>UESW01004342.1:478112-676204 GCA_900491605.1 Calamus simplicifolius | reverse complement strand
ATATTTATTAAAAATAAGATTCAATTATTATCTAAAAATAATATCACAATATTATGATATAATATTACAAATTTATATTGTATAGTATAATATTTGGATACTATATCATAGTATTTTATAATATATTATATAATATTATTTTACATTACATAATATATGTAGATATAATATTTTTTTAAATTATAATAATTATATAATATATTATAATATTTTTATGATAATATTTGTATATTATATTAGTATTTTATGATATTATTATATTCCCTATATTATATTATTTAATATATAATAATAATATTTTATATAATTATAATAAGCATATGTTTTATTTTTAATATATTTTATTATTATATTAATAATTTTATAATAATATTTGAATATATTATTTTACATTACCAAAATATTATTATTCTTCTAATTCCGAATGCGTGATCTTCAGTCAAATGAAAACATGTTTTTAACATTTGACAAGAGCAAAGCTTCAAATTGAAGTTTTTTATGATATATAGACCGTTTTAGTATAGCTAAAAAATAGTTTTAAAAATTTTATCAAATATCATAAATGCTTCAAATAGGCTTTTAGGCTTTTAAAAGTACCTTTCAAACCTTCGAAAGCAAACGAGGTCTTAACCCTTGTAACCATCATTTAATTTTTAGTTCTTTTTATATGCTTATTTTTTCATCAAACACATTTATTTTGTTATTGAGCATATAGAAAGTCTTACTGCATCATCCTTTGGTGTAGCAAATTTGCATCGACTGTTTTGAATTGGCTGCTTGTATGTGTTGCTGTATGTGCGATGGCTCAATGAGCCTTGTCGCATATCCACGTGCGCCAACACGTGTGGACAGTCAATCTGCACGATCAATACGCGCTTATATCTAAGGACGGTGCAGCAAGTCTTTTTTTTAAGCATATTTAAAGACATTAAAAGCTAAAAAAATTAACAGTGTTAGCTAAGTACTAAAGTTTGGTCTACTAAAATGGACAGAGCAATTACATTTGAGGGTGAGCAGTTGCCTTCTTCAATTTTAAAAATCTTTCGAGAGATTTTATTGTCAAACTCGTAAAAAAATAAAAAATTTGAAAGAAACCTCCATGCTATTACTTTTTACCATCAGTCACACACCCTCCAGATGGCCTTTATTCACGGGATTAGCTTACATGATTCCCCACTGTTTATATATTTTAATCCTCAAAGCTTTAGTTGTTGCACTTTAGATTTCTTGTGGGCATATAATCTTAAAATATTTGAACCGTGTCATATCCCGTTCTTTTCTTCAGGGAAAAGAATGAAACGTCTCTGCCTCTTTAAAAAAATATTCTCAAGCGCGTCATGTCCCTTCCTTTGGAGGGGGATCCTACTCTTTTTTTTCATAATAACAATAATTATAATAAGTAGAGCGATTCGGCTTTCAGCCTAACGTATTTGATATTAATTCTGAACTAAGATGAAATTGGATTATTTTTTATAGATTTTTTTAATTTAAATTTTTTTAATTTAGTAATTTCATTTTTTTAAAACATACAAAACTAATATTTTAATAAGATCTATAACATACACATTTTTCTTTCTTAGGCATCAAATTTAATTAAAAATTTAATATTTTAAATATAATTTTAGTGGTTCAGGCTTAAACCTTTAATTAGCTGAGCATCCTAATAGCATTCGGTCCAAACTTTTATTTTTCTTACGTTTGAGGGGATAAGTTTATTTAATTTTCAGTTCCACTCAATGGAATAAAAGAGAAGTGGCTGGTCCACTTCGGCTGATCCTTAAACTCCGGTTCCGTCCAAAAAAAGGATCGGACTTACGTCAAGTTATTTTTATTTTTATTTTTTAAGTACATACTGACAGTCATATAATTTTGGTACAAGAACATCAGAAAAAAAAATGAAATCCTATTTCTCTTAGTCCAACTTCAATCAGTAAGATGCTGAGCAGCTATATATAGGAGATAATATAGTTCGTCGTACCAGTTTATCTCTGAGTATACACGATAAGCTATGATAACCATCAAATTATATATAAACTGTCAAATATCGCAAAAAATAATGTACAATATTATAACTCATTCTGTCTTGAATTCATTCAATGACTATGAAAGTTTCTTTCAATAAGAAGTCGCTGAATTTGCAGCTATCGGATCGCTTTGTTGATACAAACCTAGTCTGCCGAGCTCAGCTTTCGAAATAAAAAAAATTAAGAAAGAAAACCCCCATCGATCGGCATGAGTCTTCTATCATTAAACCGAATGACATCCTGCACCACCACGGTCGCTGCCATCGAAGCTGCTTAAAAAAAAAAAAAAAACTGAAGCGCGTGATGGCCCTTCCTTCGGAGTGAAAAATAAAATAAAAAGAAACGCCCATCGCCTTAATTTGTTTTGATAAGCATCCTTTCTGGCCATGTTGATCGCCCTTCCATCAACAACGAGCTTAAGTTCCAGCAACAAAACTGGGAAGTCTCTCCCTTCCTGAAGCCTCCTTGCCATGGATCTCCTTGCCCTGAGCGTAATCTTTCAATTCTTTGCCCCATACTGGAATAACTTAGTGCTTCCCATTTTAGAAGCTGCTGATGTTGCAGGGAGGCTGATACCTCTAATGGAAGCCATCATCCCGCACGTCAGATATCTCACCGACAGTGGAGGAAATGTTAAAGCTCTAACTGACACCATGGATAGATTGAAAGCCACTAGATCCGGTGTCATGGATAATATCGACATCGCCGAGAGAGAAGGGAAAAGGCGCACTCCGGAAGTTGTCGGTTGGCTCAACAGGGTGGAAGCAGAAGAGGGTGATGTGGTCCAAATAGAAGAAGCCAGCCGGAAGAGGAAGAGGGTGCTGGGAGTCCCACTCAACTGGGCGTCCAGCTACATGGATGGCGAGAGAGCCGCGAAGAAGGCTAAGGCATTGGAGGAGCTGAATGTGATGAAGCACGTTCTATTGTCATCGCGAGGAGATTGCCGCCGTCTTCGGTTCAAGAGATGCCCACCATGCCCGGGACGGTAGGAATGGAGTCAAATATACATGAAATCCTGCTTCACCTGAGTAATGATAGCGAGGGTATCATCGCGATCTGGGGCATGGGAGGGGTTGGCAAAACCACTCTCATGCGCGGCATCAACAACAGTTTCCTCCCAGGCAGTGGCAGAAGCGCGGAGTTCGACCATGTCATTTGGACCGTGGCTTCCAGAGGGTGTACTCTGGAGAAGCTTCAGAAGGGGATAGCCCAGAGATTGGGATTGAAGCTGGAGGAAGATTTGCCACCGGAAACCGTCCTCTTCGAATACCTCAGAACCAAGAGCTTCCTGCTGCTGCTGGACGATCTGTGGAGAGACTTCGAGCTGGAGGTCGTCGGGATTCCACGTCCCGGGACCGGTGGGAGTCAATATAAGCGCAAGGTCATAGTGACTACTCGTTCGCAGTGTGTGGCAAAATGAGAGCCGACGTCGAGGTCAAGATGAATTGCTTGGGCAGAGCGAGGCTTTGAATCTTTTCAAATTTCATGTGGGTGGAAAGACCCTCAGCTCTCACCCAGATATACCCGATCTCGCAGGAGAGGTCGCCAAGGAGTGCAGAGGCTTGCCGCTTGCCCTGAAGACCATCGGAGGGGCCATGCGCAAACGGAGGGACCCGAAGCACTGGAGGCATCATCAAGCTGCTGAGGGACTCCCGGCATCCTGAGATCCAAGAAATGGAGATCCAGCCTGAGGGTGAAAACCCGGGCGTCCCAGAAGATGTGGCAAGAGAAAGAGACATGTTCCGCGTATTAAAGCTCAGCTACGACAATTTGCATGAGGAGACGACGAAGCAGTGCTTCTTGTCCTGCTGCTTGTGGCCCGAAGATTATCCGATCAAGAAAGCTGAACTTATAGAATGCTGGATGGGCCTAGGCTTAATTGATGATCGTATGAGAATTTGTTCTGGGGCTTCGAGCACATTCGAATCCTGGAAGGAGTATGCTTGCTGGAGCCAGGGGACGACGAAGAAACAGTGAGAATGCATGACGTTATTCGAGACTTGGCACTATGGATCGCCACTGACTGCGGGCGGAGAAAGAATAAATGGTTTGTTCAAGCTGGTGTTGGTCTGAAGGAAGCAACGGATGTGAAACAAAAATGGATTGGAGCCGAAGCAGCAGAGCGGATGTCTTTCATGAATAATCTCATACAAATGTTGCCCGAATCCCTTCCTGATCGCCCAAGTCTCTCGGTCCTGATGCTCCAGAACAACATTGTCCCTTAGATCGATCCCACCAGACTTTCTCCAGCGCATGCCTGCTCTAACTTACTTAGATCTATCCAATACCATCGTGGAGGAATTACCGAAAGAGATCGGCATGCTAGTTCGGCTGCAGTATCTTAACTTATCCTTCACATGCATCAAAGCGTTGCCGAAGGACTGGCTTAAGTCTAAAAGAGCTGAAGTATTTCCTGCTGAGATCTGCGATTTTCTCTTGGTGATACCTCGCGGCGTGATATCAAATCTTTCCAAGCTGCGGGAGCTTGATCTCTATGGAGCCATGTATGCAGACTGGGAGGCTGGAGGTGGTGGAAATGAAGAGACAAAAGCAAGTTTGGAAGAGCTGGAAGAACTGAACTCCAAGGTGATGTTGTCCGCAACCCTTGGAATCACAGTGAATGCGGTGGCGACCCTCCAAATTCTCTCCAGGTTTGACAGCATAATTACCCGGCGCCTCTGCATAAAGAGGATGAGCAGCTCGGCATCCCTCCAACTGACGCCATCCAAAGTCGAAGCCCAACTGGGAAGCCTCAAAATATTGAAGAGCCTGCAGGAGCTGATGATCGCAACCTGCAAGTCCTTGGTGGAGCTGGAGATGGATGGCGGGGATGGGGACCGTGAGATGGATTGGCGACTTCCAGCTCTTGAGAATCTTGAACTCAACAACCTCATGAAATTAAAGGTGATAAGATGGAGGAGACTATCGATCTCAGATTTCCTTCCTCAACTGCGTGCACTGAAGATTATAATCTGCTATGAGTTAGAGAATGCCAATTGGGTCCTGCAGCTCCCACGGCTCGAGATTCTACAATAGAGTTCTGCCCCAAAATGCGACGACTGATCGATGAGCCAGTGGGTAGCCATGCTGGCTTTACTTCGGCACCTGCCTTCCGTTGCCTTAAGATGTTAGTTCTCCACTCGTTAGACGGCTTAACTAGCATCTGTGATCAGACAATCGGTTTCCCTTCTCTGAACTCATTGAAATAACCCACTGTGACGAGCTGAGGGAGCTGCCGGGCAAGATCATGGAGAGCAAGTTACGGGAGATACGTGGAAGCGAAGGATGGTGGCAAAGTTTGCAGTGGCGGGATGAGAACATGGAAGCGTACCTTCTCCCCTATTTCAAGATTCGTCGAGAAAATTAGCATACGTAGCCCAGAATGTGGGTTCCAAGGGATTTTCCTTTTTCTTTTTTTTTTTTTTTTTTTTTTTTGCTTATTTTTATTCTCTTTACTATTTAATTATCAATGTTCTACAAATCAGACGGCTCATCCGTCCGGAATGGAGCCAGATCATCTGTGAATGGTTTAACCGTTGGGTCTAACTCACATGGCACAATAATTAATGATAAATATTAAAATTATATGTACATCATGCAAATATAAAAATCAGTAGATTATTTTAGTGATAATTGATATTATAAATATGTAATGATAATAAATTAAGAAAAGTATATAATATAATTTTATTGGCCATCTTAACCAGGTTGCACTAAAGCTCACAACAAAAACCATCCACTCTCGCCCCAAAAGGCTTCAAATAACCTTAAGGCCTATGGTGCGACGTCCACGGCCAAAAACTTGATATTCAAACAAAAAAACAGTGATCTTATGTTGCATTTGATGCATCATCAATAATCCTAAATGATAATATAGCTACAATATAGATTATCACTTGATAGATTATTAGCAATATTGATTACTATATTTGATATACATGGTAATACTACAGTAATATTGATTATTATATTTAGTATGACAAACAGATTATCAGTCATATAGCATCAAATTCTCAAAATACTTCTAAATTAAATTTATTAAAAAATTTATATATTATATATTTAATTTTAAAAATATATTATTTATAATAATAATATTTAAAAATTTATATTTATAAATAATATTCGAAGCGATCGGTGAGGATACCAAGCATCTATTGAAAGAAGTTCTGCGGCGTCTGGAGAAGGTCGTGAGGGATGGGCAGCAAAGATCCACGACTTGACTCAGCAGTAGAGGGTGTGGCTCGGAACCTTCGATACAGAGGTTTTGATGAGGTCGGTAGAGAAAGAGGCGACTAAAGAGCGATAAAAAAAAAAAAGCAGAAAAATTTTATCAAAACAAAATTATCAAATTACCATATCTCTGGTATATAAATAATCACCCCTTCTTAAGGTACATACCACTAAAAGATAGATTATTATTCAAAACATATACTAAAAATAGTTATATGATGGGTCACATTTAAATTACCGATAATTGGCTCTCAAATGCAACCTAAAAGCAACGTGTAATTATAGGTATCAAAGAAGAACCAAAGAGAATAATAATAATAATAATAATAATAATAATAATAATAATAATAATATTATTATTATTATTATTATTATTATTATTATTATTATAGTGGCTATAATATTACAATATTAATATTTAATTTAAATATTATATTTTTGTAATGAAATTGTTATAATGAAAGTTGTTATATATTTTTATGATATTATATATTAAATTAATATTATATTAATTATTATTGTGATACTTTGTTTTTTTTATAGTAGAGCATTTCTTTCTAAAAACCACCATTCCCATTCCCCTTATTCTCGAAGCATCTCGAGCCATTATCCTTCACTATTCTCCTTCCCACCATTATACTAGCCTCAATAATCAACTCCAATTTTATCATCCATATGACTAGCAATGTAGCGAACAATGTATAGCTGAAACTAACACAAGAACATTCTTATCTTTATAAATAGGGAAACCAGCCTTGCTAAACGCATTTGAGACCTTTCTTTCCCATTCTCCTCTTCCTTTATTCTTGAACCAAAGGTGGAGCCTAGCTTGTTGTTCTAAGCACTAGAGCACAACGGAGAAAGATGGAACCATGTTGTTAGGATTCTCTAATTTTGAAGAACCTTTCAAATCTTTAAGATTCTCTTAATTTAAAAGATCTAATTATTAAAGAAATTTTTGATTTCAATCATTGATATATTTTCTTAGCTATAAATTAATTACATTGAGGGATTCCTTTCCATAATTGTATTAGACTTTTCTTAAAAATTAGGGTTTGAACCCTATAAATATGTAATATCCCTTCTAACTTTTTGTTGAAAAAAAAGTTTAAAAAAATAAATAAAATAAAATAAAAGACCCCACGCAAGCATTAGGCTCAATGCTCGCTGGCGGCGGCGTTGACGTGAGCAAAACACTCGCTGCCAGCGAGCATTTTGCGAATGCTTACGGCGTTCGCATCTTTGCGAATGTTGGGCAAGCGTTTGCTCACCAATGTTCATGAACATTCAGAAACGGTTTAAATAATTTAATTTTTAAGTTATTTTTAACGTGATTTGGGGCTAATGGCTATCAGGCCTTTAAGGCCATTATGGGCCGAACAATTTTTATAGGCTAAGCCTATAAATAGGCTCAGGAATTCAGATTGAGGAATGAATCAATCGTAGAATTGTTTTGAGTAGCCCTATCAATAATTATTTTATCTTATTTTATTTTTAATTTTTATTGATCTTTTTTTGGGCATCTGAAGGTAATCATTGGATTGCATCTCCACGCAATCGTGCTCGTGGTAGAAGGATCGGGTAGAGTCGAATCGTTGTGCTCATGGTAGAAGGATCGGTTGCTCATGGTAGAAGGATCGGGTCGAGCTGGATCGTTGTACCTTGAGGATAAATCGTCAATAACCTGCACGAAGAAGTAAAAATCTGATCCTTAGGGCAGTGTCTAACACGCCTCGACCAGCAAGATTTTTTTTTTATATTGTGTTTATATTTTGCATTTAAATTTCTAAATTAATTCTCTAGCAATTCTAGGAAGGATTTTTTTGCTAAGAACAAAATTATTTTTCAACAGCTAAGGATTTTTTCCTTTTCTATAAATTGCTCGATTTTTTTTATAAGTTATTAAAAAAATTATTCTTTTAAGTATACATATTTGTATGAATATATAATGTACATTTATAAATATATACATGCATACTAGACAAACATATATATACCTGTATCGACATATATATTCATAGATATATATTTAAGCAAAAGAATCCTTATATAATTATATATATGAATGTATTATTTATGTGGAGACGTGCGGGTAGATACATGCAATTATTTTTTCAGTGCATGCTATATATATATAAATAATAATAATAGTACCACTTGTCTAGCAATAACAAATAAGCTCCTCTCAACTCATCAGTTGCTATGCATTCTAACCATGAATTTTTAGATCAAAAATGTTGCTAATGACTCCAAAACATCGAAAATCTCTTCTGGGTTTAAGAACATCTTGTTTCATTCCATTCCAGGTCAGGAGATACTTTTTGGAATCCTTCTTTTGGTGAATGTTGTGCACCCATGACTGCACAAAGTTTAGATATTTAAGTCGATCATGTGACTTTTCTTAGGCATAACATTGCTTTCTGCAACAATTCACTGAATATCTGATGTCATCTTGTTCATTAAATAAGACCAATATTACTGTTGCCAAAATTAGATCCCTTGTTGCAAGATCTGATGGAGCATATCCAGTGGTATTTATGTTTGTGTCATTAAAATTTAGACATCCAGGCTATGAAACATTTTAGTCATCGACGGCTTCAATGCAATATGGTTTAGAAAAGCAGATCTATAGCTTTTCTGTCTTTTCAAATTTGAGACAATGGTTTAAGATCTGAAAACAAAATAAAAATAAAATAAAAGTGCAAGTGTCTTTTTAATGCTTGTCTTGAGTTTTGAAAGTAAATCTAAAACAATTTTTATTGGCATAAATTGGGATGATAGTAGCATATATGCTTCTGTCAGTAGAATGTAGTCTTGCTTTATACATCACTTACCACACAGCTACAAAACTTGAAAATTTTTATGATATACACATGTATATATAGGTATATATATATATGTATTAAATGTGTGTACACATGCTTGCACTTGTGCACATGATATATGCATGCTTGTATGTAGATGTATTTTTATATCATTTTATTATTTAACTTTCAAGTGCAGCTACTAGCATATATTTACATTCTTACATAAATACAAAAGTTTTCTATTCTAGATAAGTGTTTCCTGGTATAGTCAATATTTAATATCTCCTAAACAAAAGTGATAGCATTTGGTAAATATTTATTGCTTATCTACTATTGTGAATCTTTTATGTTACCAAATGGCAAAGAATGGATGAACTTGAATGTTGTGACAAGGTATGTTACATAAATGCTCTATTTTGAGTCTCTTGAAATCTATTGCAATGAGATTTAATAAAAGTTTTTATAATTTATAAAATAATCTCATGACTGTTGGAATATCCAACTTATAATTGTTTATCTTGTATTTAGATATTAAATTCTAATATATCTTTGTTTGATTCTCTTATTTGAGGTCTAGTCCAAAAATAATATTATATCCTTGGATTTAAGAAGAATTTGGTAGATAAATCAATTAACCAATGAATTATCTAGGAGTGGAGTCCTACATTCATCGAAGGGGATAGGGCTTAAGCCCATTATTTGGTCATCAGCAGTGGATACCCAACCTCTGTGATTAGAGATCCCATGAATGAGGTTCAATGTGATAGAAATGAAGCTGATTGAGTGATCATGTTAGAGCACAAATTTTGAAAAAAAAAATTCATCCTATCCCTATGATGAGTGCTCTTATAAAGTGATAAAGTAAATTTATGTAAGGTTGAGTGATTCTCTTAATGGATCCGAGGTAGATTATCTGCAGGGTATTAGTCACAAATACCCTTGGAGGATTTACCTATATGAGAATCGTCATATTAGGTCATGACTAAAGGTTTAGGCTAACCTTAAAGAATTATCAAGGTACTAAGTGCAAGGCCTTAATATGCGCTGACCGCTTAAACCCAATTGATCCATACTATGTGTGATTAGTAGAAGTATGAGTCAAAGGACCTAGTTCAAGGTCTAATCTACTATGGTTCCTTCAGGTGTATATAATCAACACTAAGTGAGGTTCAAGTCCATAGGACACCTCACCTATTGTGCAATATAAGATGCTCTAAAATTTTGTTATATTTATTTTTAAAAAACTTTTGTGGGGGATTATTGAAAATAAAGTTTAAAAAAAAAAAAAAATTAAAAAAAGGCCCCACGCGAGCATTAAATGCTCGTGCAAACGCTCGCGGCTAGCGAGCGTTTCATTTTGCCGCATGTTTGCAAACGTTCATGAACGTCCAGAGAACGGCTTAAATAATTTAATTTTTAAACCATTTTTAACTTGATTGAGGCTAATGGCTATCGGGCCTTTAAGGCCATTGCTAAAATTATATTGTAAATTGTTTCTAAATTTATCATATATAATATCTAAATAAATCTACAGGTTATGTATATATGAAATAAATTAAGTTGAATATATGTATAATTTATGTTATGTAGATCCAACTTTTTTAGACTTGTTCGAAGCCTTTTGTTTGATATTGGAACTTAACTTCGTAGGAAATATATGCTATTTCTAGCCCACTTCGTAGGATTTTATACAGTAATTTGTTCTAGCTCTACCATAAGATTTATATGTGACCATAGTTTTATTAACTAATGAGTTATTATTCAATGATTTAAAACTTAATTTAAAATTTTGCCATGATTAAACATTTCCTCATTGGTTATAAGAAAATAAGTAATATTTATTAGAAAACCTATAAAAGTTTGATTTCTATGAAATTTTTAAATAAAATTATAAATATATATTGAATATTTTGATTATGTAACAATTATTATATTTAAATTGCATTATTGTACTTAATCCCTTTATTTATGATTATGGTTTACTTATGAAGCGTTAGCTCACTTTTTTTCCCAAAAGATTGAGACTTAGGATGGGATTTAGGTAGAAACTTGTTCAAGCATTTAGTTGAGTTACTGATAGACATTGAGTTATATTAGTTCTGTTTCAAAAACCTTTAGTGTTTGATTTCAACACCCCATGTGATTATTTAGTTATGATATATTATTTATTTATTGACATTACATCTGAACTTGTTTAGTTTAATTTGTAAAATACCCTATGGGATTTGCTATGGGATTTGCTTCCGCATGTGTATGATAGATTCTTTATTCTAAATCCACCCTTAAAACTTGGATATATTGGTAGTAGGTTCATACACTGACACTTCATCATGATATCCCTATCAATTATGGTTCTACAATGGACATAAAAATTTTCAATACTGAAAGTGTAAAAATTTATGTGAGAGCTCCTGGCATGTATTTAATCGCATCTGAACTATTTAATGGGTAGATCTTGGATACATATAAAGGGCTAAAGAATCTAATTATTACTTTATGATTAGTCTTTGTTAGATTGGGTTCTGAATTATTACAAATAATTTCATATGAAACAAAAGATATTATAAATAAATTTAATTATCTTTAGACCTTTAGCCTAGCAAGGATGCCATGGCAAAAAGCCAAATATCATTGCCCAATGCTTTTGGGCAAGGCTCTGAATCGTTCCAATTCATGTGCTAACGATCCACCGAAGGAGTCAAAATTTTGAAATGACATCTCTTTTAATGCTTGCAGAGCATTCGGCTAAGGTTCAGCTGAAGAAATACGTTGACGCATCCGCTATTGTGACCAACTATATTAAGGAGCAGTTCACCAGCAAAGGATTAGGTACAAATTGGTAAGGAAGGTGGTTTCATCTAGCACATCAATCAGACTCGATGTTCTAAAACTTTGTTATGTGTTGCTTGCCCACAGTTTTATTTCTCATGTTTCAAATAAAGTTATAGTCTCGTCTTTCATCAACGCAAATAAGTAAAACTTGGATGTTTGTATTAAAGATTGCTTTGGTTACAGTTTTGCTGTTAAGCAGCATATATGATGTCTTCTACGATATATTTTGTTGCTTTATTTGATATTATGGCCGGCTATACTTTGTTGCTCATTAAACAATAGCATAAACGAACTTTTTAACCAAATTAGCTATTAATTTGTGCACTCTTTGTTGTCAAAAAAAGAATAGATGAGAAATGCATAAAATTAGGATTTAATCATGAAAACAAACAAAAATTATATAATAAAAACAAAGTGGTTGGCCTGAGATCAAGGCACATGTTCATTGTCCTTAATAACCTTTGTCACCTAGAGGCTATCAAGGAGAAAGAAGAATTATGTCAGTATACCAGGAAAATAGGTCTACGGGAAAGAGAAGATTCACAGGAGATAACAGAGATTGGGGATTTCTTTGCAGGATTCTAAATTGATGCATTCATCTACTGTAACATTGGGCTTTGACAAGGTGTTCTCCAACCGACCCTATCTCTCATAGGTCACAGTGTGCCTCCAAAACTTTTTCGCGCAAGACAGCATTAAAAGACATGAAAGGACCTCAATTTTTGAAATGTCCGTTTCCACTCATCCCTTCCCCCTCTTTTTTTTTAATTGATATAGAAAAGGAAAAGGAGGGGATTAATCCGGTGTAGCTCCCCCAAAGGCCTCCTCTCAAGTAATATTCGATTCGGATAGCTTAAATTTATGCATGTCCTCCTTATCTTATGGTGAGTACATCAACCTGACACCAACCCAAACATAAGAAGGTAAAGTATGATAGTTACGAGAGAGGCCTCCTGACGTCTCATCCACCCACAGTAGTGCTGGCCTTACAGTAAATTATGAAATTACTTTAGTCACCCATGGATCATGCCTCGAACTCGCACCGGCTATGGGAAGGAGTAATGCTCGATCAACTGGCTACCATTTGGACGATCTTTCCCCTCTTTTCGGCGATTGCCACCAATGTTAGCACTTAGTCCCATCAATGACTGCACCTCGGGCATCAAGTCTCCCCTTCATTCCCTAGCCCATCGATGGTCAGATCTTTTGCTATCCTATTTAAGGCGAGTCTAGGATCCAACAATTACTCGCCCTATGACCTCCATCTTCAGTTTTTCTCTTTTCTTTAGGATTCTTGGGAAGAGGCCGACGGTTCCTAAGGCCTCAATCAAGTGATCATTCGACGTCCCTTCACCATCGAAGGCAGTTACTCCCATTAACCTCTTCAATGCCTCCAACTACCCCCTTAATACTCGAGAAATGATCGAATTGGACAAGCTTGCCTATAAATCGGTTCAGCAGCACTCTCATCACAAGCCACCCTTCCTTTGCTTTTATTGTGGAGAGTTAGGTCATATCTAAAAGATTTTTAGAAATACTCTACGTTGCCTCCATTGCAAGGGATTGGGACACTTTGCTTGCTTGTGCAAGAGCTCCCTACCTCCATGGATTGCTTTGACAACGTTGCTAAGCTTTCCTCTGCTCGCTAGTTTGGGATTCCTCCATTTCTCTTCGATAGCCCATCCAACCCTCCTTCCATATTTTTAGCTAACTGAAGACTCGTAATGGTTGAAGGAACCGACCGGGTAATAACCGAGCACACCTCATATTACACGGTACACAAATACAGCAATAATCCAAATCATTTTATGGAGAAAAGTAATTGAACATACAAATAACGTCGCAAGAAAGATAATCAAGTAGCAAATAAAAAAGATCAACACACCGGATGTAACGTGGTTCGGCCTTTTATCCTTGGCCTACATCCATGGGCAAGACCTCCTCGACGATTCTTTTATTTATTAATCCATGGTACAAAATTACAAGAGAAAATAATAAGAACTTATTTCTCAAAAGCCCCAAATCCTCTCACAAGAACTCTAAAAATCTCACCAACAGGATCATCTCCAAAGCGTACCCCAACCCATGTTCACAGCCTCCTTTTTATAGACCAAAACCCTATTCCTGCATGAATTTGGACAATAACCAGCTATTGGATCAAAACAAAAAGGATTGCCTGGATGTATAGGAAAGTAAACCCTATTCCTGCATGAATTGGGACAATAACTAGCCGTTGGATCAAAACAAAAAGGATGGTCTGGATGTATAGGAAAGTAAACCCTATTCCTACATGAATTGGGACAATAACTAGCCGTTGGATCAAAACATGAAAGGACGGTCTGGATGCATAAAAAAGTAAACCCATGTAAGTATAACGGGCCGCGTATAGGTCTGCATCTCAATAATTCTTCCACTTGAAGACATGTGCCGAATGCCAAAGAATGTCATCCTTGGAGGCCTTGCCAACCTTCCACTGCTTAAGTAGCTCCAAGACCAAGAGAAGCTTTATTCCAATTTAGCTTCTCTTGAGTCACAGGCTTGGTCAACATATCTGCTGAATTTGCATGGTATGAATCTTCAATAGTGAGATTAAACCATCATCCACCATATTCTCACAAAATGATAGCGAATGTCGATGTGCTTTGTTCAAGAATGAAACACTGGATTTTTTGCCAAGTGCAATGCGCTTTGACTATCACAATTCACTCTTATCACATCCTACTTCACCCTGAATTCCCCAAGAAGCCTCTTAAGCCAAATAGCTTCTCTACATGCATGTGCCATAGCAATATATTCTGCCTCTGTCATTGATAATACAACCACTGACTGAAGTTTGGACTCCCAGCTTATGGCACCATCACCCATAGAGAACACATAACCTGAGGTAGATCTCCTCCTATTATGATCTGCTGCTAAATCAGAATCCACATATCCAATGCACTCCAAATCTATTGAACTAAAATAGAGTGAGAAATCAGATGTCCCCCTCAGATATCTAAGGATCCATTTAACTGCTTTCCAATGATCACTACCTGGATTTGTCATAAATTGGCTCATAACTCTCACTGCTTGTGCAATGTCTGATCTTGTACTTACCATGGCAAACATAAGACTCCCTACTGCTGATGAATATGATACCCGGGCTATGTCAGCATTTTCTGCTTCTGTATTAGGTGATTGCTCTGCTGACAATTTTAATTGGATAGAAACATGGTAGAAACCGGCTTTGCATTCTACATATTGAAGCACCTCAGAACCTTCTTCACATATCCCTTTTTTGAAAGCCAGACCTTCTTATCCTTCCTCTCCCATAGCACCTTCATCCCGAGTATTTGGTTTACAGCTCCTAAGTCCTTCATTTCAAACTCCCTAGCCAATTGAGTTTTCAGATTTGATATCCTACTCTTGCTATTCTCTGTAATCATCATATCGTCGACACACAACAGCAAGATACAGAAGCTCCTATCATCATAGCTGCAGAAATATGCACAATGATCTGCCTCAAATCGATCAAATCCCAAACTCGCCATAAAGGAATCAAATCGCTTGTACCAACATCTTGGTGCCTATTTGAGACCGTACAATAATTTGTTCAGCCGACAAACCAACTCTTCCTTGTCTTTTTCAACAAAACCTTCAGGTTGTGACTCTTCCTTGTCTTTTTCAACAAAACCTTCAGGTTGTGAGATATAAATCTCCTGTTCCAAATTGCCATGTAAGAAAGCTATTTTTACATCTATTTGCTCAAGTTCCAAATCTATGACTGCCACGATCACCAAAACAACTCGAATAGTAGTCAATTGAACCATCGATGAAAAAATCTCATCAAGTCAATTCCTAACTTCTGAGCATAATCCTTTACCACCAAACGCGCTTTGAATCTCTTCACATTTCCATCTGAATCCTTCTTTACTTTATATACCCATCGATAGCCAATCGGACTCCTTCCCTTTGGTAGAGCTACAAATTCCTGGGTCTTGTTCTTCTGAAGTTCCTCCATCTCACTATAAGGGAACAAAAATATTGCGACGCCCAAATGCATCGCTAATGCGTCGCTAAATATGCTATTGCGACGCAATAGCGACGCAATGACGACGTCGCTCAGATGATCGTCGCAACCTCAATTTGTTGCAATTGCGTCGCGTCACAGCGACTCTCTGCGACGCAACAATGCGTCGCAATATTGCGACGCATCCAAATGCGTCGCTAAATTTAAAACTAATTTTTAATATTTAAAATTATTATTAAATATTGCGACGCATTCAGTTGCGTCGTAATATTTAATAATAATATTTAGATATATAACAACGCAATTTGAGTCGCTAATGGGTCGCTAATAAAAAAATTTTTAAAATATTGCGACGCCAGATCATTGCATCGTAATATTTAATAATAATATTTTAGATATATTAACAATGCAATTTTAGTCGCTAATGCATCGCTAATTAAATTTTTTAAAAATATTGCGATGTCAGGTCATTGCATCGCATATTTAATAATAATATTTTAAAAATATTAGTGATGCAATTTTAGTCGCTAATGCATCGCTAATTAATTTTTTTAAAAAAAAAATATTAAAAATTAAAACGGTTAATACAATTTTGTTACATTTAAATATTGATCGAAATATTCTTCACTCATATTGATCCAAACAATAATCATTCAATTTTCAAAAATAATTAATATATTAAAATTTTGAAGTTTTCATGTACAACATATAAAAAGAAAAAAAAATTCATCAAGAATCTGAGCGATCACGTGGAGGCTGGAGACCCTGCGACAAGCGGCTAACCATATCCTGCAAATGACGCATCTGATCTCGCACATCTGCAAGCTCCTGATCCCGGCCTCGCATACGCTGCTCGAACTCGTGCTCGACCGCCTGCCGAACCTCCTGACGAACGTCCTGCCGAACCTCCTCCGCAATAGATCTTCGAATGTCATCTAAACGCTCAGCAAGAATATCACCAGAATATCGCGAGCTGGAAGCCTGATGGAGAAAATATGTAGAAGCTCTAGTGCCCAGACCATAGACCCTGCGGTCTCGCAACTGGGCACTAACAGCCTCCAAAAACACACGCCGACTCTCCTCTGCTGAGAGTTCAACGGGCGTCTCCCCATCAGTGGAGTCGACCTGCGATGCCTGGGAGCGAAGCTCCTCGACTCGTGTCTTTGAATTATAAAATCAATAATAAATGAATTAATAAATTTCTTGAAATAAAATTTTAGAAATTAAACAGATACTACATAAAGCTAATTTCTTACCGTAACCTTCCGTGATCGCGTGTCGACCCAGGAACCGTCCCTCCTGGTGTGTGTCGCCCTGAATAGACGAAACTCACCAGGATCTCCGCCCTCCTACTCAGACTATAACAATAAAAAAATTGATATTAATACAAATATTTGTAAATAACTAAATTAGTAATTAAATTATTTATATTTTCTTACCATACGGCGTCTGTGCTCCTGAATCGAAATGGAGCCCAAAGTATGGCGGAAGAGCCGTGCCAGGACCGCCCTTCTCGGATCGACGGTTCATGCTGGCTGATGCAGACCTCCTGCGCCAGCCATCGGACTGCCAGGCCTGCTGCCACTCGTGCCAAATACCCTCTGGTATATGCGTAGGACGCTAACCCGATGACCTCCAATGATGAAGCATGTCGGAGTATCGGCGTCCCATAAGAGCCTCCCATGCTGCCCTAATGGCATCATGGCTGGCACGGTTAAACTTTTTCTGCATTAAAATAAAAAGTTAGTTTCATAATTTATTAAGATTAAGAAATTTTATATCAGTGATAAATTATATTTAATAAGTTTACATGAAACTCAGAAAAATAAAACTCCCTCGTGGCTGCAGATACGTGGCGCCAATCGTAGCCACTGGGATCTGCACGCCTCTGAAATACGGCGCTGATGTGGATGGATACATGATGCTGCTCAATAAATCTGTTAAAAAAATGCATGTTTATAAGTAATTGACTTAAAAATATAAACATATTTTAATTAGTATATACTTACAGCCCATGAGCATCCAGTCGAAGTACGGTGCGGCCGATGGTGGAAGAACTCTCGGAGGTATGTGCCGATCGGCTAGATGGTAATACCAATGCAGGATCACCGCCGACTGCTGGAGAGATCGAAGGCTGTGCGATGTTTGGAGATCCGAACTCTCCATCTCCAAAGCTCATGTGATCTGATGCAGCAGGGCTACGTCCCTGCTCACTCCGTATGTCGTTGGTAGATCTACCTCTGCCCGTCATATTAAAAATACTAAAGATTCATGCAATTAAATCATGATTAATGATTGACTATATAAAAATTTAACACTTATAAAATAAAGTTGAATTTAAAAAAACCTCTATGTTTAATCGGTGTCATTTGTTTCGTGAAATGTTGGTTTAACATCCGATGCCGTATCGGACTGCGATTCAGTTTTATTATCATCGGAAGGAAACCGAACATTTGCATCCGCAATTTCTTGGACATCACCATTTGGATCTCTAAGTGATGTTTTAGGAGCCCTTGTGTCGTCCTCAATTGCATGCATTTCCATCTCATCCTCTTGAAATGCAGGGCACTCGGCTGATTGACTTGATGAACTCTCCTCTAATAAGATTGTTGAACGTGGGACGATTTTAAAAATAGCTCACCAATCTCACTTGTCGTTGCGCAAACTTGGATATCCGCAGTAAAACACTTGCTGAGTTTGGGATGCAAGGAGAATGGGTCATTATTTCTGCAATCTTTGTCGATGGTTCACTTCAACCAAATTGTAGTCGTTATGAACCCTTTTGCCACAGGAACTGTCGGATCGAACCAATCGCAACGAAACAATACTGTTCGTTTCATAGGCCAACTGGGATATTCAACTTCAACCACCTCTACTAACTTTCCGTAATAATCCTGCATATTTGCTCCAACACTTTCTCCTTTAACACACACGCCCCAGTTCTGCGTGCCTTTTGAAATTAGCTAATCTAAAGAGTTATGGTTAATGAGCTAAATTAGTTGACCTAAATAGCTAAGCTAATTCAGCTCGACCTATCTAAAGAGTTTTGATTGATGATCTAAAGAGATAAGGTAGATGGTCTAAAATCAGCTTACTTGAGAAGTTAAAACTGATAAGCTAAATTAATTGACCTAAATAGCTACGATTTATGAGTTTAATCAGTTGATTTAAAGAGTCATGATTGATGAGCTAAATCAGTCTATCCAAAGAGCTACGACTAATGACATAAATTAATTAATTTATAACTAATCTAATAAAAAATTAGATTAGTAGTCACATTTTTTTAAAAAATTAAGTTGCCCATGTTTTAAAAATATATTTATATTTTTTAATATTTGTCATCAAATTATTTAAAAATATTTTTAAAAACAATAAAATATGATAGAATCTAATTTTTTGTGTTAATTTTTTTTCATGAGTGTTAATTTTTTTTAATTGAAGGGGCCGGGGGATGGGGAAAACCCCCCTAGCTGTTACTTTTTTTAAAAAAAAATTAAGTTGCCCATGTTTTAAATATATTTATATTTTTTAATATTTGTCATCAAATTATTTGAAAATATTTTTAAAAATAATAAAATATTATAGAATCTAATTTTTTTTGTTAATTTTTTTATGAGTATTAAATTTTTTTTAATTGAAGTGGCCGGGGGTGGGGAAAACCCCCTTAGCTATTACTCTTTTTTTTTGATGGCCTGGCCACCGTGGCCAGGCCACGGCAGTGGCTGTGGCCAAAGAAGATGAACGGGAGGGGGTGGGAAAACCCCCCCCAAAACTATTTTTTTTGGTGGTCTGGCCACCGTGGCCAGGTCACGGCCGGCCACGGCAGCGGCCGTGGCTGGAGAAGACAGCCACGGCAGCAGCCGTGGCCGGAGATGACTGCATGGTCGTGGCCGGAGAAGACGAAGGGGGGTGGGGAAAACCCCCCACCCTCCCAAACTGTAAATTTTTTTTTGGTGGCCTGGCCACCGTGGCCAGGCCACGGCAGCGGTCGTGGCCGGAGAAGACGGCCATGGCTGTGGCCGTGGCCGGAACATATTTTAAAAAAAATTGAGGAGGAGGGGGGCTTACCTCGGTCGAGAGGGGACGCCGCCGGAGTGGGGGGAGCTTCCGCCGAGGGAGAGGACGAGGGGAGCCGGAGAAGCGGACGAACGGCGGCGGCTAGGGTAAGAAGAGGAAAAAGAAGAGAAGCGGAAGGGGCCGGCCCGACCAAGCATTATATAGTAGTGATTAGCGACGCAATATATGCGTCGCTCTCGCTATTTTTTTTAAAATTTATTATGGATTAGCGACGCAACAATGCGTTGCTAATCCATCGCTAATTTGGCCTTTTTATTATTTTATCCAAAACTTAGCGATGCAACTAATTGCGTCGCTAATGAGTCGCTAATTTGGCGCCAATGTCCGGCGGGAAAATTATTTTTATTTTCTAAGAAATTGCATCACTAATGCGTCGCAATATTTTTTAAATAATTATAACTGATAAAAATTATATTTTCTAAAAATAATTGCGACGCATATATTGCGTCGCAATATTTTTTAAAATTTTTTAATTACATTTATTTTTCTAAAAACATTGTGACGCAATACATGCGTCGCAATATTAAAAATTATTTTCTTTGGAAAATTATTTTTATTTTCTAGGAAACTACATTGCTAATGCGTCGCAATATTTTTTTTATAATTATAACTGATAAAATTTATATTTTCTGAAAATAATTGCGATGCATATATTGCGTCGCAATGTTTTTTTTAAAATTTTTTAATTACATTTATTTTTCTAAAAACATTGTGACGCAATACATGCGTCGCAGTATTAAAATTATTTTCTCTTGAAAAATTATTTTTATTTTCTAGGAAACTATGTCGCAATATTTTTTTAAAAATTATAACTGATAAAAATTATATTTTTTGAAAATAATTGCGATGCATATATTGCGTCATAATATTTTTTTAAAATTTTTTATTACATTTATTTTTCTTAAAAACATTACGATGCAATACATGCATCGTAATATTAAAAATTATTTTCTCTGAAAAAAATATTTTATTTTCTAGGAAATTGCGTCGATCGATCTCGGACCGTGGCGATCGATCTGATCGGCGACGATCCGACGGTTGCGATCGATGCAAGCCGTGATCCCGGACCGTTGCGTCGATCGATCCCGGACCGTTGCGATCGGTCCGAGATTGTCGACGATCCGACGGTTGCGATCGATCCAAGCCCTAATCCCGATCGGCCACAACCGATCTCGGACCGTGGCGATCGGTCTGATCGGCGATGATCCGACGATTGCGATCTATCCAAACCATGATCCCGATCGGCCACGACCGATCTTGGACCATGGCGATCGGTCCGATCAGCGATGATCCAACGGTTGCGATAGATCCAAACTGTGATCCCGATCGGCCACGACCGATCTCGGACCGTGGCGATCAGTCCGATCGATGACGATCCGACGGTTGCGATCGATCCAAGCCATGATCCCGATCAGCCACAATCGATCCCGGACCGCGGCGATCGGTTTGATCGGCAATGATCCAACGATTGCGATGGATCCAAGCCCTGATCCCATTTGGCCACGACCGATCTCGGACCGTGGCGATCGGTCCGATCATCAAGATCCGATGGTTGCGATCGATCCAAGCCGTGATCCTGATCGGCCACGACCGATCTTGGACCGTGGGATCAGTCCGATCGGTGACGATTCGACGGTTGCGATCGATCCAAGCCGTGATCCCGATCGGCCACTACCGATCTCGGACCGTGGCGATCGGTACGATCGGCGATGATCCGACGATTGCGATCGATCTAAGCCCTGATCCTGATCGGCCACGACCGATCACGGACCACGGCGATCGGTCCGATCAGCAACGATCCGACGATTACGATCGATCCAAGCCGTGATCCCGATCGGCCACTACCGATCTCGGACCGTGGCGATCGGTTCGATCGGCGACGATCTGACAATTGCGATCGATCCAAGCCCTAATTCCGATCGCCATGACGATCTCGAACCGCGGTGATCGGTCCGATCGGCGACGATCCGACTGTTGCGATCGATCCAAGCCCTGATTCCGATCGGCCACGACCGATCTCGGACCTTGGCGATCGGTTCGATCGCCGACGTCCAACGGTTGCGATCGATCCAAGCCCTGATCCCGATTGGCCACGACCGATCTCGGACCGTGGCGATCGGTCCGATTGGCGACGATCCGATGGTTGCGATCGATCCAAGCCGTGATCCCGATCGGCCACGACCGATCTCGGACCATGGTGATCGGTCCGATCGGCGATGATCCGACTATTGCGATCGATCCAAGCCATGATCCCGATCGACCACTACCGATCTCGGACCGTGGCGATCGGTCCGATCGGCGACGATCCGATGATTGCGATCAATCCAAGCCCTAATCCCGATCGGCCATGACCGACCTCGGATCATGGCGATCGGTCCGATCGGCAATGATCCGATGATTGCAATCGATCCAAGCCTGATCCCGATCGGCCACTACCGATCTCGGACCATGGCGATCGGTCCGATCGGCGACGATCCGACGATTGCGATCAATCCAAGCCCTGATCCCGATTGGCCACGACCGATCTCGGACCGCAGCGATCGGTCCGATCGGCGATGATCCGATGGTTGCGATCGATCCAAGCCCTGATCCCGATCGGCCACGACCGATCTTGGACCGTGGCGATCGGTCCGATCGCCGACGATCCAACGGCTGCGATCGATCCAAGCCATGATCCGATCGGCCACGATCGATCTCGGACTGTGGAGATCGGTCCGATCGGCGACGATCCGATGGTTGCGATCGATCCAAGCCGTGATCCCGATCGGCCACGACGATATCGACCATGGCGATCGGTCCGATCGGCGACGATCCGACAGTTGTGATCGATCCAAGCCTGATCCCGATCGGCCACTACCGATCTCAGACCGTGGCGATCGGTCCGATCGGCGACGATCCGACGATTGCAATCGATCCAAGCCCTGATCCCGATTGGCCACGACCGATCTCGGACCGCGGTGATCGGTCCGATCGGCGATGATCCAACGGTTCGATTGATCCAAGCCCTGATCCCTATCGGCCACGACCGATCATGGACCGTGGCAATTGGTCCGATCACCCACGATCCGGCGGTTGCGCTCGTTCCAAGCCGTGATCCTGATCGGCCACAACCGATCTCGGACCATGGCGATCGGTCCGATCGGCAACAATCCGATAGTTGCGATCGATCCAAGCTGTGATCCCGATAGGCCACGACCGATATCAGACCATGGCGATCGGTTCGATCGACGATGATCCGATGGTTGCGATCGATCCAAGCTGTGATCTCGGACCTTGGCGATCGGTCCGATCGGCGACGATCTGATGATTACGATTGATCCAAGCTGGGATCCCGATCTGCCACTACCGATCTCGGACCGTGGCGATCGGTCCAATCGACGACGATCCGACGATTGCGATCGATCCAAGCCCTGATCCCGATCGGCCACGACCGATCTCGGACCGCGGCGATCGGTCCGATCGGCGATGATCCGATGGTTGCGATCGATCCAAGCCCTGATCCTGATCGGACATGACTGATCTTGGACCATGGCGATCGGTCCGATCGCCGACGATCCGACGTTGCGATCGATCCAAGCCCATGATCCCGATCGGCCACGACCGATCTCGGACCATGGCGATCGGTCCGATCGGCGACGATCCGACGGTTGTGATCGATCCAAGCCTGATCCTGATCGGCCACGACCGATATCGGACCATGGCGATCGGTCCGATCGGTGACGATCCGACGGTTGCGATCGATCCAAGCTGTGATCCCAATCGGTCACTACCAATCTCGGACCATGGCGATCGATCCGATCGGCGACGATCCGACGATTGCGATCGATCCAAGCCCTGATCCTGAATGGCCATGACCGTTCTCGGACCGTGGCAATCGGTCCGATCGGCGACGATCAGATGGTTCTGATCGATCCAAGCCCTGATCCCGATCGCCACGACCGATCTTGGATAGTGGCGATCAGTCTGATCGCCGACGATCTGACTGTTGCGATCGTTACAAGCCGTGATCCCGATCGGCCACGACCGATCTCGGACCGTGGCGATCGGTCCGATCAGCGACGATCCGACGGTTGCGATCGATCGAAGCCGTGATCCCGATCGGCCACTACCGATCTCGGACCGTGGCGATTGGTCCAATCGGCGATAATCCGACGATTGCGATCGATCCAAGCCCTGATCCCGACCGGCCACGACCGAACTCGGACCGCGGCGATCGGTCCAAGATCGCTAACGATCCGATGGTTGCGATCGATCCAAGCCCTGATCCCGATCGGCCACGACCGATCTCGGACCATTGCGATCGGTCCGGATCGCCGACGATCCGACGGTTGCGATCGATCCAAGCCTTGATCGATCCCGGTCGGCGATGAACGATCTCGGACCGTCGCGATCGATCCGATCTGCGATGATCCGACGGTTGCGATCGATCCAAGCCATGATCTTGAACGGCCACGACTGATCTCGGACCATTGCGATCGGTCCGAGATCGTCGATGATCCGACGGTTGCGATCGATCCAAGCCCTGATCCCGATCGGCCACGACCGATCTCGGACCATGGCAATCGGTCCGATTGGCGACGATCCGACGGTTGCGATCGATCCAAACCATGATCCCGATCGGCCACTACCGATCTCGGACCGTGACGATCGGGCCGATCGGCGACGATCCGATGATTACGATCGATCCAAGCCCTGATCCCGATCGGCCATGATCGATCTCGGACCGCGGCGATCAGTCCAAGATCACCGACGATCCGACGGTTGCGATCGATCCAAGACATGATCCCGATCGGCCACGACCGATGTCGGACCGTTGCGATCTGTCCGATCACCGACGATCCAACGGTTGCGATCGATCCAAGCCCTGATCGATCCCGATCGGCGATGAACGATCTCGGACCATCGTGATCGATCCGATCGGCAAAAATCCGACGGTTGCGATCGATCCAAACCGTGATCCCGATCGGCCACGATCGATCTCGGACCGTTGCGATCGGTCCGATCGCCGATGATCCGACAGTTGCGATCGATCGAAGCCATGATCCCGATCGGCCATGACCGATCTTGGACTGCGGCGATCGGTCCGATCGCCGATGATCCGACGGTTGCGATCGATCCAAGCCTTGATCCTGATCGGCCACGACCGATCTCGGACCGTCGTTGCGATCGGTTCGATCGTCGACAATCCGATGGTTGCGATTGATCCAAGCCCTGATTGATCCCAATCGGCCACGACCGATCTCGGACCGTTGCGATCGGTTCGATCGGCGACGATCCGACGGTTGTGATCGATCGAAGCCATGATCGATCCCGGTCGGCGACGACCGATCTCGGACCATCGCGATCGATCCGATCGGCGATGACCCGACGGTTAAGATCGATCGAAGCCATGATCGATCCCGGTCGGCGACGATCGATCTCGGACCGTCGCGATGGATTCGTTCAACGTCGCAATATTTTTATTTCATAATTTTTTTAATATTTTTATAAAATTTATTTTTTAAAAAACATTGCAATGCAATACTTGCATCGCTAGATAAAAAATTATTTTTATTAATTTGCTGTTTTATTATGTCGCTATTCAACATAATTAATTTTTTAAAAAATATTGCGACGCACAGAGTTGCATCGTAATTTTTTAATTTGATAATTATATTATATAAAAATTAATTTTATTTAAAATAATTGCGATGCAACTAGTGCGTCACTAAATTAAAACATAATTTTTCTAATTTTTTGATTTATTGCATCACTATTTAACATAATTAATTTTTTAAAAAATATTACGACGCACTGAGTTGCGTCGCAATATTTTTCTCATAATTATATTTTATAAATATTAATTTTATTTAAAATAATTGCAATGCAATTAGTGCGTCGCTAAATTAAAAATATTTTTTCTAATTTTTTGGTTTATTGCGTCGCTAATGCGTCGCTATTTAATATAATTAAATTTTTTAAAAATATTGCGATGCACTAAGTTGCATCGCAATATTTTTTATCATATTTATACTTTATTAAAATTAATTTATTTAAAATAATTACGATGCAATTAATGCGTTACTAAATTAAAAATATTTTTTCTAATTTTTTGGTTTATTGCGTCGCTAATGAGTCGCTATTTCATATAATTAATTTTTTAAAAAATATTATGACGCATAGAGTTGCGTCGCAATATTTTTTCTCATATTTATATTTTATAAAATTAATTTTACTTAAAATATTTGCAACGCAATTAGTGCATCGCTAACTAAAAATAAATTTTCTAATTTTTTAGTTTATTGCATCGCTAATGCGTCGCTAGTTAACATAATTTTTTTTTAAAAACATTGCGACGCACTGAGTTGCATCGCAATATTTTTTCTCATATTTATATTTTATAAAAACTTAA
The DNA here is from genome assembly GCA_900491605.1 of Calamus simplicifolius. Lineage (NCBI taxonomy): Eukaryota > Viridiplantae > Streptophyta > Magnoliopsida > Arecales > Arecaceae > Calamus > Calamus simplicifolius. The sequence goes on along the minus strand of UESW01004342.1, from coordinate 649,831 downwards.
TTTAAAAATATTGTGATGCATTCCTTGCGTCGCTAAATAAAAAAATTATTTTTTTTATTTTCTAGTTTATTGAGTCGCTAATGCGTCGCTAATTGCGTCACAATGATTTGTTGTCACGGATGCGTCGCTAAATTTGCGTCGCTATTTCAGTATTTTCTTGTAGTGTCTCCTCTTCCATAGCATATTGCCACTTTCTAGCATTGGTGAACTCGCAAGCCTCCTTGTATGAAGTTGGCTCATCCTCCTCCGCTAAGGCAATATAAGCACAAACATAATTAGCAGAAGGAATGAAAGAAGTGAGATAGTCATTACACTTAGAAGGATATCTAATGACCCTCCTAGGCCGCTTCGACTCTGCTAGTAGTTCATTTAGAGAGATAGCATCTTCAGATAATTGTAAAGACTCTGCGCCCAGTTCACCAGCTACTGCCTCGTCATTTGATTGTACTTGCTCTGATTGTTGCTTATCACGTGCATCAAAGAACTCAATAGGAATAATAGCTTTATCATCTTGTTCTTCCTTGGTGCCTTGAAAAGATTCTTCATTAAAGACAACGTCTCAGCTAATAATGATCTTGTGGGTAGTAGGGTTCCACAATTGATTCCCCTTTACTCCTTTAGCATAACCAAGAAAAATATACCTTTGAAAATTCTTATCTAATTTTGTTCTCTGTTCTTTTAGGATCCATGCATATGCATCACATCCAAAAATACAGAGATGAGAATAATTTACTGACTTACCACTCTAAAACTCCTCTGGAATTTTACACCCAAGAGTTTTTATTGGTCTCGATTAATCAAGTAACAAGTCGTATTCACAGCCTCTGCCCAAAACCTCTTGTCAAGTTTTGTAGAACTCAACATACTTCGGATCCTCTCCATGAGTGTTCTATTTAACCTTTTTGCCACATCATTTTGTTATAGTATACCAGGTACTATAAGGTGTCGCCGAATTCTATGCTCGCTGCAAAACTTCTTAAATTCCTTGGAGCAATATTTCCCTCCATTATTTGAACGTAGGCACTTGATTTTTAAACTTTTTTCTGTTTTTACTAGAGCCTTGTATTTCTTAAAAGTCTTAAAAACATTAGATTTATGCTTCAGAATATATATCCAAGCTTTGCGAGAATAAACATCAACGAAGGACATGAAATAGGAACACCCATCCAGTGACTTATCAGGTGACTCCCAAGTATCTGAATGGATTAAATCAAGAAAGTCCTTACTCCACTGCAATGATAAAGAGAAAGAAACCTTCTTTGCTTGCCATAGATGCAGTCTTCATAAAATTCTAGTGACAATGACTTATAACCTGGAAGAAGCTCTTTATTTGATAATAGTTGTAGCCCACGCTCACTCATATGTTCCAAACAACGATGCCAAATCGTATGAGATACAATGTTTGTAGTTTCTAGTGCTACCTCTCCTACCTAAGTTTCACCCACCAATTTATATAGGTCACCCAAAAGCTCTCCCTTCTTTACCACCAAACTTTCTTGGCACACCTTCAATTAATTTTCTCTCCGACAAACTTGAGACCTTGCTTGCAAAGCTTTTCAAGTAATAGCAGACTCTTACGAAGTGCAGGGATATGCTACACATTAGAAAACATCCGAATTGAACCATCAAACATCTTGATCCGAACATCTTCAATTCCAACTATAGGACAAATAGCATTGTTACCCAAATAAATAAGTCTACCATCCCATGATTTATATGTATGAAATCACTCCCTAAAAGGAGTCATGTGAAAAGATGGCCCTGAATCCAAAATCCAATGATGTGCAAGTTCAGAGCTTTCAATTGCTGTCAAAACATCCTCATTTTCTGAAATAGATAAATCAGTTTTGCCTTCTGCTACATTACCTTGGAAACTTTCTAATTCAACTTTTGTATCAACTCCTTTAGTACGGCAATCTTTCTTTACATGCCCTATTTTTTCATAATTTTAATACTTTACATTTGATAAGTACATAAATACTAGCCATAAAAGTATTGATTTATAGACCAAATTATTATTATTCTTTTAAATTTGATACTTTATGTAATATTTTTAGAAAAGACCTTGCCAACTTGAAGAGCTCGATTTTAGGAGTCCAACGGTATAAACGACACTCAAATCGGACTTGAAACGGGCTCAAAATGGATTTTTTAAGATTTAACCCAGGAATTGCATGAAATTTAAAGCAGTTGTGGATAAGAGAAAATCGTGCGATATTTTTAAGGCTACGGTTTGAACTTTGAAAGGAACAATCTAATCTACGGAGAAAAGGTGAGCAGTTAATGTGGATTACACACAGAGTTGATGCGTCTTTCTGGCTTATAAAAGAACACCATCGGAGCCACTTGAGGAATCATCCAATAATCCTTTCATCCCTCATCCTTCTCTTTATTTCGCCCAACTCCTATTTCTGTTTTCTCCACTCCATAACCCAAATCTTTTCATCCGTTCTCCTTCCACCAGCCATCCATACCTCCATGCTCAACCATCCATAGCTTTCATACTCAACCATCTTTCTATCTCAGAAAGCAGATCTTCGGAAGTAGATAGTGGATTTACAGAAGCAGGAAGCAGATAGCGGATCCATCATCTCAGAAAGTAAAAGTAGATTTTATTTTTTTTATTTTTTATGTAATCTTTTGATGCTATGAAATAAAGTATTTATTTATATTTACTTTTTATTGAATGTTCTTCAAGCGAAAATAATTTTGACTGATCTATTCTTTAAAATCCCTCGCAAATGACCTTTTTTCTTGTAGTGTATGGGAAGGCCAAGGTCCAGACATCATGAGGCATTATGGAGGGTTCTAGAGCCAGTTTAGGCTCTAGTTTATCTCAAGGCCCATGTTAGGCTATGGGCTTTGAGAGGGCTAACTTGTATTGTACTGGATGTGAGTCTAAGAGTTTTGAGATTAAGTCAAGTCATAAATGTATATGGGCTTGAGGTGAACTTAATCTCATCGGATTAGCTGTGGAAGTTTTTCTGAGTTAGGATCAAGCCAGTTTGGCAATATATTTAAATCCTAAACCCTAAAGTTTGATAAGAAATATAATTAATTCTTTTATCCCAAGAAAAAGAGTTTCTCTCTCTTTTCACACTAAGCCGTCGCCCTCTCTCTCATTAGAGGATGTGAGAAACCCTAGAACACTATCGCCTCTCTTTTCCATGCATGGCTTTCTCTCTCCTCACATCTCTCTCTAAGGCCAAAAGGTACTTTTCTCTCTCTCTCTCTCCTCTTTGCCTGTTCTCTCTCAAGGATGCCCATTCTCTCTCTTAAAAGAAGGAATGCATTAATCCAAAGAGGCAAACAGCTTTTCCCTCTTTTGGTTGACTTTCTCTCTCTAGCATCACTTTCTCTCTCATCCTATTTTTTCTCTCCAAGTAGGTTGTTCTCTCTCTCATCTGCATGTATTTTCTCTCTCTTGGTGGTTAGGAAGACGTGAGATCCTTCGGATGCCATTTTCTCTTTCCTAGGCATCCTCTCTTTTGGAGAGTCTTTCTCTTTCTTGCATGGAATAAGGTAGTTGCCTTTATCTCTCTTGGGCGCTGATTTTTAACCTAAATCCAATAGTTGGTCCCGGCATCAACTGATTTCTCTTCAACAAAGGCTAACCCTTGGACTATTTATTATTATTTTATTGGATATCCGAAGCATTTTAAAAAATGTAAATTTTATTATCCTATATATGGCACTAAAATTTTAATAGCTAACTCTTAGAGCTTGATTTGGCTCATATTGAAGGTTGTCAATCTATTGATAAAAAAGCTTAACAAATATGTAATAATTCCTTTACCTTATTATATGATGGTATTATGTGGGCACCTATGAAGATGATAGATCATAAATAATAAGATACTATACCTCCTATCCTTGATCTTGCTTATATTGAAATGCTTCATTAGGAAAAGATTATTGTATAAGCACCATAAGAAGATCTACAAGGCATAGAAGATCTGTAGTTTTAGATAATTTAAATAAGGCTTTCTCACCTATTCTTCCAAGGATTCTTTAAGACCATTATAGTACTTGTGGCTCATTTTAATTTAGAGTTTCATGAGATAGATATAAAATATTTTTCTTAAATGGTCAACTTGGAGAATAAGATTAATCAGTGCCTACACCATTAGATCAATGGAAGTAAATTCATCTTCCTTATATTTTATATTAATGCCATTTTTCATTCCAGTAGCAATTTTGGTTTGCTACCTAAGATTAAGTAGTTACTGTCCAAGACTTTTGATATAAAAGATCTTGTTGTGTCATGTTTTGTTCTTGGTATTCAGATTCATGAGATAGATATCATAGTATGTTAAGACTCTCTCAAAGATCTACATTGATCATATGTTTAGTAGATTTAGTATATACAATTATAAGTTACGGGATGCCTTTATTATGAAAGGTAATAAGTTCATTTGAACTAATGCCCCAAAATATTTTTGAAAGAGATGTTATGAGAAATGTACCTTATACTAGTACATTGATAATTTGTTGTATAAACAGGTTTGTATTGGACTAAATATTGGTTATGCAATAAGAGTTATTAGTAAATATTTATCAAACTTTAGTTTGAACTACTAAGATTGTGATAAAATACTTAATGAGAAACAAAGGATTTTATGCTAATATATGGGAAGATGGATAATGTTAAGCAATTAATTACTCATATTCAGATTTTGATGGTTGTTTGATAATATAAAATCGCTTTCTAGCTATATTTTTTATAGGAAAATATTTTGTATAAGTGTTAAAAGACACTCATGGTTTCTTGTATTATGTAGGTTATATTTGTTGCATGCTATAGAGCTGCAGCGCTGATTAAATGGCTAAGGAATTTGATTTCAGGGCTTAATATTATTTATTCCATCTCTAAATCATTAAAGATTTATTATGATAATAGTTATATTGTGTTCTTTTCAAGAACAATAAAGTAGAAGTAGGTCTAAATATATTGATGCATTATTGTTAAATATGTTGGTACAAAAAGCATAGTTACTCATCTGTTGACCAAGTGATTGACCCCTCGGTTATGAAACATGATTATATGGATATTTCAAGATCTTTTGATATACTTGATTAATGGCAGTTGGTTATATATGTTAAACTCTCACATGTTGATTTATTTAATTTATTATTATTTGAAACTTATTTTGTTCCTAAGCATATTTATGATGATCACCATTGCTTCTATTAATATCATGTTGCTTGATATCCATCTACATACATTTTAATGTATTACATGTTGTGATATTGAAAACTTGAGATTTGGTGTTATTCTTGAGTATTAGTATCATTTGTGACACTATAAAGAAACCTAAGGCATTTTATTTGATACATATTAGGCATATTATAAATGTCCTTCAGGATTTCTCTAGCTTAGATTATAGCATAAAGTTTGATAAGAAATTATTTGATGGATTGATGGTGAAAACAACACTTATGGGATCACATATTACACCATTTTTTGTCATAGTACTACATCATGATCCATATTAATAGATGATATTAGCATTTGTAACCATAGATTGGTCTTATATCAATAAGGGGCATAATACTCAATTCAACTCAACTCAACTCAACTAAGCCTTTTCCCAACTACATGGGGTTGGCTACATGAATCCGCTTCCTTCACGCTGCTCTATTCAGGACTAAGTCAATATTCAAATTATAAATAGTTATATCTTTTTAATTATTTTTATTCATATTAGTTTAGATCTACCTCTACCTTTATCCTTATTATGGATTATTAAAAGATCACTCTTTATAACTAAAGCATCTAAAGGTCTTCGTTGTATATATCCAAACCATCATAATCGATTTTCTTTCATTTTATCTTCAATTGGGACTACTTCTATCATTTCTCTTATATGTTTATTTCTAATTCTATCTTTTAAAGTTTTACCAAATATCCATCTTAGCATACGCATTTCTGTTATACTTAATTTATTCACATGTTATTTCAATATTGCCCAATAAGGGGCATAATGACTATCATAATTAAATGTTGGTAGCTTTCACATAATTGGATTATTTTTTGAGATGTCATGTAAGAGGACTAAATATTTTCAAAATTTTGTAGCTATATTGAAGTTTAATTGTTAAACTTAAGAAATTTTTAAATAAATAAATATTTTTAAAACTTAATCAACTATAATTAATATTTTCCAAGTGAAAGAATGTTAGAAATTTTTCATATGTGGGCTACTATTAATTGTTAATGATTTTAATCTTGCAAAATTAGCTTAACAAATTTAATTTAATGATATAAGTGGAATGAACCCACTGTTGATATTGGTGATCCATATGATTTGGGCTTGAGCATACGTCTGTTAGGTGATATAGTTAGTGATTTGTATGGACTTAAAGCCTAATAACGTTCTATGATGGAAGGGCCTATAAAGTTTTATTATAAATAGACTAGATCTTTTTTTTTCTTTTCTTATATTTTTACAATCTATTTTTTCCATAAAAAAATGTCACCTAAAGAAGGAGCTAAAAGAGGAAGACCTTAGCTTTGCATTCTTGATGCATGAGTGATTCTTCATATTACTTGCATAAATCAAACTCAGTAAGACAAGGTATGAAATTGAATTTAATTATTATATTGGTATTCTAAAATTTCACATATAGGGTTGTTGCATCATTTTCTTTGCATGAAGATATATTAAAATGAAGATGGAGTATTTATTTACTTAAAAAAGTTATGCTAAAAGGATTTTGAAGGTGTTTGGGATCATTGATGGCAAACTTATGGCTACTCCTTTGGTTGATGGTGAGAAATTGATGAAGAAAGATGGAGGAAAGAAGGTTAATGCAAGTCTTTATAGAAGTTTGGTTGGCAATTTAGTTTATCTCACTGTTACAAGACCTAGCATAATGTTTATCGAAAGTTTACTATCCAGATTCATTGGTAATCCAAGTAACATTCGCCTTGGAGCAACAAAGAGGGTGTCTAGGTAGATTGAAGGCACAATGAATTAAAGAATTAGATATGATAGAAATGTGGAATTGAAATTAATCAGATTTTGTGATAATAATTGGGCCGATTGTGTGGACAACATGAAGAGTACTTCGAGCTATGGTTTTTCTTTGAGTTTAGATATGTTTTCTTGGTTATCAAAGAAGCAATAATTAATTACTTAATCTTCTATAGAAGCTAAATATATTTTAGTTGTATTACGTAATTTTTGAAGCTATTTGGTTAAGAAGAATATTGAAGAAAAACAAGAAGAAGCCGCTACAATCTTTTGTGATAACAAAACAGCTATTGTTATAACTAAGATCTAGTCCATCATAGCCAATCAAAGCATATTGCCAGCAAGCATCTTTTCATTTGAGAAGCTATTGAAGCAAGTAAGGTCCAATTAGAGTTTTGTAAGTTAGAGGAGTAGCTAGTAAACATTTTCACCAAGGCATTGCCAAAGGAGTTCCAGCAACTTGAAGAAACATTGAGTGTTGAAGCCCAGAATATTACGAGAGAGAAAGTTAAGGTTAACATGCTGGAGTTAAAAGCATAGTTTACATATAAAGCTATATGTATTCCAACTTTCTAAGTGAACCTGATCTGTGCAGTTAATTTCCAAACTTGCACTAACTGCCTAAATCTTTACAAAACAAAGGAAGCGAGCAGATGTGGATGCACTTGCATAACATGGGCTAAAAGAAAATATCAAGAAATACCCGGTCCTGCAAAAAGAGGAGAAAAGATCTAACATGCAATAATAAAATCAGCATATTTTTTTAAACAGAATTCTCTTATTTATAAACCTATTTACCCTCAGTTGAAACTAAAAATAGATGAAGATTTAGAATGCACAAGTTATATAGACTACTAATCGATTAAGTTATTCATTGACAGCTTTGCTTGAAACGTTCTTGTCAACACTCTTTTGGGGCTAGCTATGCTCCCAACTAAAAGAAAAACTGTTCACTCCCATCAGCACTCCATTCTTTTCTCAAATTTCTCAAAGGAACATACTTTATGGCCTTCCATTTGAGTTGGGCCATGAACTGGCTTACTTGGATCCAGTTCTGTGCCAGCTTCAATGGTCCAAGAGAATGAAGTGGTCTTTCCTTATCTAAAAATAAATTCATGAATATTTGAAAATTTTCAACAAGATTATGACTAGAGAATCCTAGGGCCTATTTTATGATTCTTTTGTTTCTCAAATACAAGAGGAAAAATGAACTGAAATATGATGAAGCTCTTTTCTCCTTCTGAATTATTTGTAAGATTTTCAGAGCTTTTGAGGGAAAGATTTATTGTTTTGAAATAGAGCGAAAACAAAAAAGCAAGGACTAGCAACAGTACTGTCCGAGTGCAGTCTTCAATGTCACCATTGTGATATATGAATACAAATTAAACAGGTTCTTATTTAATCGACATCTAAGTTGCAAATACTCGTTATTTAAAAGTTGTTCATTGAAAAGCCATTGGCTTCTTTTGACTTTAGGACACACCGAATTATTGTGCACTACAATTTTTATCTGCTCTTGAGGGAAGAGGAGTACTATTCTTTTTATAAATTCTGAAAGTAGAGAATTTTCATATTTAAGATATCTGACAAGAATTATATTTTTTAACCAAAATAAAAAGTTAGAAGAGGAGTTCAAAAAAAAAAAAAAAAAGGGGTTCAGATCTAGCGATACCACAAGGCATCACCATGATTCCATCTGAAGAAGCCCCTAATTAAGAGTGGGATGCCACAAGGCATCATCCAACAGTAGCAAATTTTCTTGTGTGGAGGAAAATGACAAGCTTTCATGTTGAAACAGGAGAGCATGGCTTTCATCTCGTCAATTCATCACATCCCTGGTCTTGCTTTAATGAAGCAGAATACAAGGTTGCTTTGGCACATATACCAAAACAAGGTGGTTGATATTTTGGAGTTCTTTCAGAGGCCATGAGGGTTGTACGTACTTCAGCCATATGACCTACAGTGCCAAGGCATCTTGCTTTGGAGCTCTCAATGGTTATCCAACGGCCAGTGCCCATCAGAGGCCCCACTCCGAACATGGCAAGCAAGGAAGGGCAGATAGCTTCACTTTGGGATACAATGCTGGGAAAGAGATCTGAGGAAACTCCTAGGAATTTTTCCATGGGACCTAAATGGTGGTGTAAAAGTGGCAGCAACCTGGCCTACCGAGTGCACGGCCTTTCCTTTTCTCCTCCACGTAGGGGGGGGCCGTTTCAATGCGTACCGAGGATCCATCACTGAGGCATACGTTTGATTGCACTTCTGACTTCTGAGGCTGCGGTCTAAGATAGGAGGCAGTGGCCATGTGGAGCGCTAGCCTAAACTTAAAGGCATTGTAAGGCGACTGTCCTTCTTTCATTTTGAGGTACCACATGAACATCTTCATGAGATTATAGGGCAACTATACGTCTGGTAGGGTTGCAATAAACTCTAACGTCTCAAACCAGTCGGTTAGCAGATTGAGTCCACATGATCTTAAAATATTAAATCTAAGTTATTTAGTAACACATGAATCTAAGTTATAAGCTAGCATTGAGATTCTATTCCGAGCGGGTTCACTGGTGTTACAGAGATAGCTCAATATCATGATGAATTTTTTTTTTTTCATCATATAGCCCTTTTCTTCATTTGTTAGAACTCAAGATCCCACCTAAAAATATTAGTTGAAAAGTATTGATTTAACTTGTTAATTTTACACAAATAATTAAAATATTCTTAACACATAACTGATATGGAATTAAACACTTGCTGGATGTATTATGTTAATGTAGCCATTAAAAAGGAATTACGGGGCCATTTGTCAGGAGTTAAAGCTATGGTTGGGCCATAGTTCATGTGGACCTCTCCAACCTTCAGCAACCATGAGTAAGGGTAACGGACCAGGCACATGTGGTGTTGAAATCATGCAACGTGGGAGGATGATGATCTTTAACGCATGACGCAATGTATTGCATCAATCATCTTTAGTTTTATTCTTGTTGAATGAGAAATGGAGCTAGAAGAATGAAATGGACACTTAGAAGTCCCACTTACAAGAGGATGAGAACTAGATGTGTTGACTAGCCATGGATGAAATGTAACAATCATAAGATTTGAACCTTTTAAGGTGAAAGATCGGAAAATGAGTACTTATCTATATGCCAAAGATCATAAATTGATGGACTTCATTTTATGATCATGTTATTCAAGTGGAATGGTACTAGAGTTTTTTTTTTTTTTTATTCATGCTCTAAAACTTTACCATGATGGATGTTAGACGCAGAAATATCCTTTGCAAGAGAGGGAATAGAGTTTTTTTTCCTTCTATATATATATATATATAATCTCTCCTTAATTACATAGAGAACATATATTTTCTCTATCTTTTCTCAAAACTTTATTCGAAGTTTTACAATTTTTAAATCAAACTCAATTACTACCTTAATGTGCAGGGTCTATATGATTTAACCCCATAAATGAGGAGTGATGTCAAAAGAAAATAACTATATGCTATACAAGTAGGTATCTACGTAGATATCATTTCTAAGAGAAGAAAGGCAAAAGAATAAACTGTAAGAGAGCTGTGACTTTGTTCGGATAGAAGCTATTTTCTCATGCATAAATTTCTGCTCTAGCTCTAGGTACTGATTTTGTAGATAAATTTTAAGTAATTTTATTTTTTTTAAGTATAGATGAATGATCACATCAATGTAGGATGAATCAAGCTCGATATATCAGAATATAAAAGTTAGAACAGAACAGAAGTCATGTATCTTTCTGCATTCAGCTTTAAAATTAAAAATAGTCGTTACTCTGATGACGATCTAATCAACTGTAGAGTTAATTTTTTTATAAATAGGCTGAATTAAAATACTATGCACTTTTTAAAAAATACATCGAATATCAATAATCAAGAAACTAAATGACAAGCATAATTCTAGCATTTTGGGTCGCTTTAAAGACATCAAGTATCGTCATCACTCCCTTCTTCGGCAGCAGGAGATATTCTGGAGGCAGAGATCCAGAGTTCAGTGGATTTGTGAGGGGGATCATAATACTATATTTTTTCATCAAGCTACATTGAAGCGGCGAGCCGTTAATAGGATCCGGAGGTTAGTCGATGGGGAGGGGCGTAACTTGGAGGATATCCACTCTATTCGGGACCTGCTTCTAAATTTCTTCCAATCTAGATGGGCTGAGTCCACAGCTGATGGGACTCCGATTGTTCGGGTTCTGATTCCAGGAAGGTTTCCTCTCAGGATAATGCTATGCTTGTCAAGCCGATCACTTCGGAGGAGATTCGGATGGCTCTTTGGGAGCTAGGCTTGGATAAGGCCCCTGGGCCTGATGGGTTTTCGCCTCTCTTTTATCGTCACTATTGGGATATTGTCGGACCGGAGGTGGTTCAAGCTATTCATATTGTTTTCCAATCTAAGCACATCCCTTTGGAGTGGAATCGGACTCTTATTACTTTGGTGCCCAAGCGTTCGGCGGCTTCTCTCCTGCGGCATTTTCGGCCTATCAGTCTGTGCACTACTTTATATAAGGTATGTGCTCGTCTTTTAGCTGGCCATCTTCGTCTTGTGATTCCTCATCTCATCTCTATTGAACAAGGGGCGTTTATTAGAGGGCGCTCTATATCGGATAATGTTCTATTGCTCAGGAGTTTATGCATGTTCTTCATAGAGCTCCAGCCAGTCGATGTCTTATGGCGGTTAAGCTTGACATGGAGAGAGCTTATGATAGGTTGAGTTGGGCTTTTTTGCACGCTCTCTTCAGGAGTTTGGGTTTGATGATTTGTTTATTGAGCGGATCATGGCTTGTATTCAGAAGCCTTCCTTTTCTCTGATCATTAATGGTAGCCCGACTGAGTATTTCCACTCTTCTGTGGGGTTGAGGCAGGGATGCCCATTATCTCCTTTGTTGTTTATTATGGCTGCGGACGATCTCTCTCATGCTTTTCATCAGGCCCAACTGGATCGGCGGATTATCCGTTCACGGCAGGTGGTGAGGGCCCTTCGATCTCTCATCTTCTATTCGCCGATGACTATATTCTTCTGGGTCAGGCCACCATTGATAATGCGGCTTCCTTACACTCTATATTGCGGCGCTATTGTCAGGCTTCGGGTCAAAGGGTCAACTTTCTTAAGTCATCTATATGTTTCAGCCCGAAGACCACTAAATCTACCAGGGAAGCCATTATGAATTTGTCAGGTATCACTACTCAGACTTCTTGTTTTATGTATCTGGGGATCCTCATAACTGGTAGACATCCCCTATGTTCTGACTTTTCTGAGCTTGAGAGGCGGGTGCGGCAGCGTATGAGGGGTGGCAGGTTACCAGTTTATCTATGATGGCCAGGGTCATTATTATTCGTTCAGTGCTCTCTTCTCTTCCTTTGTATCTTCTATCGAATGTTGTCATTCCGATTACTTGTCTTAGGAGGATTAAGAGATTTTCTATGGCTTCTACGCAAGATGGCCATGGTATTCATCTATTATCCTGGGATACGGTATGTATGCCTATCCAAGATGGTGGTCTGGGAATACAGTCTTTGATTGTTAGAAGAGAAGCTCTTCTTGTCAGACATGCATCGCGATTCCTCCTAGAGCCGCAGTATCTTTGGAGCTCTCTGATGCGAGCGAGGTACGGTGATTGGACGCCCAGCTTACCCATTACGCCACCTCAGGGCTCCTCCTCCTTGTGGAAGAGATATGTAGATATGGTCATCTATTAGGGATAATATCTCTTGGATGATAGGAGATGGTTGTTCGATAATGTCTGCCAGGATACTTGGATTTCTGAGCTCCCTCTTTCGCGGTGGCCCTCTTTTATTAATATGGAAGCCCCACCTGTTTAAAGGTTAAGGATTTGATTTCCTTAGATCCCCCTGCTTGGCATATTCCTTCAGTGACCCATTTCTTTGGGGAGGAGCTTTCTCGGTGGATTCTCTCTCTGCCTCTTATGCCTGGTCGTTCTGTTGATTCTAGGCTTTGGCAGAGATCTTGTCTCTCTAGGGCCCCTACTAGGGACCTTATGAGGATGTTTAGGCCGCAGCCCCAGTGCAGGGAGGATGCTGCTTGGATTTGGAAGCTTCCTATTCTTCCAGGATTCAGCTATTCATATGGAAGCTTCTATGGGATTGCCTTTCTACATGTGTCCTCCTATCTTGTAGGGGTCTATCTATTCAGCCGTCCTGCCCTCTATGCAGACAGGGAGAGGAGTCTTCTGATCATGCTATCTTCCTTTGTCCTAGAGCTAGATGGATATGGTATCTGATGGGTTATTCTAGCAGATTGGATGGTGTGGCCTCCCCACGCTCTTCGTTCTTCCATGATATTCGTTGGGGTTTGCAGCATAAGCGGGGATTTTGGGCTGTCACGATATATCAGATTTGGATGTCGAGGATCAGCCCATCTTCTCAAATGACTCTATTACTCCTCATAGGATTATGAGGAAGATTAGATCGTTGTCTGCCGAGTGCGCCCGTATTATTAGTGGTGTTGGTTCTGACTCTTCTGGCCTCTGGGGTTCCTCTGCTGCTTCGGCAGCGAACCGGCATACGTTTTTATTTCTTGGGAACCCCCCTCCAAGATGTGTCAAAATCAACTTTGACGGGAGCGTCGTGATAGAGTTGATGGTTCGGCTTTTCATCATAGACTTGTTAGCGGCTGGAGGTTTTGGTTCTCTTGACTCCTCTGTTCTGATGAGTGAGCTCTATGCTGCCTGGACGGGTATTTCTTATGCTGTTCGGATTCTTCACGCTCGTAGGATCATGATGGAGGGTGATTATATGACGGTTATTTCTTGGTTGAAGAACGAGCATTGCTGTATTGGTCCTTCTAACATGATCCTTAGGGATATTTGGTCTATGCTTCGGAAGGTTGGTTCCGTCTAGATTCGTCATATATATCGTGAAGCCAATTCGGTGACGGACTGGGCGGCTTCCTATGTGGCTTAGTATACTGATTTTTGGTTATGAGACCGGCATTTTTATCCTAGTTTTTATAGTAAATTTTGTTTTTAATATATTTGGGCTGATTTACACTAAACTTATATGATGCTCGTTTTGTTTGTATGTAAAAAAAAAAAACATCAAGTATTATAGACACGCTGGCAGAAAGTTTTCATTTCAAATTAATTACAGAATAGCTAGCAGGTGTTCCCAAGTTTTCACGCATGATGCCTTGGCCTTTTAAGTCACATCGGTGCACGCTGCCACTTGCCGATCAGTTCCAATCAGCGGTTAACCATGCCGATTGTTTCTCTCACAAGTTTTTCTTTTATTTTTCTCTAAATATTAAACTCTAATAAGATATTTCTTTTAAAATTAAAGTGCAAAAATATATCAAATCACAGAAAGCTAATAAATTGATGGTCTTAGTACATACTTTGCAGATGAACACTACTGTATTATCTTTGAATTGCCAGTGTACTATTCATGACCTTCAAAACTATTTCATTCTCAATTTAATTTTTCAGTTAACAATACCATGTTCCTCTATAAAATATTTTAATAGTCATCTAACATGATGAAATGCGCCCATATCTAATATTATAGTGTAAGATTAAATAAGGTATAACTATATCGCTAGTATCCCATTTTAAAAAGCTAATTATAAGATATTATTTAAATTTATTAATTCTATAAACATTCAACGATGATTGATATATAACTAAATATATGACAGTACAAATTCTCATATATATATTTCATCCATTCAAATTTTTATATTCTTAATATGCTAAGAATTTAAATTCAAATCAAAATTTAGTCAAATATAATCATAAATATCATGAATTCTTATGCAAAGTATTCAACGGATGTGGAAAGAAATATATACTAATTAACACAGGCTCTATCTTAATTAATAGAACAATTAAATGATGATTAAAGAGTGCTCCCATTTATTTTATGGGATTACATTCCAACGAACACACTTCTAATGTAGTATTAATTATCGATTATTTATAATAACAAAATTTAAGTACAATACTTTGTGTTTATCATCTAACTTTTTTATTTAATAACCATCGCATGTACCATTTTATACTTCATTCGATTCTTTGATTTCAATAGAAAAATAACGGCAACCGTATACTACTTGTTGCTAGGGTGCAATTGGGTTGGGTTTAATCCAAACCTGATCTGTCAAACCTGATTTATAGCGGTGTTTAAACTCATGTTTACCCAACCCGAACTCAAAAGACCCGGATTTAATTCGGCCCGATTTATAATTGACTCAGGTTTGGGTTGACCGCAATTCGAACCCGAAATAACCCGAACCCGAGGGTTACCCAAACGAAGGGCAGCTTATCGGTACAAGATTTTTGAGGACATTGAGGGTGCCAATTGGGTCGGACGAGATGGCCAACTTGAGAGCGACAAAGGCAAGCCGTCGGTCGCAAAAGAGAAAAGAAGGACAAACATAAAGGCGGACCATCCGCACATTTTATTTCACTTTCGCCTTCTTCTCTTCTTTGTTTACGGCATCTCCTTCTCTTCTTTGTTTCAGGTAAGACTTTTTTTAATACAATGTTAAAGCCCCGAGTCCAACTTATGTGTTCGGCAAGGGATTTTGTTTTCTTGTCTCTGGGATCCATAATTCGGTGTTTATTTACTTTGAAAAAAGTATTTATTTTATTTTCCCCACAACCCAAATTTCAATCCAAAACTCAACCCGAACCCATTTTTAAAAATAGGATTAGGATTGAGGTTTTACAAATAGGGTTTGGATTAGGATTAGAATTAATATTTAATAAATAATTAGGATTAGAGTTGAGAAAAATAAGAGTTTCATGAGTCCGAGTTGCACCCCTACTTGTTGCAAGGGATGATGGTGATGGGGAAACAACAACACAGTAACAACAAATCATAATATGCAGCGGAGATATATTCCCCCAACTTGCAAGAATCTATGAGGAGCAATAACAAAAATATGGCAGCAATTGAATATCACAAACACACAAGAGACACCAAGATTTTTAACGTGGAAAACCCCTCAAAGCAAGGATAAAAATCATGGGTCGTCCAGACCAAAGAAATAGCTCCACTATGATCAAATAATGGTACAAGAGAGTCTCAAATAAGAATACAAATGAGTGCTCACAGCCAACCAAACAATAAAGCTAAGAAGCTTACAATAGAAAACCAAGAAGTTTAACAAACCCAAAAATAGAGCTACTATCCGACCTGAGTTTTCGCACCTTACCTTTTTCACCGATCCAACCGTTCAGAATGAAGAACCAGATGTCCTGAACCTACTGTCAAAATTTTAGCCCGATCCAACGGTGAACGAATCTGCAGTACAATTTTACGGTGGCTACTTGAGTATGTGGGAAGGGCTTCTTCTTCTTCTCTCTCAATGGCGGCTCTCTCCTCTCTTTTTCAAAAATTAACCCTAATATCACCCTAATAGACTCACCACTGATTAGGGATTCTTACCAAGTTGGATTCTTACCTAATCAGACTCACCACTGATTAGAGATTCTTACCAAGATGGACTCTTACCTAATCAGACTCATCACTGATTAGGGATTCTTACCAAATTAGACTCACCACTTAGACAAGTGTGACACAAAGTGGGCTTACACATTTGGCATTTTCTCCACATAGGAAGGGAGCTCAAACTCAACATATCTCTCCCTCACAACTTGTGGAAATAACCGCCAAACTGGCGATCTCACAATAAGTTTTAAACTTCCTCTTGGTAATGCTTTAGTCATCATATCAGCACATTATTATCAGTATGAATTTTAGCCAAGTCCAACAGCTTAGCATCCAAAACATCACATATCCAATGATACCTCAATCAATATGTTTGGACCTTGAATGGAAAGTTGGATTCTTACCAAGATGGATAGCACTTTGACTGTCAACAAACAACATATATTGGTTCTGAACAAAGCCTAGCTCCTGTAAGAATTTCTTCACCATAGCAACTCCTTGCATGCTTCAGTAATGGCAATGAACTCTGCCTCTATGGTTGACAATGCTACACACCTCTGTAACTTAGACTGCCAAGCCACAGCTCCCCCTGCAAATTTAATCATATAGCCCGAAGTGGACTTTCTGGAATCAATGTCTCCAGCCATATATGAGTTTGAGTACCCCACCAATGTAGGCTCATCACCTCCAAAACAAAGCCTCGTACCAGTTGTACCATGAAGATACCTTAAAATTTATTTCACTGCATTCCAATGCTCTCTACCTGGATTTGATAGAAATCCACTGACAATACCAACAGCATGTGCTATGTCAGGTCTTGTGCACACCATTGCATACATCAAACTACCCACAGCAGAAGCATAAGGAACCCGTTCCATATCTAATTTCTCAACTTCATTTGAAGGACTTTGTTTAGCACTCAACTTAAAATGAGTAGCAAGAGGAGTGCTTACAGCCTTAGCATTTTCTATCTGGAATCTTTGCACACCATTTCAATATAGTGTTCCTGTGACAGCCAAAGTTTCTTCTCCATTCTATCACGCATGATTCTTATACCAAGAATCTGCTTAGCAGCTCCCATGTCCTTCATTGCAAATGACTTTCCCAACTGCTTCTTTAACCTGTCAATCCTAGAAACATTTTTCCCAACAATAAGCATGTCATCAACATACAATAACAGGATAATGAAGTCATCATCAGAAAACTTTTTAACAAAGACACAATGGTCAGAAGTAATCTTCTTGTAGCCTTGCTCACATATGACAGACTCAAACTTCTTGTACCATTGCCTCGGAGCCTGCTTTAAACTGTATAGGCTCTTTCTAAGCCTACACGCATAGTCTTCCTTGCCTTCAACTTGAAAGCCATCAGGTTGCTTCATGTAAATCTCTTCCTCCAAATCACCATGAAGGAAAGCAGTTTTCACATCCATTTGCTCTACCTCCAAGTCAAGAGTAACAGCCAAACTCAACATGGTTCTAATAGAAGACATCTTCACCACAGGTAAGAAAATCTCATTAAAATCAACACCCTTCCTCTGTCTGAAGCCTTTTACCACTAATCTGGCTTTATACTTTGGAGATGCAGCATTACTATCATGTTTCCCTGTAAATCCACCTATTTTCCAAGGCCCTCTTGCCTTTAGGCAACTTCACCAAATCATAAGTGTGATTGTCATGCAAAGATTGCATCTCATCTCGCATTGCATCCAACCACTTTTGTTTTTCTTCACTCTCAATGCCTCTTCTAAACACTCAGGTTCTCCCCCATCAGTCAAGGTCACATACTCATCAGACGAATGCCTTGTAGATGGTTGTCTCTGCCTGTTAGACCTCCTGAGTTGACTTTGAAGTGGTTCAGGAACATAACTAGGATTATCATCTTTGACATCTCATGTTCCTCTTCAGCATCATTAGTTGGAACATCTAACTCATCTTAAGCTGTTGATCATCGACATAATCATGTTGCTCATCTTGTTGAACACTACCTTAGCATTATCCAGATTGTGAATAGGCAACCGAAATGGATCAACATCAATCAGCTTATTACCTTTTTCGGGTGTAGTCTTCTCCACCTTATCAATGTCTTCAATGGTTTGGTCTTCCATGAACTCCACATCACGACTTCTAATAAGCTTTTTCTAATAGGATCATAAAACCTGTAACCAAATTCATCTTGACCATAACCTATAAAGATGCACTGTCTCGTCTTAGCATCCAACTTGGATCTCTCATCCTTTGGAACATGCACAAATGCCTTGCAACCGAAGACTCGCAAATGATCATATCTGACATTCTTGCCAAACCAAATTTTGTCTGGCACCTCACTGTCCAAAGCAACTGTAGGACTAAGATTAATAACATGCACGCCATGTACAGTGCCTCACCCCAAAAGTGTTTGGGCAATTTTGCTTCAGAGAGCATACACCTCACTCTCTCAATCAATGTCCTATTCATCCTTTCTGCTAAACCATTCAGTTGAGGAGTTTTAGGAGGAGTCTTTTCATGTGCAATCCCATGCTGCTTGCAATAGACATCAAAGGGTCCACAATACTCACCACCATTGTCAGTACGAATACATTTCAGCTTCTTGCCTGACTGCTCTCAACTAAAGCCTGAAACTGTTTGAACTTCTCCAACACCAGGTCTTTTGCCTTCAATGCATAGACCCATAGTTTCCTGTAACAATCATCAATAAAGGTAACAAAATAAAGTGCACTACTAAAGGATTTTACCTTCAATGGACCACAAACATCAGAATGCACCAATTCAAGCAACTCTGACTTCCTTGAGGGAGGATGCTTCTTAAAGGATACTCTGTTTTGTTTACCAGCCATGCAATGAGAACACTTCTCCAACTTTGCACTCTTCAATCCTAGAAGCACATCCTTTTTAGCTAAGCAGTTCAGCCCTTTTTCACTAATATGACTAAGCCTTCGGTGCCACAAAGATGCCTCCATATCCACGACATTCACACTGTCTTTAGTAACCAAAGCTTTTGTCCAATACAGTTTAGAAATTTTCTCCCCTCTAGCCATAACGAAGTTACCTTTGGTGAGTTTCCACTTTCTAGAACCAAAGTGATTATCATAATCACCATTATCAAGCATCTGCACAGAAATCAAATTAAAGCGAACATCCGGAGCATGTTTGACTCCTCGAAGTAGCAGTTGCATTCCCATGTTGGTTTGCAGGCAAACATCACCAACACCAATCACCTTAGACACACCATCATTATCCATCTTTAACACTCCAAAGTCACCAGAAGTGTAAGACTGAAGAACTCCTTCCTTGGTATAATACGGTGTAGCGCCACTATCAATTATCCACATGCTCTCATCTGATACAAGATTAACTGACTCATGATCACGGAGAATAATAAGATCATCACCGGTAGCAGTGGTAACACGATCATCATCATCACGATCCTTCTCTTTCTGCTTACCCTTCTTGCTTTTGTTCTCCTTTTTCTCAGAAAACAATTCTTCTGTATGTGCCATGTTTTGTGACAATAATGGCACTCCACATTCTTGTATCTTGACTTGGACTTGCTTCTGCTCTTCTCTCTACCACCCTTTGGTTCTTTTCTCTGGCTTCTCCCCCTATTTTCAGTGACAAGCACCTCGGACTGAGATGAAGTACCTTGTGCCTTCTTCTCATCTCCTCATTAAGAGCACCACCCTTTGCCATTTGCAAAGTAACAATACCATTAGGGGCTGAGTTTGTAATTGAAACCCGAAATGTCTCCCAAGACTCTGGTAGAGTATTCAGTAGCCATAGTCCCAACACTTATCATCAAACTTGATACCCATTCCTGACAATTGATCTAGGAGCCCTTGAAATTCATTCAAGTGATCTAAAATAGAAGTCCCCTCCTTGTACCTCAAATTCATCAAGAATTCAACAAATATAATTTTTATTCCCTGATTTAGAGGCATACAATGATTCAATCTTCTCCCACAAGTCTCTAGCATGTGTCTCATTAGCAATGTGATTATAAACATTATCCTCTACATACTACCGAATAAAACCACAAACCTGCTGATGTTCAAATTCTCATTCCTCATCAGACTTGGAATCCGGCTTCTTAGTAACAAACATAGGAAGATGCAAATTCTTCACAAATAGCAAATCCTTCATTTTGCCCTTCCACAAATGATAATTAGTGCATTCAAACAAACTATCTTATTTGTATTTTCCTCCATCATTCAAGCAAGTCAAATAGCCCCAAACCTGAGAGCTCTGATACTACTCTGATGGGGAAACAACAACACAGTAACAACAAATCACAATATGCAGCGGAGATATATTCCTCCAACTTACAAGAATCTGTAAGGAGCAATAACAAAAATATGGCAGCAATTGAATATCACAAACACACAAGAGACACCAAGATTTTTAACGGGTAAAACCCCTCAAAGCAAAGGTAAAAACCACGGGTCTAACCAAAGAAATAGTTCCACTATGATCAAATAAGGGTACAAGAGAGTCTCAAACAAGAACACAAATGAGTGCTCACAGCCAACCAAACAATAAAGCTAAGAAGCTTACAATAGAGAACCAAGAAGTTTAACAAACCCAAAAATAGAGTTACTATCCGACCTAAGTTTTTCGCACCTTAGACCTTGTTTCACCGATCAACCGTTCAGAATGAAGAACCAGATGTCCTGAACCTACTATCAAAATTTTTTAGCCCGATCGCGGCTCTCTCCTTCTTTTTCAAAAATTAACCCTAATATCACCAAGTTGGATTCTTACCTAATCAGACTCCACTGATTAAGGATTCTTACCAAGATGGACTCTTACCTAATCAACTCATCACTGATTAGGAATTCTTACCAAATCAGACTCATCACTTAGACAAGTATGACATAAAGTGGGCTTATATATTTAGATCTTTTTTCCATATAGGAATGAAACCCAAACCCAACAGATGGCTCACGTGTGAGAAACAGCGCCTAAGTTTCATGAACAAGAAATTCACCGAGGATAAACAGGAGAACCAACCAATCACGATCAAATCCATTAAATTAAAGCTGTTCAACTTTGGGGTGTTCCAGTGGTCCTGGCTCTCATTCCAATTAAGTGATGATCCTTCTGGGCCCCTGAAGAGAGAACCATCAATATTTCAAGGACAGTGCCCTCGTGCCCCGGTCGCCACGGCACGAGCTCGGCAGTGCAAAGGTCGTGATTCCATCCTCCTCCGAACTGGTATCCTGACTTAAAGATCAGCTGGCAGCAGAATTCAACAGCTATGGCACGTCGATGGCATGATCAAGTGTCAGGTTGTGAGACCCACATTATTGTTTTACGTCTGAGTTCCTTGATGGCAAATTCAAGCCAAGTAAGTAAAAGGAGCTTGGGATTTAAGGACTCCACAATAGTCCCTCCAAAGTTCATCAAAAGGTGGCGATAGTTTAAGGGGTGGCTGGTGTTCCTTCAATTGTTACAAGGTACTGGCTTGTGGTTTCTAATCGCTTGTCACCTCATACTTTGCCTTCCATGGGCTATAAAAGTGTGAGCTAGGCCAATTGGATGAGTCAAATACAGAAAGTGAGAAAAATCTACCATCACTGTGGAGGACGTTCCAAACTGAACGTAAAATATAAGGTAGGGCCAATCATATTACGAGGTCCAAGATGCCTTCTCCCTCTCTCACTAGCTCCCTCCCTCCCTCCCTCGCCCCCTTGTGCATTGGCACGTAGCCCAGCATGTGAAAGGAACCCCACGTTCCCCTTCTTTTCCTCTTGGCATATCAAAAAATTCTTTGATGATTATTCTTTTGGTGACTTCACCTCTTTTCCCATCTTGTGGTCTAAAGAGTGGAGATTCTCTCCGACAGCACTGTCCCCATGCCTTGAGAAGACCACCAAAGACTTTTAAGCGCCAGGTTCTATCCTTTGACGTTGGTATGGGTGTTACCATGAGGGAGGGAACCATCACCCTCATGAGGTACGTGGTATTGAAGTCCCACCTACAACCTGTGGCTCTTAAAAGTTATGAACAAAACTTAGGTATGATTAATTAGATGTTTGCCATCAGATTCCTCACTTAATAAATAACACTTTATCGAATGCTTCACTGTTAGAAAAAATATGATAAATGTATTATTAAGTAAGTTATATATATATTTATTAAATAGAGAAGCTAATGATGAATACTTGACGAGCTATAGGGTTGAGCATGCACTGGCTCATGCCCATGAGTCTGGTCCATGGGGTGCAACAAGTAGACCAAGCTGTCAGTGGACAGGAGTTTGGTCCACAATGCCTAAGGGACCGCTGGAGCCATCTCCAAAGGCTAGATGACTCTATAGATGGTCCCCTGCTGTCTTAGGTGGAGGGCTGATGATGTTAAGTGGTTGTTTTGTGTTAGTGTTAATGGGAGTAAAGGCAACTAAAAGTGGCTTCATTAGAAAGACCTCAGATCGAGCTGGAAGGCGATTGAGTTCAAAAGGGACAAGCCCAAGGAAGGAATTCAGTAGAGTGGAGTGGATCATGAGGGGTTGAGCAATGATGGGAAGGGTGTGAAACTGCTACAAGGGAGAATAATGGCAGAATTTATCGAGCATGCACCAATAAAGTAAGTTATCTAAAAGAATATGCATGATTTCTTGCCTGCATTGAAGGATAACGTATGATGTGCCGATGAAGCTGCTCATCTCCGTAGAAAGAACATGCATGGTGTCTCGTCTGCCCAAAGGAACGTATACGTGTGCTTGTGTGTAACATAGAAAACCTAAATAAAAAATTTTATTTAGATTCCTCATTTCCGTATAAAAATATACAAGATCTTCGAACATTTGTCTAGTAGTCATTTATATTTCAAAACGCTGATAGTTCTTTTTAACTAGAGGGGACCTGATGATGTAAATTATACAAAGGCAAGAGGCTTTGTAACTTTTGATTTCATGGTTCATTAATGGAAGGAAGAGCAACCAAAATGCTATCCAATTTGTAAAAGGGTGGAGTATTTTTTGATTCATTAATAAAAGAAAATTAGACCGCAACCATCCTTGGATTATATAAAGACCGACTTCAATGGTATAAATAGAAGTTTAAGAAATTTCTTCATCCTTCTTAATCAAATTAATCATAAATAACATGATTAACTTATAGATAGCCTTTTAAATACTAATATGATAGCATTTTTAATTCTAGCCACACATCGGTTTAATATCATTTTTAACAAACTGAGACCTCACATAGAAAGACTAATTTAGAAGTTATTTTTTTGATTTTTAGGCTTTATATGCGCATCCAAAATCTTTTCGAAAAATTTGACTAGTAAGGACTAAATATATACCTATAAGGGCACTCACAAAAGAATTATATTGAGTACACCTTATATGAGGCCTCGGCCAAATTTGTGTTCATTTTTATATTAATTATGTATAAATTAGATCTCGAGTACTTATAATATAAAGGAATTCAAATAATATTTTTTGACTTAAGATTGAGTCATTATCAATGTTATCTATGTGGACTTGGTCTATGGCTTATGTGAATTTGCTAATGTTAAAGCATGAATTTATTTGGAGATGATCGGGAATTAATTATGGTATTTGTAATTTTTTTCTTTAAATTTGAACTCTTATTTGATGAGATTCCTGACTTAAGTGAAAGAAAACATGCTAGTGCATAGCTTATAGCTTTATCTTACATCAATAATACATGCCTAACTTAACATTAGATAGAACTTTTTAACTAGATTGCTCTACTCTAACTAATCGTAAACAATTGCTAATGTTATCCATATGGATTTGGTCTATGGCTTATGTGGATTTACTAATATTAAAGCATGAATTTATTTGGAGATGATCACTAGCTAATAATATTATTTATGACTTGATTTCATTAAATTTAAACTCTTAACTTGTTGAAGGTGTCAAATTTAAATGAAAAGAGCATGCATCAATCCATGTGAATGCATGGGATTTGCAGTTTTATGTTATTACAACAATATATCTTGAACTGACATTTGATATAACTTTTTAAGTAGATTCCTCTGCTCTTGACTAATCTTGAGCAATTACTATTTCTACAAGAACGATTTTTAACTATTATATATTAAGGCATAGGGCCAATCAATTTAATGCTAGATTCAATTTGGCTATAGATTTACTACATATGGGTCTATTTGTGAATAATTGCCAAAATATGAATTTAATCATTGATTTAACAAATTTTTTTCTTCAAATTCAAGATACTTTTTCATAAAAAAATGCCAAATATTTGTTTGCATGGATAATTGTCCATAGATTACCTTATACTTTAAGATTTGGATAAACTAATTTGTAAAGACATTTGTTTGACAAACAACAAATCTAAAATATTTTAACATCCATTCGAGTCACAAAAATATGCCTTTTTACTTATTCATTATTAAAAAATAAGAATATTTATAAGTAACTATATATTATAAAATAATGGGATATTTGCTGATATCCTTACTTCTTCACTAAAAAATAGAGATATTATAAATATCTATATATTTATATAAAGATAATAGAATATGAACCATTATCCTTATGTTATTACTTCTTCATGAATAGCATGAATACTTATAAATAATTATATTTGTTTAAAAATAATAGGATATGACTTTTTTTTACTTTTATTATTCATACACTGAATATTGTTAATTATTCTTATTCTTTTACTTTTTACCTCAATACTTCAATCTCGATGGAAACCCATCAAAACATAGCACCATCCCCTTCACAACCATCATCGCATTGATTTGCCCCCGTCTCTTTTCTTCAAAATGATGAAACCCTTTGAGTCGATCAAAATACCTCTCTTTTACACACCCAGATTTAAAATATCTCTTCGTCATTTCTTCTTTTACTTGAGATGGATCTTTTTATCTCATTCTTTTAAACTATCTTAAGAGTATAGTTCATGCCCAAGCACAAAGGCACTATGCCTTGGCTCCTTTCAAAAATGCAATGGACTTGGATAGCATCAAGGAGGCTTCACCTTGTCTTTCAACATTCTCTAATGAGCAAGCCATAGCTTTTCCTATTTTTTTCTTCTTTGTTTCCTTGTTTTCTAATGTTATCTCAAGTTAGGTTTTTACATGAGCCGTAGCTTTTCTCTATCAAAAGAATGTCTTCACATATCAACCCATCCAATTCTTAAAAGCATAAAATAGACTATAGAAAAGCTATCTTCATAAAAGAACCATATGATGTTCTTTCATATGGAAAGGCCTAATTCAAATCTTTCTCCCTTATGGGGACCCAAGGGCCACTACTTGATTAGACATGCCCAAAGCGATAACCATGATCAAAGGTGTAAACACTATGCATGGTTAGTATTAGGAGCAGGCAAGCTCAATCATAACATCAGCACACCAAGCTTCATTCAAAGGAGCTATGTGGCCTTTGCTAGGATGGCACGAGACAAAATTTTTATTGACTTCGAAAAAAATGATTCGATTATGATATATATATATATAAAGAATTTATGCATCAAGCTTATCCATTTTAAGCCTCTATTCGAACCTTTTGTTCTTAATTTATATCATATTTTGCCTTTGAATTCTTTTTATTTATGGTATTAATCACAAATAGTCAAAAGCATCATTAAAAAATATGCAATTATGATATTTGAATTGAACTCCCCTTTTATTGGCTCTACTTTATGATGAAGATTAATTAACAATATTTTTCATGTCAAATAAAGAAATAAAAGTCTTTAATGGTTTGTCTATTAATTTTATAGGGTTCACAATGGAAAAAAAAACCCTTTCTCTTTATTGCAAACCAGATATGGTGCATTTCCTCAAAAGAATATCATATTTTTATTAATTTATTTTAATTTGTACCTATAAGACTTCATATTTTCTTTAATAATTTTTTTATTAAAGCCCGTCTTATTATGCATTTAATTTCACAACAATATGTATTAAATAGATTTAGATACTTATAAAACTAAAAAACCTAAATGCCACCTTCTTGACAAGTCATTTCTAAATGGTTTTTATGATGTTACAAATTATATGGGGTAACTCCTTAAGACCCGCATGAACTAGAGACATTGTAGTAGATTTTTTTAAAAGTGACAACGAATAAATTATGATGATTACAGATATATAGCAACAGAATGAAACAGATCAAGATCCCAATCTCTATCGGCATCTTACTAAAGAAAATATCTTCATTTCATCCGCATTCTTATATTGCAAAAATAATAATTCCTTATCTTTATCCTAACCTCTAGTGACATATAGTGAAATATATAAATTTTTTAAAATTATAAAATTAAC
Organism: Calamus simplicifolius; assembly: GCA_900491605.1. Lineage (NCBI taxonomy): Eukaryota > Viridiplantae > Streptophyta > Magnoliopsida > Arecales > Arecaceae > Calamus > Calamus simplicifolius. The sequence goes on along the minus strand of UESW01004342.1, from coordinate 623,156 downwards.
AATATAGCTCTTTTTTTTCTCATCAAGCATGTTAATAAACTTAACATTGACCACTTAAATATATACTTATTACTAAAATAATTAAAAAAATTAGATTAAATTAAAATTAAATATCATCTATATATATAAATGAGAATTTTATACTCAAGTGTAAAGTCAATAAGATAAAGGATAAAGTAGGATGGAATAAATCTTTATTCTATGGATTAAAATGATTATCAGTATCAAATTTAAAGTTTTATTAGAATATTAGAAATTAAATGAAGAGAGTCGATCCATGCAAGATGGCATACTAGCTATGCACTGAATTGATTTTCCGTAATTATAAAGAAGGAGGAATTCAAATATCATCGGCGGTTTTGTGTTTTTTTTTTTTTTTTTTTTTCTTTTACACAAAGGGCATGAGTTCTTGCATCTAATGCGTCAAACATGAAGCGAGAATTAAAAAACGCCCGCCCCAAGCCATTCTCTCGCACGTCAATCTCGGAGGTTATAAAAAAAAAAAAAAAAATCTTTGGGAAGAGCAAAGAGAATTTAAGAGAGTAAGAGTGATAGATTGCCAGACACGTACAGCCGCTATTTTTCCCCAAGTGGCTGTTTGATTAGTTATCAATATATAGTAAATTCATCAATGATAGGATCACGACAAGAAAACTAATGGTTAAACATCTTCTTTGATACAAAATAATATAATAATAAAAAAACAATAATAATAAATCACAATATTCATATGACATAAAAATAAAAGATTATTATGAATACAATATCAATGATAATCTTAAAAACTTATTTACATAATATTTTTATATATTAATTATATAATAATAATATAATATATTATACATAAATTATATATATATATAATATTAATGAAAATATATTATATTATAATAATGGTAATTAATATATTAATTATTATTATACTAAAATATATAATACTATATTATTATATAATTTTATATTATAATATATTATTATAATATGAAAAGAGATTAATAAATAAAGATAAAGTTGTTCTATTTTTGTAATAAAAATCACGATGATGATCCAAAACTCCTATCTTAAATGGAATTAGGATCATTTTTTGTACAGTAATAATTTTCTGACGATGATGCATCACTATCCAGACAAATTTAAATACCAAAAGAAGTCATTTTACAAGAACCCTCATGCCAAACCGGAAACATCTTATCAAAGTCTTGGTTATTACTACCATTCTTATCAACTAACGAGACAACGTTATATAAATAAGAAGAAAGAGGATATGAATTGTTACCATCCTTCATAGAGATGCATGCAACGCCCACTTATGTATGTGTGTCAATTCTATCAACAGCTGTCCATATCCATCTGAATCAAGAATCTTTTCCATGGCGAAGGCAAGCAAGTCTAGCCTGCATGTGGACCATCTTTGGAAACCCACATGCCATACAGTACGTCTGATGGCTGCATGCATCCACCATGCATGGCAAGTCGGCATCGGATGCTTAACTTATGTTGCAGGAACCTTCCCCCGGCCCGTAGCTATCAGTCTTTTGGAGCAAGTGATTTCTGACGTGGGTCATGCTCTACTTTAATTAACTTGTCACCACGTACGGTGGACGTCAATTCTAACCAATTAAGTTGATGCATGTTGTGACTTTATTTTGAAGTTTTAATTTGTTTTAAATTTGTTAACATGAACAGTGATAGGTAAGTTCATACAAAATATTTTTATTATCATATGATTATGGATACTGATGACGTCAAGTCATCTTCTTCAAACGTCGGAAAGACGGACATCCTTCTCTCCAACCCCTACAAGAAAAGTCCGGAGACCGTTATTCCGATGGGACCCTCCGACGCTCAAGTCAGTTACTTGGGATCAGACAAGAACTGCTCAGCGAAAGGAGCTGAGACAGTTAGGGTTTTGCTAGGAGGAAGAAAGCTAGAAAACCAGAGTTCGGATCCCTACTTACAGTGCGGGCGTGTGTTTTTATATCTGTCCGAATATCTCATCTTACTGTTCCAAAGATTGCCGTCGTACCATCATTGTGCGCACCGGAGGCGTCCCACGATACCTGTCAACATGGTATCACACGTGTCTAGCAGCCGTGGTTGTATTTGGTGCGCGCCGTTGCTTGACATGACCACGCACAGTTGCAAGCGGTAGTGAGTCGTACTCCGTAACGGGGCACAGTCACGCACAGGAACATGCAGTGCACCATACGCCGTTATGAGGCATGGCCGCAAGCCACGGGCGTACGGAGAGTCACGTGGAGCACGGCAGGTGGCCCGGAGCCGTCATTTGGTTCGAAGGCTGGTCACGTGCTTATCGCTGATGATGCCCCGTACCCGAGACCAGAGGGGTTTCGGGGTCGAGAGATAATGAACTCACCCCGAGACCGGAGGGGGTCCCGGGGGTGAGATAATGCTAGTGCACCCGAGATCGGAGGGGGTCTCAGGGTCGAGATATGGTGATCCCACCCGAGACCGGAGGGGGTCTCGGGGGTGAGATAATGCTGGTGCACCCCGAGACCAGAGGGGGTCTCGGGGTCGAGATATGCTGATCCCACCCCGAGACCGAAGGGGTCTCGGGGTGAGATAATGCTGGTGCACCCCGGGACCGGAGGGGGGTCTTGGGGTCGAGATATGGTGATCCCACCCCGAGACCGGAGGGGGTCTCGGGGGTAAGATAATGCTGGTGCACCCCGAGACCGGAGGAGGGTCGGGGTCGAGATATGCTGATCCCACCCCGAGACCGGAGGGGGGTCTCGGGGTCGAGATATGCTGATCCCACCCCGAGACCGGAGGGGGTCTCGGGGGTGAGATAATGCTGTGCACCCCGAGACCGGAGGGGGGTCTCGGGGTCGAGATATGGTGATCCCCCCGAGACCGGAGGGGGTCTCGGGGTGAGATAATGCTGGTGCACCCCGAAATCGAGGGGGGTCTCGGGGTCGAGATATGCTGATCCCACCCCGAGACCGGAGGGGGTCTCGAGGGTGAGATAATGCTGATGCACCCCAAGACGGAGGGGGGTCTCAGGGTCGAGATATGCTGATCCCACCCCGAGACCGAAGGGGGTCTCGGGGGTGAGATAATGCTGGTGCACCCCGAGATCGGAGGGGGGTCTGGGGTCGAGATATGGTGATCCCACCCCGAGACCGGTCTCGGGGGTGAGATAATGCTGGTGCACCCCGAGATCGGAGGGGGGTCTGGGGTCGAGATATGGTGATCCCACCCGAGACCGAGGGGGTCTCGGGGTGAGATAATGCTGGTGCACCCCGAGATCGGAGGGGGTCTGGGGTCGAGATATGGTGATCCCACCCGAGACCGAGGGGGTCTTGGGGGTGAGATAATGCTAGTGCTCCCGAGACCAGAGGGGGTCTCGGGTTGAGAGACGGTGATCTTGTTAGCTGCTGTTACCTTTTATTCTAACGACGCGGGATCAGTCATATCAGATACAAATATTATGACTTTGTATTTTTTAAGTGCTGCTCAGGATAGATTTTTTGAGGAATTAAGAGTGCTTAATTAGGTGTGATCAAATTATCTGGAACACAAATGGGATTGAATTATATTCTTGTTCACTGCGTTAGTTATTTATTAACTTAATGGAGTATATCCATCATGTGTCACTGTGTGTGAATTTCGTCGGATCGCACACTTCATCGTACTGCATATTGAGTGAGTTGAGGTTATTGTTCCTGTATGGACGAGTGAGAGATTATTGGCCTAGATTGCAGGTCAGCGCCCACACAAAGTCTCAGAAGACAAAACTCTTCGTAAGTCTGGGACTCTTGGTATTCATTGGCCTTATCCGCTATTAAATTTTTGTTCTACATGAAAACCGGGATATCTTCTGAACAGAACAGAATAAGGATACGGAACCTTCTTCTTCCTTGTTTTTATTGGTACTGCGGCTTAGGGGTATGGATGCACTAGGGACTCTGATAGCTCTCAACGACCGACATTTCGTTGTTTCTACTATCCAAAATAAGGTATGTTTCTTATTTACGTTCCTACATCATAGTTTTGTACGTGCAACCATCTTAAAATATAATGCGGGAAAGATCGATGTCCCCATTCGTAGAAAGCGCCTGAACTATATATAAAAGTGAAAAGAAAGTCAAGACATGGAACACTTGCCTTATCCACATTTCAGGTGGTAGCCCGGCGGTCAGGGCCTTTTCCACGCCATCAACACGTCGCAGGTTCGAGGAATGACGCTTCGGTTGACTCGAATAATTTCAAGATTAATTCTTGGAGCCTGAAACGTGGGTGTTGGAAGGGCTAAGGTCTGTCTAATTTTTCTGTTCTGATTGCTGGCACCTGGGTGGGGTCAGATTGACCAACTCGCCTTCGGACGGGGAACGGATGCGCAAATCTTGCGCCATGCACGAAAATTTCCTGATGGAAACGGGCCGTATGGGATCTAGCTACGGGTCAACAAAGCCCTCTTTCCTTTTTTTTTTTTTTTTCAAAAAATATATATATATATATTATATAATAATTAAAGGGTTACCATCCTGGCTTTAAGCTGATTCTTGCAACAAGGTCTTCAAGGAATCCGATCACAGATTTTGATAAGATTGGGTGTTTCTTGAAAAGATATCTTGCGCATGGAAAAGTAAAGAATAAGATTAATTATATGGTCAGAGTAGATGTTAAGTAACTAACAATATATATATTACTTCAATTATAAAAATTCGATCTTACGTGCATTTCCCGTAGAGTAAGCAATCATGGCCCCATGGTCACATCGCTGGGGCCACTTAAATTAAGAACTGATATAATGTAGCCAACAGCCATGAAGGACCCACCACGGCAACCGAGGAAGAAGGGACTAATGGGGTTAGCTTGTCACATATATGCTTGCCAGATGAGAAAGGAATCCGAAGACGAGAAAATTTGGACCCATGGGCATGCAAATGGTGGTTTAGGTGCACAAGTGGTCGCATCAGGTTAATTGCCTTGGAGCCAAAAGCCTCCATAACAGCCATTGCTTTAGCAGCGACTGTGCTGGGCTTCCCCTTCTCGATCCCCTTCTATAGCTGCCCCATCCCCATTATTAATATTAGTATAACATTTCAAATTTATCTACTAATCAATTAAATTAAAATTATATTTTTAAAAATTTAATATAAATTAATTGTATAGCAATAGACTTAAGTTATAAATTCTTTAAACTTTACTTCTTTTTTTTTTAGTCAATGAAACTATTTCAAGATATTATAATTTTTTTTTTTTTATTATAAGCTAGCTAGAATTTACTTGGACGTGGGATCATTAGTGTTACATGGATGATTTCACACCATAGTGAAACTCTAAACCCTTATCGCATGCTATAAAAGTTAGGTTCGAATGGGTTTGTTGGTAATGTAAGGGTAACTTTATGCTACAATGAAAATCGCTATTATTGCTATGATAGCCTTTTTCATGCACGTGAATCAGCTCTAATACGATTTATAATTTTAAATCTATTTTTTTGTTTAATTAATCTACTATCAAACCGAATTATATAGCCTAAAAAATTTAAATGTAAGTTAATTGATACAAGATAAATTTAAATTATAACTTTTTTATTTTTTATTTTTTATAACCACTGTCATACTATTTTGCGATATTATAATAAAAATAAGGGGACTTGACGGCCTTCATTCTATTGATTGCGCCTTAACAAAAAAAACCTCTACAATATTTTTTTAATAGGTGGTTCCAATAAGTGCGAACTGTGAGTGGATTATATATATTAATAAAATAAGTAAGTATATTGATAAGATAAATGTGTATAATAGATAGTTAATTGTGTATAATAGGAGCAAAGAAAAGTTACAGTACCCAATTTCTAAGGCTGAATATCTGTAGAACTAAGGGTGACTTGATGCATGGTCCTTTTACTGACCACATGATAACAACAACTTCTTTATTATTTATTCAAAACTTTTGCCAATATGCTTTTTTTTATTTAATCTTATATAATCTTGTGTATATTTAGTCCTTCAATGTATGCACATATATTTTGGCCTTACATTCAGAAAAATTTTATAAATTTTATATCATCCTATATAATTAAATTTTGAATTCGTACGTACGTACCTACAATAATCTTGTATGCACTTATATGTCCATTAGAAAATTGGAAGGGAAACTTCGCCTCCCTTTCTCCCTTCTTATTCTCCGTTCCACCTTAAGCGGGGCTTGCCATGAGCGGGCGGGAGCCCAGAAACTTCATGAGTGTCACCGTCGACTCCTTCTCCGAGCTCCCCTTCATCCGGCCGATGCCGGCTCGGGAAAGGTCTTCCAATTCTAGCCCCTCCTCCATCCGGCTTTTTGGCATCGAGTTTCCCCATGAGCCCGACTCTAGTTCTGAAGAACCCTCCAAAGTAGTAGTACTACCCACCACTGAAACCACTAGCAGTAGCACCCCTAATGGCGCCACCAACACAGCAGTGCCAATAATAGCCGTGGAAATGGCGGAGAGAGTACGAGAAAATTCGAGTGCTACTACTGTTGTCGGAATTTTCCGACATCCCAGGCCCTCGGCGGCCATCAGAATGCCCACAAGCGCGAGCGCCAGCATGCAAAGCGAGCCCACCTCCGGTCAGCGACGGCGGCTCACCACCGCTACCATCCTGGCCTCATCACCCACAACAGTATCAGTGGTCTCCTTGGCTACGACTGCCTTCACTCAGTACCTTGAAGACCCCACCGTCTCTCCACTACCCTTCCTGGAGTGCCACTGACACCACCATGAGCCCAAGAACCGAATTCTTTGGTACTCCATTGCCAGCCGAGCTGTGGAGAACGTCCGTCCATGGCGGTGCTACAAGCTTTCGTTCAAAGGCACCGCCGTTGTTTGGAGCACTGGATGATTCAACGATGGCAGCAATTGGTCGAGGCCGTGGCAGTAATATAGGCTCTTCTTCCTTATTTACTTCTCCACAGGATCGTGGTACTGGGCATGGATCCGTTGAGAAGAAGAGTGTGAGTCTGGATTTACACTTGTAACTCTCATATCAAATTAATAATGGAGAGTGATTTGTTTAATTGCGTTTTAATTTGTCCCTTTTTTCATCATATAGAACTTTTTAAAACTGTTTTCATAAAATTGCTTTGCTTGCGATTTTGATATGGAAAATATTGAAGGCTGCTTATAATTTATAACTTGTCAACAAACACACATTTGGAAATTAATCCCCGGCTACAGATTATTTGTGGAACCATGCATGGGGATTGTAGTTTTTTGCGATGTTAATTTATGAGAGAAGTACTGGTCCCTTTTTTTATGAAGCATTTTCACTTGATTGGCGAACTAACCCAAGACGGTAACGGATTCGCAGGGTTATCCCTTCATAGATTTTTTGATGGGGTTCCTTTGCATTTATATATGAATTTTAAAAGAAAAAATCATTTATAATCCTGTACTGTCTGTGTGGCGTTTGTGAGTTCTATTATCAGTACTGATGGATATATAACTTCTTTGTGATCATATTATAAAGAGATGTTTGCGAAAACATGTGATTTTACAATCCAAGGATGGCATATATTAATTGCAAACATGCATGGGTGGTAGAAGAGTTAATAATGATTTGATGTATCACAATTATTAATATCAAATTTTAAGTTGAATTCTATAATTAATAACGTTCCCCAGCTCAATAACTCACAAGCTTGAGCAAAAACAAGTGCTTCATGGAAGAGTGTTGTGAATATCATCTAAGAGAATATTCATTGGATTACGATGATTTTTCATATAATTTTTCAATTGCAGCTTTATGAGCTATATATTTTGATTTCAGGATATCTTATATTGGCGTCATGAACCAGAGATGCCATTGTGAGACAAGTGAAGATTGTTCGATGCATTGATTTGCTGACATAAAGCCTCGTCTTGTCACTCCAAGCACTTAAATTTAGCACGATCATTTATTTAGTCAAAAAAAATTTAGTACAATCATCTAGATGTCATGAAGAAAATCATTGTATATTTTATAGGAAAAAAGCTCTATAAATCTTATCTCTTTCTTTCCGTTTGTATTCTCCTGGTTGAGCATTTAAAAACACATATCCAAGTGCTTCTACTCTCCGATTTCCTTTCTAAAACTATATATATATATATATATATATATATCCGCCAACTGAATTGTTGTATGTTATTTTATTTTATTTGAGAATTAATGAAGTAAGACACTTCCACTATTTATTGCAAAATAAATTAAATACAAGCATGATGATAGTTACGAAGTGTGGAGAAAGAGAAAAGTACGAGGCCAGTGAGAACCGACGAGCTTAGATTTTTATTAAGCCTGACAAGATAAACATTTTCATCAGCTCAAAACGTAACCAAACATACGCATTTCAGTTTCATTGAGATTGTTGAGAAGTGCAGTTTCGTTCAGGTAAAATGTACTGAAATATATATATATATATATGAAAGAGATAAGCAAGGGGATATAAGATATGATTCATTTTCTAATCACAAGCCAAATAGTTTCTGAGAGCAATCTCATTCCACAGATCGGAAAGACTACAAGGATGGGAAAAGGTAAAACAAGGAAAATGGTTGAATCAATGGTAAAAAAGTTCAAGGGCTCTATGGTTTACCACGGAACACATATGATCACTGCTACGTACATGATACTGTGGCTTGTTTAATCTCCACTGTACATTAACCTAAATGGAGAGCCTAGTGTGTCAGCCTGTGTACTTGTGTTTCTAAAGCAATATTATTGAAATATTTAATATCACACTGAGCTTTAATCTTGTTTAACATGTGGCAGATGAGGGCAAAGATCTCAGCTGACAGTCTGATGCTCTCAGACCACTAGTTGTATCATCGGACACATTATTGAATGATTTCTATCACTCCTCTATGCACGGGCTCTGCCACCTTCGCATAAAAACAAAGATTCGTAGCTTAGAAGAACGAGCTCCGGCATTTGAAACCAGCGGCACGGCTGGCGACAGCCGTAAGGCGTTGGAAGAAGCAGCGCCAGAGATTCGAAGTCCGAACCAAAAGTTGTCCATGAGCATCTCTTGAAGAAGGTTCGTGCATCAGTCGAGACGAATGGAAATAAAAAAAGAGTTCTACTTCTAAATTTCAGCCATATTCACTCGCGTTACGCAACGAATTAACCAGGTGTTCGAGCATGTCTTTAAGTTTACAAGTTTAATAAGGATGTGGCTGCCAAAATCGTAACTTTTAATACGTATAGAAGTTGATTTCTAATCCTTCTAAAGCATAGCAAAATTTTTATATATAAGCATGTGTAATTCTTCGTTAAAGAACAAAAATTTAAGAATAATTTTTTGTTCTATTAGATATATGTGAGCTTAAAGTTTGTAAAAAAAGCTTATGAAAAGATAATTATGTAATCTTCAATATATATATATATATACTGTAACGGCTCGAGGTTCGGGCCCGCAGTACTCATGAATTTATTTAGAAAGCAAGATGGATAAGATCACACCAACTTGAACTATCACATTCCAGAAAGAAAACCTTTCGGCTAGTGGCTCAATTTGGTATGACCTTATCCGTCTTATTTTCTTATAATGAAACGGATTTATGGGTATGCAAGCCTGAGTCATTACATTATAATGAAATGGATTCGTGGGTGCTGCGGGTCCAGAGCCCGAGTTGTTACATATATATTTTAATAAAACTCATATCACTGCTGTGACTCCATGGTTAAAACAAAAAGCGCTAGCCCCAATTTATCAATTGTTTCATTTTTGGGACAAAACAAAAGCTGCCATATTATACTTGAATAGTCTATTTCTAAGACATGGGATAGAATAATATATTTTGGAGTTTGAATCCATAGGTAGTTTGCTTTCATCAAGAATTGAACAATGAAGTGGCATAATCTTTAAGGATATATTTCAATTCATTTTTTTCCCTGTTCCCCTCAGTAACTGGTTGGTGGTATTTTTCCTTTTAAAAAAAAGGAAAGAAGAAATAGTTGGTGGTATCCACCATCATTTTATTAAAAAAAAATACAATAAAAAAAAGAAGAAGAAGAAGGCAAAAAAAAGTTAGCTTAAAAGCTTAGAATGTGATCACCAGGATTTATTTACAATTTAAATTGCCCATAATGAACAATTAGAGTGATTTTGATTTGATGGAAAAATTAATTAAAATCCTCTATAATAGCTCATGCTAGATTGCTTAAATAAGATGACTGATCTAAAAGATCCAAGCTCTTATTGGTTTTATATTTAATGAACTTAACAAATAATTCAAGCTGGATGAGTGCAAAAATACGATTAACCCTTTTAGTTTTAGTCAACATAAAGAATTTTAATTAAGGAACAAAGTAACAGGCAAGTTTTTTTTAAAAAAAGTTAATTTTGCAAGCAAGTATTGAAACAGCACTTTGAAAAAAAAAAAAAAGAATTAGCATGATTTATTTGAGGGTTCAATTATTATGTTTTCTTAATGTTGTTTTGAGAAATCGAGCTGCAATCCCATCCATTTAAACCCCATTCAATCCCTTCAACTTTTACCCAATGCTTTTATACTCAGATCTTTCATAATTTATAGCACCATATATATATATATATATATATATATATATATATATATAGAAGCATGATAGCTAAAGCCTTTATTTGATTATAAATAAATAAAATATTACCATGCATGTGAGGAGACAAACAAAATGATAATAAAACACATAATATTTGAAATTGATATTTATAAGTTAACCCATAACAATAGAAGTCATAACATAAACGATGAAGTACCGTCTCCAATCGATTTTATAAGTGCCTACAAGAGAAACACATAAACAAAGGGCAAAAAAATTTATGGAGATTTTTTAAGAAGAATTCTTTGATACTTAAGTTAACTTAAATATAAAAAAGAAGGCCTAAAGTTTCTTTAATTAGCATTCTAAGCATAAGATCTCAGACAAGAGTTAAACTTTTTTATCTAATATGTTGGGGTCAAATTTATAGGTGTTTAGAGAAGTCTTTCGTAGATTGTGCTAATCATTTAGCACACGGTTCGAAGGAGCTAAGACCCTTAGATAAGATAATGCATTTGATAGTCACCATCAGATTACGCTACAAAATTCCTTCTAGACGGACCCCTATACAAATTAGTTTACACTTAAGAAATGACTTCATGGATGGATTGGTGGCACCAGTAGAATATCTCTTGATCAAGACTTCTCGTCTTGTGAGGACATGTGTATCGATTTGGTTGGCTACATCATGCCATCTTCTAATCATTTGCTACATATGATCGCAAGGTGGGCCTGATAGCTCAATTCAAATCACATTAGTGTATTAGGTAGGCTCCTACCACATCACTTGCCTCTCACCTTCGAGGGCTAAGCTTAAGGCTGCTTAAATCAAAGAAATAGCTCAATTTGGATTATGGCCGGTTCACTTATGGACTCATTTTCCATGATTGTGGTACTTAGTCTACATTTTTTCAATCTAGAAATTTAATCAATTGTATTGTCATAAATTTTAATGCAAGAACAAATGCTATAATGCCCCTCTTTAGAATTTAATGCACACTAATGTGCTTCCTTGGAAGTCGATACTCATTAATGCACCAATCTCATAGTGTACCACCATCAACTCAAGTTATGGATGATTGCCATGTGATAGCTATTCATTTATTATGCTATATTAATGATTCTTAGAAAGTGTGAATAACCCATTTCCCATGCTTTCCCTACCCTTATGGCTATATAAAGAGGAAAGACGATCATGTTTGCTCTACTCTTTAGAATTTGCATATGTTAACTTGTTTGGTTCTACTTACAAGTAGGCTTGTGTATTTAATCTTTTCTTGATTCCACAGTTTATTCTTCAGTATTCTTTCTTAGTTTGCTTTTGATTAGGTAAGCCTTGTACTTTTTATTTAGATCGATCACCTTAATATGTCTTCTTCATCACTATTCTATTTTTTCTTCAAAAAGAATTCCTACTCTCATAGCTGAGGAATGAAGTTTGGCGAAGGTAATCTTGTGAGGTTACGTTGATTATTCTCCATCCTAGAATCTTTTCGAGCAACCATCCTAGGTTGGAATGATAAACTCTCTCACCATCTTGTAGGTCTGTTTTGCTTATATGAGGATGCTCCAAAGGTAGAGTTTAGATTACTCATCCATCGCTTTATAGCCGACCTCCTTACCTTATATTGTAATAATCCAAAGATCCAACCTAATTAGTCTTGAATTAGTGAAGAATTATTTTAGGCTTTATGACATATATGTTTCGGCTTGGGTCTCCTCCTTCTGAAGCAACTTTCATACTTTGTCACCATTAAGGAATAACAAGATGAGCTAAGATGCTGGTACTTCTCTACTCGAAAGGATAAGAGATTTTTTTCTAATAGTTTATCTTTTATGAATGAGTGGAAGAATATGTTTTTTTTTTTCCAACCAAAGGCTTCTAATCATTTGACAAGGTCTAAAAGTAACCAAGTAATAAGAAATTGAACCATACACCCAACCTTTAACCAGATGAAGATAAGGTTTTAACTTGACTTCCTAGCTAAAGCCTTACAAATCTTTGAATTGCTAACTAAGGTAACTCCAATCGAAGTTGATCTAATTAAGTCCAACTCCTACTAGTATTGCATATATTCTTTTACTATGAACTATTCCTTATTCTCTTTTATCTTTTGACTAAGCTAACAGACTTCTCTTTTCTGATTTTATACAAATGGCGAATGTTAAAAGATTGAAATAGGCAATCAATAGAACAAAGTTGACCCCTGAGGGTTCATTATCTGCCCCTCTACTGGCTCTACCAAAGAACTAACACCTACAAAGAAATCCATTCCCTACAAGCACTTGACTTCAAGGGCTCATTGACTCCATGACTAATGAGAAGAATAAACTCACCTACTGAGGCACTCCATTTAATCAAACCAACTCAAAGCAAAAGAGAAAGAAGAAGAAAACGTAGAGGCTGCGGTTGAGATCATCCGACCAAATGTGAACTAGCTAAGTCTTGCACAATCTATAGGCTTTGAAGTCCCTTTTGCTACCGCTGAGGAATCCTCTCATTAGCCTAAGATCTTAGATACTCTAAAGCTTGAATTAACCAATCTTCTTAACCTTAAGGCTTGCAGATATGCTTTTAGATGGAATGTTATTGGACCAACTCTATGAAGGAGGGGCAAATTGGCTTTTGTCTTTTGCATAGCATCTACATGTTGGTAGATGAGATAATGATCTTAGTGAGGTTGGATATCATTTTTACTCAAGACTTCACTTGACTCTCCATAAAGGTGAGTGTAGTTTGATTTTTATCCTATTTTTTCATGTAACCTTCTAAGCTAAATTCAAACTAACTCTATTTGATCTTCCTTGCAAAGTATGATTACTTTTATATGGCAACAAAGTGTCTCAGCTAAGGGAGAATTAAAGTCAACATCTCCATGCTATAATAGGTAAGGAGTGCAATTAAGCTAAAGAAAAAACAACCAAGCTCTTGCACAATGAAGAGCAAGAGAGGGTCGTGAAGAGTAAATTGGTTACCAAAGTTAGGTGGTGGCTTGAGTTGCAACAGTGGACAAACAAGTTACAACGGCAGGTCAAAGGGTTGGAGTGGTAAGTCATTGAGTTAGCGTATATACTAGATGAGAAGCAATAAGAGCTCACCAACCTGAGAAGAGAAAGGGATGGATTGAAAGAGGGGTTGTCTCAAGCCTCTACTAGGTCTATGGCCAAGTTTAGTGAATCAACAAAATATGAGCATAGGCTAATCAAGTACTTTGCCAATTCCTTCATTATCAAGTTTGAAGACTCTAGAAATAAGTCAAGGCATTCTATTTCTATCAAGACCTTTACTTGAGTTGCTGCAACCTTGACAAAATGGTAGAAATACTACAAGATTTTTGCCTTTCAGCAATGAATTTTTTTGCAATGAATTTTAAAATTCATTGATGAAAGTGGATATTTGCAATGAATACAAATATTCATTGTTGAAAATTTGTAATTAATTAGGAAGGACTTTCTGTAACGAATAGTTTTCGTGGTGATTAAAAATATTCATTGCTGACTGTTTTAGCACCACATAATATTCATTTTTGCGGGAAAATTGTTGGCACCAAAAACTTTCAGCAACGAATTACTATTTCTGCTATGAATAAATTCATTGTTAAAACTCGATCATTAGCAACAAATTTTAATTCATTGCAAAAGTTATTTTTTAAAAAAATAATAAAAATAATATATTCAGCAATGAATATTTTTATTTTCTGCAATGAATATCCAATATAAATAAAAATTAATTAAAAAAAAGTTAATTAGAAGAATCGCCCTAACTACCTCTTCTTTTTATCTACGTCTTACGCGAGTGCATGGATAGAATAAGGGTTAAACCCTATTTCTAAGCAGCCTGACAGGAGGACTTCATCGCCATCATCGTTGATCCAGGTATGCATCTCTTAACCAAACCGAGTTATCTAGTTTTTCTTCTATCCTAGTTTTTGTTTAAAACAATCCTAACCCTAGTCTTCTACTATAAACTCCTGGTCCCGACGTGGTTGTGTTGGGGGGGAGGTGTGGGGGGGCTTGGTGGCTTTTGTTGGGGGGGGGGGGGGGGAACAGGGGGGGGGGGGGGGGGCTTGGTGGCTTTTGTGGGGGGGGGGGGGAGGAACAGATCGGTGGTGTGGGGGGAGAGGAATAGATCGGTGGTGTGGGGGGCTTGGTGGCTTTTGGGGGGGGGGAGAGGAACAGATCGGTGGTGTGGGGGGAGAGGAACAGATCGTTGGTGTGGGAGGGCTTGGTGGCTTTTGGGGGGGGGGAGGAACAGATCCAGGCTTGGGAAAAAAATAGAGAGCTGGTCGTGGCTTTGGGGGGGGGAGAGAACAGATCCAGGCTTGGGGAAAAAAATAGAGAGCTGGTCGTGGCTTTTGGTGGGGGGGGAGGGGGGGGAGGAGATTTAACTTATAAGAGTTTAGGTTAGGTTTTAATAAGAGTTTAGGTTAAAGTTTAATGATCCAATTAGATCCAGGGGGAATCGTAACAGGGAGCAAGGGGCTGAGGCCGTTCAGGGAGTTGAACATGGATTTGGTCGTGGGGGCTTTGGTCCAGATCCAGTGCTGGGGCTTTGGTCGTGGCTTTGAGTGGCGTGGGGGGGGGGAGGAACAGGTCCGTGGCTTTGAGTGGGGGGGGGGGGGGGGAGGAACAGATCCAGTGGGAGCGTGGCTTTGAGTGGCTTTGTGGGGGGGGGGGGGGGAGGAACAGATCCAGTCCTGGGAGCGTGGCTTTGAGTGGCTTTGTGGGGGGGGGGGGGGGGGATTTAACTTATAAGAGTTTAGGTTAGGTTTTAACTTATAAGAGTTTAGGTTAAAATTTAATGATCCAATTAGAGGGATGATTTGGATACGGCTGCAAACCTTGACTTCCATTTCCCACAAAGCTTATGTCTTTCGACCCTTTAAGCAATGCTGTTCCACATTGATGCGTTGCTTGTTCTCCTTCGGAAGAGTCACATCTATGTTTAAAGAGAGGAAAGAAACCTAAACTAGCATAGCCCAGATGAAAAATCAGGCTTGGCACTTATCTAGGGGCTCAAAGTGTGCTTGTCTGAGTAGCAGACCCTCCTATAAAGCATTAGTGGAGTACTTATATTTCGACCATGCATATGTGTACGCATCTGTGTTAGTATGCAACAATATGGGGATACCATAACTAGAAGAAAATTCAATTGTTAATAATGACTATCACCTAGAAAATGATTTGAAAAGTTTCTGCCTATACAACAAGAAGTTACATGATGTAAAACGTTGATGGTGTTGAGGTAGATTTTAATCAAGGCAAAACATCCCAAGACATTGATCAGCCATGATTTTCTCATGGTAAATATTAGCAGCATCCAAGATGTATCTAGTTAATACACAGGTAAATATGCAAGTTATTTTAATACATTACTATGTATTACTTGATTGTGATAAGAAAATCAAGTGTATTGTTTTAATATGAAATTGTGCAACCTACAGTTTGCTATATTCTGACATGATATGACACGTTTTGACATGATATGATATGTTTTGATATGATATAATATGACATAATGTCATAATATGATATGGTGACATGATGATATGATGACATGTAAATATGAAACTAGTAATTGAATTGTTCAGTTGGATTGATATCCTGCAGAAATGGATCGCAGTTGGATTCACGAAATAAATCGTGTGTCACAACGTTTCAAGGATGGAGTTATCCAATTCCTAGACGTAGCACGTAACTGCTTGAATTCAAATGGTGAAACATTATGTCCTTGCCGCAAATGTGTAAATATACTCATGCAAACCTTGCCTGCCATTCAAGCTCACATTTGTACTTATGGTTTCCTCTCAACTTATATCGTTTGGAATAAACATGGCGAGCTTGGACATGTAGCAGTAGAATATTCTGACTCATCCTCAGAATCTGAAGGCATCGAAGCAGCAATCCATGATGCAGTTGGGCCAAACTATGTCCATGTGGAGAATGCAACCAATGTTGCTTTTGAGGAGATGAACGATGGTGATCAGAGAAGGTATGATAAGATGTTCGAAGAACTTAATTGTGGGTTATATGAAGGGTGCACAAAATTCTCCTCTTTGGAGTTTATAATTAAACTCATGCATATAAAAGTCTTAAACAAGTGGTCTGACCACTCGTTTAATATGCTTCTGGAACTATTAGCTGATGCATTTCCCACAAATAATCGATTGCCAAGAAAGTTAGGGGAAGTGAAGCGTTTGTTGGTTAATGTAGGCTTGGGTTATCAAACTTATGATGTGTGCAAATATGATTGTTTTGTATTCATGGGTGAAGATGCTGGAAAAGAAGAATGTCCTGTGTGTCATGAACCTCGTTATGTACGTAAGAATGAGAAAACGAAGGTGCCTCACAAAAGACTATTTCACTTTCCAATTACTCCTAGATTGAAGAGGTTGTTTGCTTCACGAAAGACTGCAAAAGACATGCGTTGGCATCATGATTGTCATGATGATGATGGAGACTTGTCTCATCCATCCGATGCTGAAGCATGGAAGCATGTTGACAACTTGTATCCTGACTTTGCAGCTGATTGCCGGAATGTACGACTAGCTCTTGCTTCTGATGGTTTTAATCCATTTGGTCAGATGAGTAGTAAATATAGTGTTTGGCCAGTCATTCTAACACCATACAATATACCAACATGGAAGCTTATGAAACAATCTTTCATGTTTCTGAGTTTGCTAATTCCTGGGCCTAAATCTCCAGGAAAGGACTTTGATGTTTTTATGCGTCCTTTGATTAAGGAGTTGAAGGAGTTATGGGATGTTGGAGTAACGACCTATGATGCATACAAAAAAGAGATCTTCAACCTCCGTGCCATGGTTATATGGACTATCAGTGATTTTCCTGCTCTAGCTTATTTGTCAGGGTGGTCAACTAGCGGGTACAAGGCTTGTCTTATTTGTGGTGATGACACACCGTCTGTTGGCATTACTTGTAAACGATGCTACATTGGTGCTCGTCGTTGGTTGGAACCAAATCATAGGTGGCGCAATAGCAAAGAATTTGATGGGTTTCCAGAAACTCGTGGTCCACCAGTCGAACTCTCTGGAAAGGAGATTATTTCTCGATTAAACAACTTACATCGTTGTTGCCCAGGAAAACACCCAAACAATCCAGATAGGAAGAGAAAGCGAACAGAGGCAGAGTCCAACTGGACGAAGAAGAGTATATTGTTTGAGCTACCATATTGGTCCAAGCTACTATTACGGCACAACTTGGATGTCATGCATATTGAAAAAAACGTGTGTGATAACATCCTTGCTACACTTCTTAACATCCCTAAAAAGACAAAAGATAATGAGAATGCTCGTAAAGACTTGGAAAATATGGGCATACGCAAGGAGTTATGGTTGGTGCGACGACCTTCAAGACCTAATGCATTGCCACAAGCTTCATTTGTTTTGACTAAGTCCGAGAAAGACAAGTTCTTTGAGTTCATGAGGGACGTCAAACTTCCTGATGGGTATGCTTCCAATGTCAAGCGTTATTTTACTGAAGATAAGAAGTTATTTGGCATGAAGACACACGATTGTCATGTTGTCTTGCAAAAGTTGCTGCCTGTTGGGTTGTTGAATTTTTTTACAAAGGACATTCGAGCCACATTGATTGATTTATGTTTATTCTTCCAAAAAATATGTTCTAAAAAGTTAGTGAGGACTGAATTAAAGGAGTTGGAAAGAGGGATTGTTATAATTTTATGCAAGTTTGAGAGAATTTTTCCTCCTGCCTTTTTTGATGTTATGTTGCATCTTTGCATACATTTGCCTCAACAAGCCTTACTTGGTGGACCAGTTGGTGATAGATGGATGTATGGGGTGGAGAGATGCTTGGGTACTTATAAGCAATATGTAAGGAATAAGGCACGACCTGAAGGTTCTATTGCTCAAGCTTATGTGGTCGATGAAGCGTTATCATATTGCTCAATGTATATGTCAGAGATAGAAACTAAGTTCAGCAGGCCTGAACGCAATGTTGATGTGTCAGAGGTACCTCAAGAATCAAAGGTTGGGGTTTTTAAACAACCGGTTCGATGTTTTGGAGGAAAAAAGTATATCGATATTGCTGAAACAAAACTTCAGCTTCATTGGTATATACTCAACAATGCCAATATTCAAGAATTTTTTGAGTAAGTATAATAAATTGCTTACTACTTCTATCTATTACATTTGCTCATCTCAACATGTATACTAATATTGTACTTGTTATTGTAGTGAGCATATGTGGATCCTCCGTAATGAAGGTCATGCCAATCCCTCAATGGAACTACAACAAAGAACGTTCCCTGTTTGGTTTAGATCTAAGGTGATGATTTGATATTTTTCTCCATTAATCACTTTCTTAATCAAATATATGGTTAATATGATGAAATTGCAGATGGAGATCTTGAGATCATCTGGGTCACCTCGAGCAACTGATGAGCTTTACTCATTGGCATTAGGCCCGAAGGATGTTTATAAGTCTTGGAGTAGTTGTGTGGTCAATGGAGTCCGATTCCATTGCAAGGATCGTGACGAAAAAAGGATGACACAAAATTGTGGGATCACTACTAAGTCTTTTCATAATGGTACAGAAGTTGATTTCTACGGGTGCTTGTTCGAGATTTTGGAACTTGATTATTTATATGGTAATAAAGTCTACCTTTTTAAATGTACATGGTATAATACTGATACTGCTGGAAGAACAAAAAAAGTTGAAAAGGTTCATGGCTTTACTTGCATTCGAATAACCTCGGAGTGGTATAAGAATGACCCTTTCATTTTGGCGACCCAAGCAAAACAAGTGGTCTACCTTCCTGATTTGAAACATGGAAAAGATTGGCGGGTTGTTCAACATTTTCCACACCGACACATATGGGATATGCCTAAAATAACCGAAGTTGATGAAGTGGTTGAGGAAGAGGTGTTGCAGGAGGATCATGTGTCCAATATACCCCTTATGGTTGAGGATAACGAAATCAGTAGTCATGAATTGGTTCGAAATGACCTACCACCAATTATTATTGACAATGATGTTGCCAACAAACCTACAAATGAAGATGACGATAATAGTTCGAATACTGATGAGTTTATTGATGATGATGAAGATGATTTCTCCGAATGAATAAGTAATTATGTAATATGTTATATTTCTTTAAGTTCTTATTATCCATAATCATGCATGATTTCTAACATATCATATATTTCTTTACTTCAACAGAGGATGTCGAGTGGGAGCACTGTTATTCCTTCAGAATCTTCACAAGGTATATAAATATTATTAACTTTTTTTTTGAAATAAACAATATCCTAACTATCTTATATTCTTTGTAGGTACTACTCCTTCGAAGAATGATCGCAAACGCAGTAGAAATTTGAAAGTCATTGCTGCTCGAGAAGTTGCAAATCAAGCTAAGTTGCCTCTTAGGTTTGAGTTCGGCATTCGCCAGGCGCTTGGTGACAATGCAGTCCAATTCAACAATTGCTGTGGGATTGTTGCTCGACAAGAAGCATCTTTTCAATATCGCGAGTGGAGGAACATTCCTGAGCATGAAAAACAAACACTACGTGAAAAGGCAGCAGTATGTCCTTTTACTTTAAAAGTCCTAATTTCTTATAATATCATTTGAATGTGGATGAGATCTGTAATGTACTACAACTTTTAGAAAATGACATTTTATATATCTACTTTCAGAAAAAATCGATTTTAGTAGTATAAGAAAGAAAAAAATTGTTGATTTGCTTACATAGTTAACTTTTGATTCAATTCCAGAAGGGATACTATTGCATGTAAAAATGGGACTTTCTATGATTTAAAAGTTGTTGTTTGTGATTAGAATGGACTTTCATCATTTAGCATATGCAGTTCATTTTGTTTGTTAACATGGGAAAAAACCATTTGTTGGTAACACATTCAATTAAACTTGAGTCTCAAGTTGAGTCAATGGATGATGTACTTAGGTGTCACTTTGAGAATCCCATGCTCCATAGAAAGTTGTATTTTCATATTTGATGTATCATGCATCATCTTCAAGGTCAACATGGAAATCCAACTTGTCTAACTTGACAGTCATAGAAATCTGGAAGGAATGGGCATCATCTGGATTATCAATCCCAGCAGAATATGCAACATTCTTTCGCACTGTAAGCTTTCTTTCTAACATCATTCCATTTGCTTCAACAAAAGTGTTGTAGATTGCCTTGGAGAAGTGCATACTCATTGATGGCATCGTACATTCAACCTAGAAAACAAAGAAGGAAGAAAAGAATCATAAAAGGAATGTTTCCACACTAAGGACTGTAAACACATGAAATTAAATGGGTAATCCAACATATTCATTAGGATACATGCATCAAGAAACAAAACTAGACTGAAATGAAATTGATCTGAATTGGGATATTTTTTTGATCTGGAGATGTTACAGCAAGGTTTCATTTTCCAAGCATATAGTGTGTTGCAACAGGGTTTCATTTTTCAAGCGTATAGTGCTAATGAAGAGGTGGGTTGCATTCTGAAAAGTTTTATTTAAAGTTGGTTTGTAATGTTAAAGTATATTTGGATGTGATAAGATATACTCTTCTCATAAATTAATTTAATTTTCTTCTAGGATGATTGGGATATTGATCTGACAGATAAAAGGATAAGAGATATTATTGACAAGCAATTAAACGAGGCTTGGAAGCAACAAAAGCACAGGTTTTATGCTTGGTACTTGCAAAAGGAGATGGACAAGCTCTCAGATGCAGATGCTTACACAAAGCCTCATCCATATTGTAAACCTGAAGATTGGAAGTTCTTAGTCAAAAATTGGAGGTCAAAAGAATGGCAGGTATGATTATTTGATTACATTGTTTTATTGAGTCATGAATTTCTTATGTGTTCATTTGCTAGATTTTCATGCTTCAAAGTTATTAGTTATCTCTTTTCTTATTATAGGAAAGGCGAGAGAAGAATATTAAGAACCTCCGCAATAGAAAGACAAAGACTAAGAATGGATCAGTGACAACAGCAAACCATCATGTTCATCGCAATAGAATGTCGCTGTTGATAATATCAAAAGTTGGAAGGAGCTTCGTCATGACGAGAAGACGGACAAGTGGACATCCGACATATGTCGAGACCAATATGTAAGTATTTAATTCTAAATTATGATGTTTTGTCGATATTATTGTTATAGAAATGATATCTTTTTTCATTTCATATTTTTCTCTGATAGGCCCAGATGATGACATATAAGAATGACTCAGAGAACCAGCTCACTGACCTTCAAATTATGGAGAAGGTTTTGGGGCCTCGATCAGCATATGCTCCAGGATAGTCGCGTATTCAAACTAGTCGTCAATTAGGGGAGAGACAGTTTGTTGAATCTTCTACAATCCACAATGTCAATCGACCCTCTTATAATGAGCTTGTTCAGCAGCTTCAGCAAGCCAACGAAAAGATCGGCACCATGTCCTCAGTGCTAGAGAATGTTATGGCCCGCATGACTACGATTGAGACTTCACAGGTTACATCGTCGAGCAACCCTCCACCTTCATCTTCCACTGACATCTTGGATGAGAGAGATTGAGTTGTATCTTCCACTGACATCTTGGATGAGAGAGATTGAGTTGCCTATGCATTGTTCACTCTTTTATCTTTTTTTTAAGCTGATATCAAATACTTTACTTTGGTTTAAAACATTTCGGTTGTATTTTGGATTTTGAACTTTGTTGATGTATTTATTAATGCTATTTAGTTTCATGAACTTTAATTTAGAGTCATCATAACTAATTT
Organism: Calamus simplicifolius; assembly: GCA_900491605.1. Classification (NCBI taxonomy): domain Eukaryota; kingdom Viridiplantae; phylum Streptophyta; class Magnoliopsida; order Arecales; family Arecaceae; genus Calamus; species Calamus simplicifolius. The sequence continues at coordinate 600,888 of UESW01004342.1, read as the reverse complement.
GGCTTTCCACAATGAATTTAATATTAGGAACAAGTTATAATTGCAATAATTTTAAATGAATTTGCAACGAAAATAAATTTATTTAGCAACGATCTCTTTTCCGCAATGAAACTAAGTTCGTTGCAGAAACTCATATTCAGTAACAAATTGACTAAAAAAAACATTCGTTGCAGCAAACATTTAGCAACGAATTTTGTTTCAGCAACCAAAATAAATTTGTTGCATAAACTCGACTTCAGTAACGAATTATCGTATTTTTTTTGAAAGTAGTAGCAATGAATTTTCTAGATTCCGCAACGAAATGTTTTCGTTGCAAAAGGTAGACTTTCTGTAACGAATTGTATTCGTTGCTAAAAGTAGTGATTTGAGCTTTAGCAACCAACTTTCTGTAACGAATGATAACGAATATAAATTCATTGTGAAAAGTTTTCCGCAACGATTTTAGCACTTTCAGCAATGAAAAAAATTCATTGTTGAAAGCCAAAAATCTTGTAGTGGCTTATCTCCTATTGAGGGTAGAGCTGAGAAAAATGTTTTGACAATAACTGAGTAGGAGGGCTAACTAGCCATGAAATCCATCGAGGTTCATTCCTCAGACAAGGAAGGAGAGAACGACTGGTAAGGTTGCATATCCACTATGTTGGGTATTGTACTTTCTATCTAGGAGGTGCATCGCGGTGAAGAATTAATATATGCTTTATGCGACAATAGCTTCTTTCTATGTCTTAGTGGTACCTACTCCAATATGTTAATAATTATCTTCTTCGACTTATGGAAAAGCTTTGGATGATGAATAGTAATTTTAGAAACCTCATCGGGCTTTGAAATTTTTCTAAGGTTACCTTAAAAGGTAGATTTTCTTAGGTTAAGCTTCATATGATAACACTTCAATAATTAGAAGACCTTTTATGGGTCGACTATATGTTGCTTGACCTTAATGCTCTTCATCAACATGTTATTTACATAAACTTTTATATTTCTACCGAACATATCTTTAAAAACTTGCCTTTTCAATTCTTCAATCCAAAGGGTATTACTTTATAGAAATAAAGTTGACTTTCTATTATGAAGCCCATCTTCTCTTCGTCCATTAAATGCATCCTTATTTGGTTATAACCAAAAAAGATATCCATAAAACTGAGTATCCTGTGCATAGTAGTGGCATCAACGAGTTGATCAAATGGGAAGCTATCCTTTGGGTATGCTTTATTAAGATCAATGAAGTCGATGTATATTCACCACTTCCCATTGGCCTTCATCACCATAATAACAATGACAAGTCATTTAAGATAATGAACTTCAAGGATAAATTTAGACTTAAATGGCTTGTCTATTTCTTTGTTAATTGCTCATTGCCAATCAACTATAAAACTTTTCTTCTCCCATGTTAAGTTAGTAAATCAATGCCTAGCATGTCTATAGTTGACCAAGAAAATACATCGGAGTTCTTTCAAAGGAACTCTACTATTTTGTCTTAGATCTTTATGGATTGGAGGGAACTGACTTTAATAACTTTAGTATGATCGATCATCTCCATGTAGAATGATATTCAAATTTTTAACTAGCTCCACTCAATGTTCATTCGGTTCATCTTTGAGGTATAGGCTCTCAATTAGCAATACATCAATTGATTTGATACTCCTTTTAGAATAGGGTGGTGGGCTCTTATCCAAATTAGTCTGCACTGAAGGATTTCTTGAATTGGTTGGTGATATTAGTTGGAGTCTCTCTTGATCAGGACTTCCCTTCTTAGAAGGATATAGGTTTCAATTTGGTCAGATACATCATGCAATCTTTTGATCATCCACTGTACTTGGCTGTCAGATTGACCTAATAGCTTAGCTCATACCATGTTTGTATGCCAAGTCAGCTCTTACTACATTAAAAGCAAAATCAAGTTACCAATGTATAGAAACTTTAACAATTTAAAGTAAAAATGATTCATGTAAAAGCAACAAAAAATAATTATCTTGATAATTTAAAAAATAAAGCTTCAAGTTTAAACTAATATTTAAAAAAAAACTAGCATCATTTTATTTAAAAAGTTCTATGCAATGCTGTAAATATAGATAAGATAAAATAGATATGGTTAATAAATATATGATGCTCATGAATGATCTAAACTCTAGTTTAAAAGGTAATCGGATAAACAAATTTAACATAGCAAAACTAAGAAAATTATGATAGAATATGTGAAAATATTTAAAAAATAAGAACAAAAATAAAGAAATTTAGAGTTAACATCTACCCAACTTGATTGAGATACAACGTCATGTTTGAGATGATTTTTGTGATCACCTTAAAACATCAACAAACTATAGTGATAAAGGGTGTATCACTTACGAAACGGGTCAAGTTGGACCAAAATCTAAAACTTTTCATATTTAGATTTGGACAAAAAAAAGGCAAGTAGGGCATATAGCTGAGACTCTGGATGTATCATTTGAAAGAAATTGTTAAATGAGTTTAATGAGGTACCAACTCAAAACTTTCTATATTTAGACTTAAATAAAAGAGGCGAGCAGGGTTTGTAGTTGAGACTTTGGGTACATCATCTTTAAGAGAATTGTCGAATGGGTTGACTTGAGCATTAACCTAAAAAGTTTCAATATTTGGACTATGATAAATTAGACAAATAAAACCCATAGTCCGAACACTAGATATATCAGTTTACAAAAATCATGAAATATGTTGATTTGGGTATGAACTTGAAAATTTTCATATTTGGATCATGACAAAACCATCAATAAGGGCCCTTAAGTTTGGGCATTAAGTTTAATCCAGCATCTCAATTCAGCCATTTGATTCATTTAATTGTACAATTGGGTCGATATGAATTTGATTAGCTAATCTAATTCATGATAACCTCAGCATCAATTAAGTTAAATTCATCAGTTGGATTCAGTTGAGAGCCAGATGCATCATTTGGCTTGATTAATTATATACAAACTTGACATTAAAAAATTCATATTATCCTTTGCCTTTTCATGTGTTATATCTATCAGATGAGTTTTGGTTATTTAATCTTGTAAATAAACTTTTAGATCTTTTTTATGTTTTTAAAGATCTTTTCGTTGGGTGTTTCTCATTAAAAAAAAATCCGAATCTAACTAAAATAGCTTAAATATGGAGGCACTAGGGGCTCTTTATTTATCTTTTATTTATTCTTATATTTAATGTATTAATGTTAAATTTATTTGCACTTATACTATCCTCAATTCGAAGAGTTTAAATAGACTTGAAACTTTAGGGTTAAATGCTTTGTAAATCATTTTCCAAGTTGAGAAGGTCAAATTAGATATTTAAGCTAATCTCATTATAAAAATTTTATATCAAGTAGCCATCCATGAGATCATGCAATCTCCACCCACTATGATCCTATTTATGATAATATATATTCTCCGAGCACATATATAGGGTATAAAAACAAAGATTGTTTTTCAAGATTAGATTTTTATAATCATTATTACTAGGTAGGAAATCACCATCTTAGGTTGCGATAACAAAGTTGAAACATGAGTGTTAATTAGCTGCCAGTGGGAAGCATACCCACCAAGAAAGGTACACTGGGACTTTTTTTGGAAGTTTTTTAATCATTTCCTAGCATTCATGGCCATCACACCTAGATTCCAATGGAAGGAAAGGACACAAATAACAGGCAATCAATAGGACAGATGGAATCCTTTTTTTGCACTCAGTGGTTGATGCAGAACTATCTTTTTGGTGGACAGCATAAACAAAGTGAGAAATGAGTCAGCCATGCTCTCTTTTCTTTACCCTCTTTCAACTTTTCAAGAGGAATGGACGTAATTATAATAAATAATTTGGCTCAAATACCTAGGTAGATCTAGCACTTTTCCAAACCAAATGATGTATTAAATTTAAGCATTAAGTTTGCTGAGATCTTGAGAAGTCTACTAAGATAGAGAGAAGAAGCAGCTGTAGACTACCATCCAGACCTAATTAGGCCCTGAAATAGTATTCTTTTAAGTGTCTTCACCTACCCTGTCTGGAAGTAGGAACTGTAGAAGACTACCATCTTTTCGCTGGCGCACATGAGTGAAATTTCTATAGATTGGTTGTAGCCTACTGACTTTTGATGCTTTGTAAAACGGATTCAAAGGACCATCTCCAGTCTTTGAAGTTCTTGGAGCCACGTTTTTGTCCACTGCTTGAGCCAGTACAAGCTGTATCACTGGTGGCCCATCAATTATACGCTCTAGAATTTCCAAAGCTTTCCTAAGATAACTATGACTGCGTGGCTATCTGAACAACCTTGACCACGTACGTAGGAATTGTTTACCCTCTGTTTGAATGGAGAGAAAACTAGGAAGAAAAAAAAATTAGGAGAGAAAATAGAAAAAAAAATGAAATTTATCTTGTTTGAATGGAGATGAGAAAAGTTGGGACGAAAGAAAATTAGAGGAAAAATAGAAGGAAAAAAGTGGTGAGCCCTACATAAAAGTTTTTTCTCCAAAATCGAAGAGATTTCAGAGAGAAAACTCAAAGTACTTTTTCATTTTTTTTTCATTCCAATATTGACCCTTCCAAAAAAACAACCGATGCATTTTTTAATTATCTATAATAAGGATATTATTGTCATTGTAAATTATCAACTTTTCTTTCCTCTCTATTTTCCTTCAACTCATCCAAACAGAAGGAGAGAAAATATTTTCTCTTCATTTTCTTCCTTCCACTTTTCTTTCCTCCCTGTTTTCTTTCCTTCTACTTTCTCTTCATCCAAACAGAGCATTAAAGTTGGAGGGTTCAAATTTTCTTAATTTTTTTTTATTTTTAAAATTAAAAAAAATTATGTAAGTTAAAGATTAATGGTTCTTTCTTTGTTAATTCTTTATTTTTATAATTAAAAATAAATTTGATTTTTGAAATAATTTTTATGTTTGAAATATAGAAATTTTATTTGCCGATTAATTTATCCAAAAAAAAAACTGCAAGAGGATCTTTACTTGAAAAAGCTACATAGAAAATGTCAAGGGTTTAAGTTGGGATTGATTTGGTCCCACCTTGTAGGCTGGACTGATTTGGTTACACTTAGTTTGCTTATGCTCAAAGGTCCTCTCAAAAATATATTAGCTGATAATCAAAGGATGGTGGCATATGAGGTGATTTTTGTATTACTCCTACTTGAGTTGATTTGGACCCTTAATCCTTTATGTGTATGTTGGATCCAATTAATGATGCTTAGTGATGCAGATCTATTAGCTTGGATGTTAAACATGTAGGTAAAGTTAGGTCCAGGTCCAAGTTGGATTGGTCTTCCATGTCTTATTCTTACCCACTTCAAGCAACATCAGTCATGGGACATGGCACTAGCTTCATATTAGTGGGAAGATCAACATAGGGTCCTAGTTGTTTGGCGTGGGATTTTTTTGCATGCTATTGTGACCTCTCTCTCTCTCTCTCTCTCTCGTGTCAAACACGTTACACAAATAGTCGATTTCATGCTCCTAGAGTTCATTAATATATATCAATCATGACAAACTCCTGATTCACTTGCAAGTTGCAAAGCTTATGTATGCCATTATATGGGTGGATTATGTCTTCTTCTTGATTGCACTGAGACACATAAGAATGGCAACGGACCGAAGATGATTCGAAGCGGTCTCTATCGGTTTTGTTGAAATTTTTTTTTTCTTTCATGATGTTAAATTGTTATAATTAGCGGAACAGAACAAAAATATCTGATCGAATAAATGGATATCCTATGAATATCTGTTTGACTATTTACATTAAAAAAATAAAATTATTTTATTAAACTTATAATTTTTTGAAAGTTTAAAAAAATATTAATAGAGAAAGAGATCGATTTGCTAGGATTCTGACTTTGATGTCAAGATGACTGCATTAAAGAAGAAAGAGATAGAGAAATTCAAACATGTTTTACTAGAATTTTTTTAGTATATATGTTTTATTAATTTAAATATTAAATATTAAATATTTAATATATATATATTTAAAATTTAAATATATTATATTAACGTTAACGAAACCGGAAACGAACAAACGAAAATGGGATGGAGGATACCGTTTTCTGTCGGTAATTTTTATTCCTATTAGGCTGTTTTCAATCCAATAACGGGTCAAACAAAAAAAAAATAAAAAAATCCCTAGAGACACATACCATGCACCAAATCCACAACCGACAGCAAATCCATCACTGACGTTAACAGTCCGTTTCAAGCCATTGTTATCATGGTGATGCCATCGTTCCATCAAGACCACCCACCAACCCTATATTTTCTTCAACCATCAACTTAACCAACCGTCTTTTCCCAAAATCACCAACCAACGGCCCTGATTGGACATCAGCCCAGCCCTGATGATGGCGCCCCAGCTTCCGGTACGAAGCACCGCGGGCGCACCAAAACAAATACGTACGGTAAAAAGACGGCCCAGGAAGCGATCGCACGACGCACTGTGCCGCAGGAAGAGGACGCGTCCCCGATGGCCCTCGAAAAGCGGCAGTCCTCGGTCCTCACGGATTCGTTTACCATGCTCATGCGGAACACCTTACCTTCCCAGCGGCAGGCATGGAGCGCGAGAAAGGCGCGCGAAATTTGTCTTTATTCGGGAGGAATAGGTTAAGGATAACCGTGGGGAGAGGGAACACGGGTCATCATCGGATGCGGTCCGAGGGCACGGACGACCTCCCGGCCCCGGTGCCGTAATGCTTGGATTTCTCGCCAAAACGGGACGGCACGTGTCCCTCAATGATTGGATCCCATGCAACGTACACCGCACGCTCGTCGCTACGGCACGGGGGGCATGTGAAGGCGCCCCACCTCGGGAGACCACGCCAACATCTTACGAATCTCCGCATATGATTTTCTGTGCGGATACGAGGATCTGCCGTCCGCGTGGTCATCGACGGCGTAGCTGGTTAACAGAAAATGAGACTCGTGGGATGGAACGCTGAGAGGGACTGGAGCGAGGACTCGGCCGTCGCCTTTCTCCGGGCGCCTGGGTGGAATTAATAATAAGTGGGGTAAGAGAAAAGAGGTGGAGGAAAAGGGCAAGAAAAATAAGCGAAAAAGCGAGCTTTCTGCAATTGCTCGACTGCATCGCTTCGAAGGCAAGTAAAACGAAAAGAGGAGGGGCAGAGAGAAACCCTAGAAACCTCAGCCCCTGCTCTACGAAGCCCTCATTCTTCCAGCTTCTCCGGCCATATTCTCGCCGGATTCTGGGCAATGCCGCTCCGATCCGCTCCGATTCGAGCTCCAATGGCGGCGAAATCGGTCTTGTTAGGGTCTTCGATCAATTAGGGGCGGTGTTTCGGGTAGTATTGGGCTAGAGGATCGATCGGAGTTCGGTATGGCATCGAGGCCTGCTGCTAGGCAAAGGAAAGCGGCACCGGCGATCTCCAAGGCCACGAATTCGCCGTCTTCGTCCACGACGTCTTCTTCTTGGCAGGTGCCGGAGCCGTCCATGGATGGCAGAGCTCGCCGGCATCGTCGTCGGCGCGAAGCAAACCGCAGTACTTGTACGATGATGGCTTGGGATTCGATGCGGATGGATCCAAGGAGAATGTCACTGTCACGGTCCGGTTCCGGCCGCTTAGGTTCGGCTTTCTTGCGGTTCTGCTGTCCCATTTCTTCGTGTTATGGAAATGCTTGACGCCTTAAGATTTGGGGTTTGGTTCTGATGCAGTCCACGGGAGATTCGGCACGGAGAGGAGATTGCGTGGTATGCCGATGGGGATACAATTGTGAGGAGCGAGTATAATCCATCAGTGGCGTATGCTTATGGTACGTGGTATGTGTGGCATTTAAATCGTGAATTGGATTGTTAGTAATGACAATGCCTGTTTTGTGTTGGGTATTGAGGGCTACAAAATTTTGGTGGCTCTGACAAATACTATAACCAATCGTTAATGTGCGTATCTCTGAACGAAATAGACCATTCTCATTATAATCTTTAGTTATTTGGTAGAGAACTAGTTTGACAAATATTACTGAGAGAATACCCGATTGTAGTGGTAGAGCCAAAATTTTGCTCAAAATCATTCATTTTTTGTTTCATAAGAGCAGAATGAAAAGCATTGTTGGAAACCTGTTTGAAACAGATAACTTAGTGTCATAGTTATAGTTCTGTGTTAGATTTTGACATGATTCTTGTTTAGAAAGGAGAAACATCGCTTCTAGATTATCTTCCTATACCTGCAGGTGGCCACTTAAACTTGTCTTGTGGAGGTCTCTGCCAGTGTACTTTTCTTTTGCCATGAGAGATTCTTTAGGTGGTCTGATTGATTGGTCATGCTTCATTATGAACAAACATGCTTGCTTCTGCTCGTTTGAGGTCTCTGCCAGTGGATAGTTCATTGCTTGCAACCAACAGAAACATTAGAGTAGTATTAAAATAGACTAAATGGGTCATGAATAATATGTGCATGCTCATTTTTAGTAGAGGTGACACCATAGGAAAAAAATGATATCAATGCTGTCATATGAAAATAACTAGCATGGAAAAGAAAGAACAAACAGGTGTTTTCCTGAATTAAAAAAAAAAGTGAGAAATGAGCATACTCATCAATTTAGAGGAAAAGGGAACAACCAAAACCCAAGTAATAGTTTCTTGGTGAGTGCTTTACTCAGTTTTGTTGCTAATTAGTCAATTAATCTTTCTAAATGAATCAGGTTCCCTTTTCGTTGGTTGACATAGCTTCCTTGTTTTGGTATATTAAGTGATTCCAAAAGTTCTCAATACATCTAAGACTTGCTGAATTAGAACTGATGAGAAACTGGGAGATAAATAAAAGGACAACTAATTTATCAAAATATGTAAAACAAGGGAATCTTACTCTTGTCCATAATTAGGTTGCAATGCCTAATCAAAACTCAGCTCCATCGTTGATTGGATCTGAGGTGGATTGATCTACATTTTAATAGATCATTAGATGGTTGATGCAAAAACAGCTTTGGAGCATGATAGCTAGCCTTGTTCAAGTTTTTGTGAGCCCTAGATATATTAAACATATTTTATGGATCTGATGACATGTTGATCAAGCCCCCTGTTCCTTTAGCATATAGGGTTGTTGTTGTTAAACGATATCTTGGCATGGTTGGCTGCAACTAATATTTGCAACCGTGAATTTTTGATACTGATACTGTTTTTATATGTAACGACCACTCTACAAGCAGTGCTAACTGACCACTTTCAGTTAAGATATTATGTCTTCAATCCTACGTTCCTTGTCTTCTATTATTCTTTATTCTTTATTTTTTCTTTTTTCCAGTTTGGAGCTACTACAATTGAATTCATAAAAATGAATTAGAACCATCAGAAAAGATTATCTTCTACTACTGAAGATATTGCATTAAAATAGAAGAGACAAATGTAAAAAGAATTTGGGAGTGCTTACTCTTGAAAAAGAAAAATCTTACAGAGAGAAATGAGGAGCAACAAAGAAAAGGGAGGCAACCTCCTGAGTCTCATCTCTACAGGTGGAACATCCTCAAGAAGACAAAAGGAACTATGTTATGTTTTAGTCTCAGAGTCATTTAAACGCAATTATAGCTATGGTTGTAGCCAACTAGAAAAATATGGCACTGCTGTTTTACACTTTTTTTGGTTTAAAAATGTGGTTCATAAATTTTATTAAAACATCCAATATTAGTAGTCAAAATAAGTCTGAGCAATATATATTTTTTAATTTATTTAAGAAAAAGAAAAACCCGAATATGTATTTTAACATTTAGATATTTAAAGAGGATTGCCAGATTGAATGGAATTGTTAACATATAGGTAGTTGATATCCTACTTACAGATGCTCCAAATCTGTAACTTATGGTTATATGGTGATCAACCGAGTGAAATCTTTCCTTTTCTTTTGGCATGATAAATTATAAGTCAGGTTTTCCACTCTCTGTGTGTACTTTTTATGTAATTTGAGTCATCATGTTTTGCATATATTAATTTCAGTGTTTATATGAGGCCTCAATAGGTTAGGGAGTGTTGGCTTTGACTAACTGCTTATTTGTACCTGATGGCTCCAGATCGAGTTTTTGGACCCACAACTACAACACGTCATGTTTATGATGTGGCTGCTCAACATGTTGTTAGTGGTGCTATGGAGGGTATAAATGGTAATTAGCTTTCAATTTTTTTAATATTTCATTTGCAGTTATTTTTAACTTTAAAGGAAAGAGAAATACCAGCAATTTAATTTCATTTCTTCAACATGTTCTACTCATGCATGGGTAGATAATGGATACTTGTAGTGTATATGATGATTACAACTTTTACTCTTTTTAGCTATTTGAATTTGTTTTGAAGGGAATTGTCTATGGAACGAAATTTGTCCGTTTGAAATTTGGGGTTGATTATATGATTCAGGCCCTATTTGGCTAAGCTTTTGGAGGATCAAAAACTTGTTTTAGAGGCCTAAAAGCACTTTTGAATTATTTTATAGTGTTTGGTAAAAATTTTAAAAGTATTTTTTGGTTCTACTAAAAGCTATAAAAAGCTTTATTTAGGAAATATCCAATTTGGAGCTTTTTCTAAAAAGCTCTACTTGCCAAATATCGAAAAACTATTTCATTAGACTTGAAGGTCACAAATTTGAACGAGAAGAGCAATAATATTTTGTATTATAATAGAATATGGTTGTAGTAATATAATATATATATTACATCCAAATATTATTAAACATATTTAAATAAAAATATAATTGTTATAGTTACATAAAAATATTATTACAATTATAATATTATGTAGTGTAATATAAGATAATATAATAATATTTAAAATATTATAATATATAAATAATATTATCATACTATATAACCTTATAACTTTGTAATATTACAGTAAAAATATATCATAATATTGTGATATTATGTTATTAGATAATAAATATTATAATTTTGATAGTGTATAATATAATTATTAAGTAATATGAAAATATATATTGTAATAATTTTATATTATAATATTATTATAATAGAATATATTATATTTTATATACTATAGAGGAGAGTAGAGGAAGCGATTCATGTAGCCGACCCCATATAGTTGGGAAAAGGCTTAGATGAGTTGAGTATATTATTATAATATTATAATATCATATATTTTAATATTGTTATAATATGATATTTATTATAATATTATTAAAATAATTTATAATAATGATTTCAATAGGTTAATTGAAAGTATTATGCAATATCTTTTATCACTTTTATTCTAGAAGCACTTTCTTGTTTATTTATTAAACAGATGTTAAACTCTCACAGCACTTTAAAAATATTGTCACCAAATAGTAAATAGTTTTTTTCTAAAAAGCTCTACTTTCAAAAGCTCTACCACTAAAAAAAACTCTATTTTTAAAAGCTCTATCGGTAAAAAGTTCTACTTTCAAAAGCTCTCTTACCAATAGTTTTGCCAAATAGGGCCTTAATCTGTTTAAATATACTACATTACTGAATTTAATAGGAAGAAAAGACAATACTACTTGCCACATTATCTACCTTATCTAATTTAGCCTGCTTTGTTTAGTTATATACTATTATACAGTAGTATAACATTATGATGTTGTATAATGTTATAATATAAAATAATGTTAGATTATTATATAGAATTAATATATTAAATTATAATATTATATTATGTTACAATGTTGCATAATAAAAATAAATTACTATTGCAATGTTTTAATGTTATTATAATATTGCATAAAATAATATACTATTGTAACATGTATAATTGTCATGAACTATGCTATTATAATATTATAATATCTATTATCAAATGCAACTCCGTCAAGGCCAATTTCAAGCTCGAATAAAGGAGGGTTGCGTTAGGTAGCTATAAGCCAACGTAAAGTTCCATCAGATCTCTTAAAATATGAATATACTAAATCAAACTATGCGAAGGGCTAGGACGTCATGGTTAAGAGACATGTTGCATCTGCCTTCGGATGTTTAAAAAAATGGGTAAGGGGCGCCACACCGGCATCCAGGTGCGGTGATAAGTGAGCAAAGGTTCCTGCACTACGGACGAGTACGGATAAAGAAGTTAGTCCATGATAGTTAGCTTAGAGTAGCAACTTGGAATATAGGAATACTAACAGGTAAGGCTATGGAGATAGTGGACACTAGGATTAGGAGAAAAGTAAATATAATATACTTACAAGAGACTAAATGGGCAGGTGAAAGATCTAGAGAAATAGAGAATATAGGATATAAATTATATTACACTGAAAAACATAAAATAGAAATAGAGTAGGAATAATTGTAGACAAAAATTTTAAGAAATATGTTGTTAAGGTAACTAGGAAAGGAGATCGGATTATATCACTAAAACTTATAATTGAGAATAATATAATTAACATAATTAGTGCATATGCACCATAAGTAGGATTAGACTAACAAACTAAGATACAATTTTGAGAAGATATAGATGAAGTAATGTAAGAAATACCACAAGAAGAAAAGATATATTTGTGAGAAGATTTTAATAGACATATAGGTAAACAGAGGGATTGATATGAAATGGTACATGGAGGATATAGATTTGGAGATAGGAATGAAGCCGACGTGATCTTATTAGATTTTACAGTGGCGTATGATCTAACGATAGCAAACACTTTTTTCAAAAAGAGATGAATATTTAATAATATATAAAGTGGATCTAATAAAAGTCAAATAGACTTTTTCTTAACTAAGAAGGTAGATAAAATAACATGCAAAAACTGTAAAGTTATTTCAGGAGAAAGTTTAACTTCACAACATAGGATAATGGTAGCAACATATGGATAAAAATGAAATATAGAGTAAAACGTAAAATTATTAATCCAAAAATTAAATGGTGGAAGTTGAAAGGAGAAAAACTAGAATTATTTAAAGAAAAGTTAGTAAGAGAAATGATTATGAATATAAATAGTGATCACATTTTAATATGGAAAAAAGCAACTAAATGCATAAAAAACATAGCAAAAGAAGTTGTAGGAGAATCAAAAGGAGTAGGACTAGTAGGAAAAAGGAAATTTGATGGTGGAATGAGAAAGTTCTGCCATTAAGCTTAAAAGGACAAACTACAAATTTGACAAGAGGCTAGGAATGAATGAAGTCTTAAGAAGTATAGGGATGCAAAGAAAGAAGCTAAAAAGCGGTAAGTAATGCCAAACTTAAAGCTTATGGTGATTTATATAATAGATTAGATACGAAAAAAAGGTAAAAAGACTATATATAAACTAACAAAACTAGGAGAAAAGAAAAATAAAAGATCTTGACTATATTAAATATATTAAGGATGAAGATGAAAAAGTCTTAGTAAAAGAAGAAGAGATAAAAGAATGATGAAAAAGTTATTTTAAAAAATTATTAAATAAAAATAATTTAGTAAATTTAAGGGTAGAAGGATGTGATAACCTAAGAGTAACAAATAAACATAAATTTTTTTGTAGATTTAGTATGCTTGAGATTAAAAAGGCTTTGAGTAAAATAAAAAATGCAAAGGCATTAGGATTAGATGTGATCCATATTGAGGTTTGGAAAGGCTTAGAAGAAATTGGAGTCATATGGTTAACCAATTTATTTAAGAGGATTGTAGCAACTAAAAGAATGCTGGATGATTAGAGAAAAAAGCATATTAATACCCATATACAAAAATAAAGAAGATATTCAAAATTGTGCAAATTATAGAGGGATTAAGCTAATGAGTCATACAATGAAATTATGGGAAAGAGTAATAGAAAATCGAATAAGAGCTGAACTTTGGTGTCAAATAATCAATTTGGATTTATGCCTGAAAGATTGACCATGAAAGCTATTTATTTATTAAGAAGATTAATGGAGAGGTATAGAGAAAAGAAAAAAGACTTTCATATAGTCTTTATTGATTTAGAGAAAGCATATGATAGAGTACCTAGAGAAATAATATTTTGGGTTTTAGAGAAAAAAAAAGAATTACCAAAATGTACATAGAATTGATAAAAGATATGTATGATAAAACAATAACTATTGTTAAAACAATAATAGGAGAAACTAGTGAGTTTTCAATTACTGTACATTAAATCAAGGATCTGCCTTAAGTTCATATCTTTTGTATTAGTTATGGATGAATTAATCAAATATATTCAAAATGATATTCCATGGTGTATGTTATTTGCAGATAATATAGTGTTGATTGATGAAACTAAATATGGAGTAAATGCTAAGCTAGAGATTTGAAGAGTGGCTTTAGAATGTAAATGTTTTAAGATTAGTAGAATTAAAACTGAATACATGAAATATAATTTTAGTGGAGTAGAAATACAAATAAAGAAATAGTAAAGATTCCAAGCCAAGAAATATTAAGGAGTGAAAAATTTAAGTATTTGGGATCAATTATCCAGCAAGAAGGTGAAATAGGTGAAGATGTGAATCATAGAGTTAAAGCAGGATGGATTAAGTGGAGGAGTGCTTTGGGAGTATTGTATAATCGGCGTATTCCATTAAAATTGAAAAAAAAATTCTATAAAACTGCTATTAGACCAGCTATAGTATGTGGAACAGAGTGTTGGGCAATATTGAAACAACATGTGAATAAATTAAGTGTAACAGAAATGCATAAGTTAAGATGGATATGTGGTAAAACTTTAAAAGATAGAATTAGAAATAAACATATAAGAGAAATGATAGGAGTAGTCCCAATTGAAGATAAAATGAGAGAAAATCGATTGCGATGGTTTGGACATATACAACGTAAACCTTTAGATGCTCCAGTTAGAAAGAGTAATCTTTTAACAATCCATGGTAACGATAGAGGTAGAGGTAAACCTTAACTCAACTCATCTAAGCTTTTTCCCAACTACATGGGGTCAATTACATGAATCTGCTTCCTCCACTCTGCACTATTCAGGTTACCAAATTCATGTTTTAAAGGTTATGACGGAGTTTTACGCCGGCTGCTAGCTACTTAACGCAACCCTCCTCGTTTACTCGGGCTTGGGACCGGTCTTGGCGGAGTTTGAGGTAGACCTAAACTAACATGGACAAAAATAATTAAAAAGATATAACTATTTGTAATTTGAATGTCGATTTGGTCCTAAATAGGGCAGAGTGGAGTTGAGTTGAGTTTATCGACTTGACCCCAT
The DNA here is from genome assembly GCA_900491605.1 of Calamus simplicifolius. NCBI lineage: Eukaryota > Viridiplantae > Streptophyta > Magnoliopsida > Arecales > Arecaceae > Calamus > Calamus simplicifolius. The sequence continues at coordinate 585,797 of UESW01004342.1, read as the reverse complement.
ATTGTTGGGAAAAGGCTTAGATGAGTTGAGTTGAGTTTATCTATTATCAAATGTATACTCTGATTAGTAATATCAATACAAAAATTAATTTTATCCTTATGAATTAGCTGAGCATACAAGTTCACGTAGGATGGTGGGGTTAGAAAGGGCAAGCTTGTCCACTTTCAGAATAATGTACCTTCAATCCCCAATAAACAAACAAATAACATGTTTTAAAACCTACTCAGCATCCAAATAATTTCTCACAAAAAAGTTTGGTTCAACAACATCTTTTACCAAGCGCAAGATAGGTTTAAAACCCATAAAACCAGGTCTTGTTCACGCCACCTGGTTTTATTTCTCTAAAGTCAGGTCTCAGCAAAACCCATTCCAAATGGGGCCTTAATCTAAGAACTTAAGTACCATCTGCCAAACCCATGTTATAGGCTGGCTGAGTACAGAACCGTACTCATGCCAGTCAAGTTCCATGGTTGATAGCCAAGGAAATGGATTAATTCCAATCTCTACAAATCCTTCCTGATCTATGATTGCAAAAAATAAGTAAAACTTCATATTCCAAATGTATGACTAAAAGGTGGTCGGGTGTGTAAAATGCAGATTACACTTTATTAGGGGATTTTGATGATTATTTTGGAAGATTCTATATTTTAGTCAAATATGAATGTCTGAGGGGTCTTGGCCTTCACGTTGACTGGTCTGACCCTGAAGGCACATGCTATTTTTACGACATATTAGGTAATCTTTAATTGTTATATTTAGTTGTTACATGTGAACTAGATATATTGCATTTCACTAAGGAACACATTTTCTAGTCATCTGTTTTCTGATTGTTAAGGTGATATGGGGGACAAGCTTTTATTGAGCCTTAATTGATTAAAGAATATTTACTCACCTTACAAAATATTCCTCAAAGTGCCCCATGTTGAGTAAATTTATATATTCTTCATTTTATTTACTTGAAGGGAATAATGCGGCATACAGTTTGGGAAATCTATTTTTTTTTCCTTTAATAAGAAAATAAGGATGAGGGTGTGATATCAAATTAGCCATATTAAAAGAATGAGTTAAAAGGTTAAAGAAGCTATGTAAGTTAAAATTTGTTAGGAATTGCTTTATTATGTATTTTCTTTGGTAGTTGAGCTATCATCTTGCAACATGCGACTTTTCTCTTGATTCTAACTGAAGTTTTTTTTGTTTTTTCCTTTCTTTTCCCATTGCAGGTACTATGTTTGCTTATGGAGTTACTAGTAGTGGCAAGACACATACAATGCATGTGAGGACTATAACTTTTTTGATTTATCAATATGTTCCATTGAAAATATAAGTACAAGTATGTGTGTTTTAGATTTGTTCTGCAATCATAAGCTCATAATCTGATTATGCATAAAAGCCAGCCGACTAGTCAAAAGTTCTTTACTTTTCTAGATTTGCAAACAACTATATATAACAAAGCTGAACTCATAGTCATTTTGTTTAATGCTCGTTGGGTAGAATGTTAGAAAATGAGAGATTCTAGGTGCCTCTAACCATCCGAGACAAAGTAAAACCATTAATTGGTTAGAATTGTATCCTGGTATCTTTAGTCAATGTGAAAGATATTACTAAATGAATTATTAGTTAGCAAAACTTTGTAAAATATGTGAAGCGTGTGAACTGGCTATATGCACATAATCTTGAAAGATTGCAAAGACTGAGGTTGGGATTTCTTGAGAATGAAACTGGTGCTGACCCTAACTTTTTGCATCATGTTGTATATGGAGGTTGAAATAGATTTACATATTAGATTTACATATGAAGGTTGTCAGCTTAGTACTTCGTATAGATTTGCTGCATCTCAATCAGTATACTATGTTTTACTTTTAAATTTTTACTTCTTTACCTTTTCAGAGGGGCTACCTTTTAGCACCTGCCTGATGCCCAGGTGGCTAGGAGGCCGCATGGTTGTCTGCAGTCTCTTGTAACACTGGTTGGTCTGAAGGATTGTTGGTGGAGTTTGCTGGAGATTTTTCAGAACTAGGAAATTATTTCATCTGTTGGTGAAATTTTCTGGTAGAGATAATAATTTTGGTATAGAGTTAGGAGGGAAAGGTCAGAATCTTCTAAACTAAGGTTAGCTTAAGGTTTTGGAAAGCAAATAAGCAAATGTGAAGATAACAAGAGGAAAGATAATCATAGAGGTGCCATCACCCCTTTGAGTTTATAAAGTTACTGTTTAAATTTTCTTACGAAGTCATTGCCAATAGAAGAAAAAAATCACAATCAACTTCTTTACAGAGGAAGGGAGAAACATCATTTTAATAGACATCGCTTTTTCAGGCTACCTGCTTTTATTTAAGCTCCTGTAGCATCTGTTAAATAGAAATCCTTTATATGTACTATATGTAAAGTAAGGGTTTTCTGGGTTTGGGTCTTGCAAAAAAAACTTGCATGTCTCTACCTTTCTGTATCCTGCTTATGCCCTATGTGGGGGTGGAAGAAATTCCTTCAACATGGTTGAGAAACCAAGACTCTTAACAACATGAAATTTAGTGATTCTATCCATTCGCATCCTTTTCTCTATCTTCAGGCTTTCATTGTAATGAGATCTTAACTATTTTCTAAATCTCATGTGCATCACATGTTCCAAGCTCTGCGTTAAGAATACAGAAAACAAACTTGATTACTTAGGTGGCATTTACATTTTACAAATACATGACAGTTAGTAATCCTTATGCAATGAAGTCTGGTTACAAATACATGACAATTACTAATCTTTATGCAGTGAAGTCTTGATCCAGAAAATTCTTGATCCCTTATTCACATAGACACTCAATCCATCAAAATGTTTTAATTGACACCAACTTGAATCTAACCTATAATTGAAATAAGAATTGGACTAAGGTCTGCAATCTTGGTACCAAAGACTATACCTATCAGCTATTGATATAGCATGTATGGTTCTTAGTACTGAGTTGAACAGTATCAATGTTTGTTTATACAGATGCATACTGATTTGGTTTTGTTTTACCATTTTTTGGCTCTTCTTTATTTTTTTTTAGTTTTCAAGGTTTTTTTTAAAGTTTATAGATTTTTAAATTGTGATTATTAGTGTGTTTTAATATTACTTTATTTAATGTTAGTTCTGAGAGACTGTATGGTAGCAATAAGTGCATCAGGTTCCATCTTGTAGATGACATTGCATAGGCAGTCAGTAGTTTCTCATATCTATCAGGTTACAAAGATATGTAGTTGATTATATTTTATAAAAATATACAAGTATTAAGGATTGTAATTGGATTATTTGCTAGATGCGGCTCTCTGCCTATCTAGCAATCCTACCTCTCCTCAATGATATCAATACATTCATTAATATGCTTTGGATTCACTTGCCTAATCTCATTTGTAATACTCATTATCATATGATACAACATGCCAATTTGGGGATACCTCAACCATCCATAGCCCCGAGCACTCAATACAGGGGTGCAATTGCTACTTTCTTGTCCCTCTTCCAAAATTGCTAGCTTATTATTAACCCCACCATATGATTCTTGCACCGCCATGGATATATTTACTCTCCTGCAGCTCAGCACTTATAAACATCTAATGTAGGTTTGCTTTCTTGACAAAGCTATTGAGTGAGTGCATAACAAATCAGGTGACTATTGGCCCCATTGTTTCACCCCTAGCGTACTTACTCATCAAAACCAACACCAATGTGTAGTTTATGCGTTAATTTAGTGGATAATCTATGCTGTCTCCACTACATGCTTCATGTGGAACTTGCGAATGTCTATCAGCATCATGTCTATGTGGTTTGCAAGACATAAGATATGGTTCACAAAATCAATACCGAGACTCATACCAGTATATTATCGGTTTATTATGGTATAGATTGGTACAGTATGGTTTGCAGCCCATATCGAGACAGGGTGCCATTTTCTTTTTTCACTCTTAACCATTTAGACCGTGATGATATGGGTCAATTTAAATCAGTTTAGTTTATATCAAAACAAAATTTAATATTATTTTAGTATCTTATCGGTTAACAGTCTATGGTAATGATAGAGGTAGAAGTAGGCCTAAATTAACATGGACGAAAATAATTAAGAGAAATATAGCTATTTGTAATTTGAGTGTCGACTTAGTCCTGAATAGAGCAGAGTGGAGGAAGCAAATTCATGTAGCTGACTCCATGTAGTTGGGAAAAGGCTTAGATGAGTTGAGTTGAGTTGAGTATTAGTACCTTATTGGTATGTTATGGTGCGGTCGGTATAGGTCAGTATGGCTGACCTTGCATGAGATTCAAAAATGCATAGCCTTTTGGTCATCAAATATCCATAGAGCTCTTATATTGTGGTCTATTATTGGTAACTACTGCAAGACAAATTGCTCTCCTATTTAATTAATGATCCGATTCATCCACTTTTTATAAACGAGCGTTTTCTTATCATAATATATCAAGTAATTGATTATGCTTCACCTGCTAGGCCTTGTCCAACAGCTATCACATCAATATCACACCATGAGCGTGCCACTTCCTTTGATACAAGGTTATCTATTTCTCCAGCTCTTATTATCCTCAAGTAGCTGACTATAGATATCCTTTGGCCTAGAAGGATTGGCACCATAATCAGGTTTTTTGATGGAGCTGATTGTAGAATGGTAGGTGGTCTTTGGCATTTGCAGGGCATAGTTGTGGTGGAACTAAGAAGCAATAGCTCTTCGTACGTCCTTTTATAAATTTTTGCGAGGCGTATGGTCAATCCATTGTTAATTTGAGTTCTTGTTGGGGAAGGCTTGTGTATCTTTGATACTTCTTTTGCTTCTTGCCAGTAAAAGCCCCAAACATAGATATTATCTGACTGTCATCTTTACCAACAACCTCTCATTGACTTCCCATGCAGTCTGGATGTACTTTGGCAAACCCAAAACTAAAACCCTGACAGTTTGAATTTAAGTCTCTTCTATGTCATCTGGATTTGATGTCTTGTGGTCCCATCGATTCCTGAAATGATACTGTAGCTCAGCTGTAGTTTAGCTGCCCAATGATCTCTACTTGTTTCTCTTCATTTTTTTCTTGCTTTCTCTTAAGTTATCAACGAGCCTCTTTATCAACTGTGAAATCTCTTGTAGACATTTCTTATTATATACAACCATATTGTGCTAGCCAACCACTAGCGAGATGTTGTTTAATTTGTCATGCTATACCCCTCTATGCCACGTCACATTACTTGCACCTATAATGGTGATGGCTTGTAATCACTAACATCATGCTCTTAATCTATATTAATATCCTTTTCCTTTTTCTTCCTTTTTGAATCTATTTCTGCAAGTTTGATTACATGCCATAAATCACTTCATTCATCACAATAAATTACATAAAGTGGATCTATATTTTAAAGAATATATATATATATAAATTAATGGCTTTAAAATTTAATTCACTTAATCTGTTTGATAATTTATAAATTATGTAAAAAGATGCATGGTGTCCTCTTAAATATGCCCCAATTACCAAGGCACATTGCTATATTTTACATAATTTTAGTTGAATTCATAATTATTTAAGTAATTAAATATTTAAAATTAGATAATTTATATTGTAATGCTAAAATGGTTGGATTTCTTCAAAAAATTGTCCACATTATCTACCTGAAATACTATTTTTTCATATTTGTACAGTTTAAAATTTTCAGTTAATATTTAAATAAATATATATTTAATTATAAAATATTTAGAAAAATAATTTTAATTTGGATCAGTTGCACAACCTTACTAAGAATATTGCATGTGTTTTTTTTTCAACCCATGGGTATGTCTTATTGGCTATTTTTAAAATTTATTTTAATTTGGATTAATTTCAGGCATCCATAAAATTATTGTCAAATAAGATAGGAAGTAGCATGCATTGCCTTAAATATGCTATCATTTTTAAAATTTTTAACGTTATTTTATTTATTATTATTATTGAACCAAAAAATATTTTAATTTTAAATTTCATGTTCAATAAAAATCATAATTTCATCTTTTGCGTAAATCAAATTTAGATCTACAATATAATCATAAAATCATGTAAATCACAAAATTTTGATATGATTTTCCTCATTTTACTAATTTTTTGACATAATTGGATAGCCATGCTTTCAGGTCAGGATACCACTTGTATATACGAGATTGTTGTGTCTAACTCTATCAATGGCTTCCAAGTGATGGTCTCATTTCTAGGATAGTTTAGTATAAAGGATACTCATACTAGTCAACTGCTTTGATGAAGATGAGAAAATAACCTCTCCATTCCATTATTTGACAATATAAACCATGATAGCGATATTAGTGCAATGCCCAACCTCGCTTGTAGCTGTGAGCAATCTTCATATGTTTAGAATGATCCAATTCTTCCATGGAATATAGTCAATATACAACCTATTGCTTGAACAATCTACATATAAGCAACACGTGTGGTTTTTTTCTTTTTCAGCTCCAATGCTAATGTCTGACAATCCTTTAACTTTTGATGATCGTATATAGTAGAGGTACTAGTGGAATATCTCAAAAATGTCATGTTTAATATGTCAAATGGCTTTTAGGGCATATGCTGCTTGCAACAGGAAGAAACCCTGAGCAGCTTTTCAATCTCAATATAAAATCTGCCTGGTCTGATTTCTCTAGCAACATGCATATCTGCTTTAATAGCCTTGTTTGGTTGCCCTTCCTAACCCTATTAAGACTTTTGAAGAAACAAACAATCCTAAACAACCGATTAAATGCGGGTCTTAGTTGAGGACTGACTAAATTCCTAGAAGATATGGACTAACTAGGCCCCAATTTGACTGACAATATGGCTCCAAAATCCTCCAGAAAAATCCAAAAGGATAATATGAAAATAATAAGAAAAAGAAATAAATTCATCCTTCTGACTGCATAGATTTTGATTGCGTCAAGATGTCTAATGTTATTTTGTTTAGATATGCAAAAGAAATTGGAACTTTAAAGCAAGATAATGAGAAAATTTTATCCAACGACATCCATAAGTATGTGGAGTTTGAAACATATGCAGATTGGTGGATGAGAATCTTGTTAATACTTTGTGAAGTAGCCGTCTTGGCAAGTTTTGATTTGCTTTTTGTGGGCTGGGGGAATATTTAGTCCAAATTTTGGTCCTGTTAAGAGATACAAGTCTCCTTGTTGAGTATTCTATGTTTGTTCACAAATATTTCTCCTTCACCCACAGTTATTTCTTGTTGCTTTAGCTTCTCTCTAGTTAAGCATATTTAGTTGTCTTCTTCCCTCTTTAATATTAGCTCTCTATGTATTTGTTATACATTAGTTCTAGATAACTTAGTGATATAGGATCGATGAGGAATAAACTACATATGCACAGAAGGTCCTATGAACAATTCGCTAGCTTGTCGTCGAGTTTACAAAAATAGAGAATTTTTAGATTAAAAGCAAAGTAAATAGGCACATATTGAGTTCTGCTGGCATATATTGGAAATATGACAGCAGAAATAAAGAAAAGAATCTGCTGATTGAGTTTATATGGACTGATAAAAATAGAACTAGAGATAGAGGAGGAGGAGGAGGGGGCAGAGAAAGGAGGATTGGGGACCAAACTGGCCTAAACCTCTTTCTTTTGACAAAAACTACTCCGGTACAATTCTTTTCAAACAGATAGTAGACTTTTGTTAGGTTTATTAACTTTGAATTACCTTTTAGTTGAGCCTATAAGGACACTTAAAGACCAAGCAATCAAATTGCTCTATGGGACATGTGAAGTCCCGTATTAAGCTATGATATTGCATCAGTTGCTTTGGCTTAAATAGTACTGCACTACTCTAACATGAATAATAAGCATAAAGAAATAGAGAAAAAAAATCACAAAAGATCTACAACTGACTGGCAAATTGACACTTAATAAGTTTTTATGAAAAACTCAATACACCTTGATAAACAAGAGAACTTTAAGTCTTCAAGTTAGGAGCATACAAAGCAGGGATGGTTGTTCCTTTATTAATTGGTTGTAGACTCAGATTGCTATGATAAGAATTGCATGCATGATTTCAGATCTTGACATCATCACTTGGATCACTTAATTTTTAAAATGTAAATAAGAATTTCATGCATGATTTAAGACCTTGACTTCATCATTTAGACCATTTACTTTATAAAATATAACCAAATAAACCTATTTTGATATATATATATATATATATATATATATATATATATATATATATATATATATATATATATATATATAAACTTAGCTATATATGAATGTAGCCAAGTTGAGGATCTGTTCACCTTCCCCATCTTTGGATCCACATGGATCTCGAAGCCATCCCACCTTTTTTACTTTTTTCATCTTTGGGATTCGTGAATAGTGTGGATCCAAAGGTGGGGGAGGTGACCGGATGTAGGCTTGGCTACATTTGAACTATATTTAATTTTCATATATTTGCTACCTATTTTTGTCACTTTCTAAAACTTTAAATGACTGTTTACATGCTCTTGCATTAAAATCCTCATCGGCATTTGTCAATAACTCAGACTAAAAAGAACTGATAATTATATCTGACAAAATAAGACAAGGTCTTCAGTGTTGTTTCTTTTCCCAAGACATGTATATGTTATTGGATGGAAGCTTTTCTCTAACTGCCTTTATTACAACTAATAGACAATTTAAAGTATTCCAGTTGAAATATCTTATTTACAGTAGCTTTTATATACATATTTTTAGGGCTTAGAAATGCTTTAATAATTAATTTTGCATTTTGTCATATTGAGGCATTTCAACTGATAATGTTGGAAGCAGATTCATGTAGCCGACCCCATGTAGTTGGGAAAAGGCTTAGATGTGTTGAGTTGAGTTGAGTTGAGAATGCTGATATTTTCTATGTATTTCTAAGGAAAATGTTTATCATTCTGATTCTTCAGATAATTCTTTTTTATATGAATGACAATGAAAATAATTTTCTTAAGATTAGTGACTAAAGTAACACGTTCAGGAATTTATTGAAATATGTAACATTTATCTCTTGATGTTGCATTGCTTGCAGGGAGATCAACGATCCCCTGGTATCATACCTTTGGCTGTGAAGGATGCATTTAGCATCATACAAGAAGTATGTGGGCAAGTTGTTCCCTTCATGTTATTTTATTTTTAACAAAAATATCCTAACTGCAAAGGTGGTTAATTATTTTTAGCACTTCTATTTTGTAGACTCCTAACCGTGAATTTCTTCTCCGTGTATCATATTTGGAAATCTATAATGAGGTTTGTTTCTCTGTATCTCTCCATCAGGTCAAGTTTCTGTTATTGTAGATTGTTGAGTGGATCTGTGCATTTGATTGAATGTGTCCTAGATAATTTAAACTTCAATCTCTTGGTCAATGTGTTGAATGGAAAAGTTTTGTGCTATATGTTTTTTCCTTCTGTGAAGTACTGAATACTTAATATCTCTTTGTGACCTTTCAAGATGCATCTGTTTTCAATTGGCTTGGAACTAAGCTAGGTCAATTCAATGTTAAGGTGTTGCAAGTTTACAACTTTGCAGGTGTTATGCCTATCTTAAAACCTCTTAAATAATTGAAAAATCTTAATGGTTGATAACTTCATATTCATATTGATAGTCCCTTTGTGCAATGTATCATTTACTTTGGATAAACTATAAAAGCAAGTAATTGATAGAAATATATGAAAAGGGTATCTCACTACAAAACAGTAATAAAGTCATGGGATATTTATTTGTTACAATATCTATATGAACACAATGAGGAAATTCATTAGTGAGAGAGATTATACATGAAATATACCATATTTCTTGTGTTCAACAAATTATTTAATTTTAATAACTCCACTTTGAGAAGACTAGCTATCTAAGAGTTTTTAAAAATTGTTTTCGTTGTTGAAGAATAGGTGCTGAAATATAAAAGAAAGTAGCCTTCTCTATTCACTTCTATTATATTCTTGGAAGAAATGCATGGAAAGCCTTTTTTATTTTTAAATACTTGAACTTTGAGGTTCATTTTGTGTAATAACAAGAAACATGATATATTGTGTCATACATTTTTGAAAATTGTAAGTCACTATTGTTCTGTTCTGTAGAGCTCTCTTTATAGAAAAATAAGAAATCCACAAAGAAGTTATGCCCCATAAAATAGAATTGGTTATATGTTGGTTGGCTAATTGACCGGATAAAGGCTACTTTAGAATTAATCTTAGCAAGTGGTACTTGGTAATTTTCTTTTATATCTAGAAAAGCAAACCCACATAATGCACCTTGACTGATTGTGTCTAAATAATAAATGATTTAAACAACCTAAACAGTTTTTGGACAAGCTTTCTGACTTGAGTAGTTTTCCAGATTAACCAAATCAAAATTGTAATGGCTCATGATTGAACTTAATTTGATTGGGCATTCACTTGGTTTGTAGAAAACATCTCTTCTATTGGAAGAGTTGATTTTTTTTTTTAACAATGAACTCAAATTTTGAAGGATTGCTTTTTATTAGTTGTTGATGGATTCTAAAATTAGTAGTTGATCAATTCAAAAGTTAATTGCTTATGAAGAAATTGCTGTCAGCAGATGTTTGATGGATTAAAAAATTAGAAACAAAGTAAAATGACTACATCTAGGTGTATACTAAGAGTAAGGAAGATTAGATATATGACCCTCATTTAGTTAGTACCTTGTGAGGAGTACATGATACACCATATAACTTTAGTGCTACATACATGCAAGCATGCATGCCTTTGATCTTTCAAGCAGTTGCTTAGGAGTTTTTATTTTTTATTTTTTGAATATGAGGTTCATGTGAAAAGGCATAACATGACTAGGATAAGAATCAAGAACAAGAATGATGCTGGGTCTAGATGTTGTAAGAAATTGAAAATGGACAGAAGCAGTTACAAGAAAAATCTTGGTGCTACATCTTGGGTGGAGCATGACAGACTGGCAGATGTGCTTACCACATATAGCTTATAACAAGAAACCTCAGGACAAGGTGAGGATCTTGGTGAATGGCTACTTCTTAGTGACTCTGTTTTTTCTGTTGGCGCATTGGGAATTGAAACAAAATCTCAAGGCTTCAAAGTATTGCCATTTGATTTTGAAAAATGGCCGAGCTGTCATCTCCATAGCTTAGAGTTCTTGCTCAATGTAGGGAGATTTTTCCTCTAGGTCAAGTGGATTTTCGGCCACTCAACAATTAATTCTCATAGGCCTGACCTAGCTTACCGTTAATCCATTAGAGGTAGCTTTAGGCAATGAGATCTTTTTGATAGAAATCTGTAAGATTGACAGAAGAATCCATTGAGGTCTTCGAGAAGAGCAACATTTCCAAATATTTTTTAATAACACCTTGAATCAGGGAAGGCCAAGAAACTAGTCATGCTTCCTCTTAATTCAAGTTGATAGATGATGTCAGCTCCAATAATCATTTATCATATCTTGAATATTAAGATGGATGCATTTGTAACTGAGGGCACATCCCAATTCAATGCACAAATAAGCTTGTCCATATTGGGTTAATAAGTATATACAAAACTTTAGTTAAAGTTGCTCTGAGCTAGAATAAGGAATTGTAGGGCAACGATGGTTTAATGAACTAATTTTTGAATACTTGGTGGGCAGAACAATGAGAAAGTCACCCTTAGAAACCTAAGACCAAAGCAGCCAAAGGACGATATAAAGAATTGAAAGGTATGTGAAGAAATTGCAAAACTCCTAATGGAAAGAAATATGCGATTATATTTCACATGTGGTGAAAGAAGATGAACCCCAAATGTGATTATGTTTTTGTATTTGACAAATGTGATTTTATATGTATATGTGAATTAGCATGTGCATATCTTTTTCTTTTTCTATTTTTTTTTTGTTTCCTAAAGTAGTTGATTCCCATTATGTTATACTTCTGCTTGGTCATTTTTTGATTTGGGATCTTGTAAGGATCTTCATCTGAAAAGATTCATGCTACTAGACTCTATGGTATATTTGTTTCACATGCTAAGAATACTGGTTGTAGTGAGATGACTAGTTTCATGTTTATGCAAATTAATTGCCTCTCTCTCTCTCTCTCTATATATATATATATACATATATATATACACACATATATATACATATATATACACATATATATATATATGTATATATATACATGTATATATATATATAGGATTGTATTGTGCTTACTGAATTTTCTTGGTTTTAGGTCGTTAATGATTTACTGAACCCAGCTGGACAGAATTTAAGAATCAGGGAGGATATTCAGGTGCCAGATTTCTCTGTTCTTTAAAAGTTACTACTTTTTCCATTTCTCTTTCATTGCTATTGCCAACTTATATTCTGTTTTTAAGTTCTTTTGGACCTGGAAGCTGAATTTATAGGGTTCTTTTTTGCACAAGATTAAAACTGAGCATTAGCCTTGCAAGTTTCAATTTATTCAGTTTTTTTCTACTTGAAATAAAATTTTAAATATAGAACTACAATGCTTTTCTCTTTGACATTAATGACTTATATTTTCAAGTAGAAAGTTTGTTTAAGGAAAGAAGATAGATCCCTTCAACCCCCACCCCCAAGAATGAAAAAGAAAAACATGATAAAAATAGAAATAGCAAACAGATTGTATCCCAATCATGCCAATCCTTGTTTTCTCTTTAAGATATACCAATCTATCCTCCCATTTTCCTATGTTCCACGAATAAAAAATCCTATGGAGGCCTCCTTTTAAATGATCATATGTGAAGCCTATTGGTATACCGTATCAGTATGAATCACCCCATGTTATAGGCATACTGTACCATACCTGTACCACACCATAATGGTACCTAATCACTCTATCATTTTGATACATTGAAACCGGCTCATGTATTGAGGTATTGACATTGGACAACTATGGCACTGGTATGACGTCTAGTATGAAGATAGCAAACCTTAATGGAGCCCTTTGTAAATCACTAGGCAAGCCACTCTTGCTGATCTTAAAACATCTACTGAAGGGAGCAGGTTTGGATAACAAAGTTTTTTCACTCCTTGTTATTTATGTTGGTCAAAACTATCACCCTTCGTTTGTTCTCCCAAACTCCCCCTCCTCTCCTCTCCTATTTATTTCTAGACAGCTTCTTATACTCTTCATTTTTCACAGATACTTTTCTTTCCTCCCTCTGTTCTCCCAATGCCAGCCAGTGTTGCTAGCCAATGCTTGATCTTCATTGACCCAATTTCTGAGTCTATGCTGGGGAGAGAAATGGTTCCTGCTGCCATATGGGCCTGACATCTCCTGATTGGGGATGGTTATTGTCTGCCTGTGTTTTTCACTCAAATATAAGACTGGGAAGAGGGGGTTGGAGAAAGAAAGAGGCTCTCTATTCTTTGGCCTTCACCATTATCTTTGTTTTAACAGATTTTGCAGTGATTTACGATCATGAACTCTTGAGACTTTTGTGGGTTGTATGTTTTAATACCAAATGGAGTATGGAATTCATCTTGAGAGATTATTTCTCTTTTCTTAGAAAGTGGGAAGTTAATTGATTCCCTAATTTCTATAATCATCTTTGTCTCTTCCAAGCCCTTATCTTTGTTTGAGTTTATGATTGGTTCTTGATATATTATAGATCACAGTAGTCTAGCATTGGAAATCATGAGGTTATGTTGGGTTAAGTATAATGATCAAAGTTATTGATGAATGACAAACTTCTTCAAAAATCAAAATAATCATTTGGAGCTGGATAGTGTGTGATGCAGGACCACCTATGGTTGCCCTACAATACGTGAGTGGGTCCTTACAATAGGTGAGATGAGGGTTTAAAGCAATCCACTTGCTTACTTCCAGACCTTGAGAACATTAGAGAACTAGCTATTTTTTGTAATTCAAAAGAAAAATAAAGCAGGATGAATGGTTTATGGATCCTTATTGTTGTGATATATTACTAGAGAATGAGATTAGGGCTAAGATATCAAAGGGAAAAGGATTTTATGGTTTCAAGAGCTCAGATCAGGTGAAAGGTTGCAGAATTACTCAGATTTTCAATAGCAATCAAAGTTCTAAGAGTCTGATAGGAATCAAGGTCCACAAATGCTAATTCCATCGGTTATAAATAGTACCGGCAATATATAGCGGAAAATGGACATCAATAGAGAGAGGAGAAGAACATAGAAGAAGAAATTAGGAGAGATAATGGAGAACAGCTGTACCAAACATCTGTTTTCTTTCTTCTCAAAATGGTAAAAAAGCCCAACTGTGGAGCCAATAATAACCCTTTGGTACTAGTTATTAACCAACCACAGCACTGCTTATTTGAGTCCAACTGTACTCTACAAAGAAAAAATACTTGCTGGCTATGGTTCAGTGTTGTCAAAAGCACATATAAAGCACAAGAGATCAAGGGTTAAACGCTTCTTATATCCTATGGTACACCTAAGATGCAAGGCAAGCTTAAGGCGGATTAGGCGCTTCTTATACCTTAAGCGAGGTTTCTTTATCTTGATGCATATAAAGTAAAAAAATTGTAGGCTTTTAATCTAATTTGAGATGTAAGGAAAATGTATCTTTCTTGGTAACTACAACGTAGACCTTTAGATGCTTCAGTTAGAAAGAGTGGTCTTTTAACAATTCACGGTAAGGATAAGGTAGAGGTAGACCTAAACTAATATGGATATAAATAATTAAAAAGATATAATTATTTATAATTTAAATGTCAACTTAGTCCTGAATAGAGCAGAGTGGAGGAAGCAGATTCATGTAGCCAACCCCATGTAGTTGGAAAAAGGCTTAGAGGAGTTGAGTTGAGTATTAGATTATATTGACTTTATGATGTACCATTTCATATGTAATTATTTTTTTACCTTATAAAAAAGCTAAAAATTGGAAGACAAAGAGATGGAACATCAAAAATTATGCTATCATCTGAAAACAAGGAGAAGTATTAAGGAACTACAAATTTTAGCTTGAAAAAAACAGGCTTTCTATTGAGCTAATAAGATAAATATCTTATTATTATTATTATTATATTTTTCTATTATATGCTATAAATGTTGCTTATATAAATTATTTTATTTATTTTAAGGATATGTGCCTCATTTCGCTCAGGCATGCACTTATACTTTGCATGTAGGGTCTAAGAGCCTTTTCTGTTTAGGTACGCCTAGCACTTTTAACAACAATGCTATGATTACTGCTACTTAAATAGTACATGCTACAGTAAAAATGAACATTAAGATCCCAATAGCCAAACTAACTTCCTATTTACAAACCATTAACTGAGGAAAATAGGAAAAATTATAAAGCTACACCTCCTAATCTCTTCTTATATTGAAATGAACAGAAATTATCAATATGTAAGCGGTCCTTGAGACAATGGAGAAAGCCCTTGTGACATTTCTGATACCAGTGAACTTTCTACCAGTTGCTCATGAAAAGGAACACTGGATTTTGGGCATGCATATAAGTTGAAGCAATAATTCAAACAAATTGCTTAGATTGGCATAAGTTGTGCGAATACTAAATCCTGCAAAAAAGGTCTTAAAGGATTCTGCATAGGACTTCACAGACAATAACATGGGGTCCAAACACATGAAACATGAAAAGCAAATGTCAGAAAGGGCAAAGGCTAAAAATAATTGTTCTTTTGGAGCACTACTTCTGAATAGTTGAACATTATATCTTTATAGTTAGCCATTATACGTGAAAGAAAAGATCCATAGAGTATATTTAACTTGCATGTGTTGGTTACAACTTGCAATGCTGATTTTTCATGATAATATTTGACGAAGTGGATTACATGATAAATATGGAGAATACTTTTTATGTTACTATTAATGTTGAGGCTAGCATGAGGATGTTTTTTCTTACCCATTGCATTGAACAATGTGGAGGCCAATGAAAGGTGCCTTACGGATGCCTCTTAATTAGTCAACAATCGACGAGTCATATCTCATTTATTTTAAGTCAGCATTATTTTAAGTCAGCATTAAGGGTTAATATATCAAACATCCAAACTGAAAGAATGTCTTTTAATTGGCGTCCAACATGATGACGACCCCTTCAAATTGATGTCCAGTTCCTAGTCAAGGCAATATTCAACAAGAGAAGGCCCACCATGAAACCTAGAAATTTGGTTGGTGGGTAGGAGGTCTACTTTCTTGGCTATGAAATTAAAGTTCGTGCAACAGAGTGCAGTCAACCACAATCTTCCTACAAGTGGCAGAGGTCTGATATAGGATGACAATCCTCTTCTATGGCTCAAATTATAAGTCAAATTCTCACTTAAACCATCTTTTTATTTTTATTTTTAAAAATAAATTTAATGCTTCTTCCAATACTTTTGATGAAATTCAATAGGTTAAAGCTAGTAAAAAACATAAAAGAAGTTTCAAATTCCTTGAGAAGCCTTTGAAGAATATTGTCTAACAAAAAGCATGATACTTCATTTAAAAGAATTCAGAAGAGTCATCCAATTATAGTACTGTTAAGGATGGCATTAGTGCCCCAGCGAAATAAAAGAATAAAGGTAATTTAAGGTAATACTGCTAGACGTATGCATTTACTACATTATGAATCTATGGTGAATTCAAAATATTAGTACTTGCGAGACCGCTTGTGCTATGACTTCCGATTGCAATTTCTTCTTTCTATGTTCTAAAGGGGCCATCATTCTTTTGTTGGATTGCATTTTCAACTGATAGCCATGCAAAACATTTATTGAGATATTACAATAATTCTTATATCTGGCAATTTTATTTCTAGAGTAGCATGTATGAGGGAGACTACTTCTCAGCATTGAAGTGATTGACATGACAGATTGTCACTGTTTGCATCTTGTAGAAGTACTATTATTTTAGCAATCATTGAACTTCATTTTATGTATTCAGGGAACATTCGTTGAGGGCATTAAGGAAGAAGTTGTTTTATCTCCTGCGCATGCATTGTCCCTAATTGCAGCTGGGGAAGGTGAATTTATCAATGCCATAATCTTTCTTAGTCAACCTGTTAGTTATGGTTGTACAAGCCTATCTTATATGTGGCTGTCCATTGATGCCTAAATATTCAATCATAAATTTTTTATCCGAGCTATTAGATGATAGCTATAATACCCTACCTATCATGTACTTATGGGTAATTGTGCAACTATTTAAAGAATGATATATCCAGCTCTGCATTCCTTATCTGAGATGTAAGATGGTACTTTGTTTTGTGATCCTTGATGAGCCCTATAATCTATCATATGGCATGAAACTTCTCAAGAGTTTGATGAGACATCTCTATGTAATAATAGAACATTTCTATGGCTATACTATGTACTAAGTTACCTTGTTTGTAGATTTTAGACTCATATAATATTATTCCTGTAGATTTGCACATTTGTAACGATAGCATTTATATTTCTTGTTATTTCAATTGTTACAGTTTTCAAAGAATATTCGGTGATCAATTGTACGTATGTTAAGATGGATATGTAATAAAACTTTAAAAGATAGAATTAGAAATAAACATATAAAAGAAATGATAGGAGTAGTCCCAATAACAGATAAAATGAGAGAAAATCGATTACGGTAGTTTGGATATATTCAACGAGGACCTTTAGATGCTTTAGTTAGAAAGAGTGATCTTTTAATAATCCATGGTAAGGATAGAGGTAGAGGTAGACCTAAACTAACATGGACAGAAATAATTAAAAAAGATATAACTATTTGTAATTTGAATGTCGACTTAGTCCTGAATAGAGCAGAGTGGAGGAAGCAGATTCATGTAGCCAACCCCATGTAGTTGGGAAAAGGCTTAGATGAGTTGAGTTGAGTTAAGTTTCCAGTGATCAATTGTAGTGATCATGATTATGCAGGTTTCTCCATTTTAACTACAATACTTTCCATCCCAATATTCTTTACGTGATTCTGGCTTCTTCTCATTGCAATACGGGAAAGCCTAATCAGG
Organism: Calamus simplicifolius; assembly: GCA_900491605.1. Taxonomy (NCBI): domain Eukaryota; kingdom Viridiplantae; phylum Streptophyta; class Magnoliopsida; order Arecales; family Arecaceae; genus Calamus; species Calamus simplicifolius. Next base: position 567,881 of record UESW01004342.1, on the reverse strand, counting down.
CTAGCTGCTGCTTACCATTACTTTGTCAACCACTTTATTTTTCTGAAAAATAAATATATTCTCTATTTTTTTTGAAGAATTAATCAGGTACATTTGTCCATATTAGTGCAAAAAGTTAAGGATCTCAAGGAATGCTGGTGAGAAAATTTAAAAAAAGATGATGGTTGCTATAGATAGTGATGCTGTATGCATACTCTCTAGTTGCATCAAGTATGATATCGTTGTGCACGTGCACATTGTTAGCATATTCTTCAAGTATATATTTGGGATGCTGCCCTACGTAATGATTTGTGGTAGCTCCCCTTCTTTCTTCTTGAGTTCACTATTATCAGAGTCATGAATATGCAATACTTATTGATTATAATTTATCATGATTTTAGAAACAGGAAATATTATGGGCTTTTCTTTCTTGGTGCCATAGATGGCTGATTGATATTATTCATATTCTGTAGTGTTACTAAAAAGTTATTTTCATAGTGATGCATGCATGCTTTGATGTTTGGTATGCTTCCAGTGATTATTGAATTTGAGTTTGGTCTACTTAATGGAGTTAACCAGTGGGTCTTGTTTATTTAATGACATGATATTAGGAGGTGCAAAATTATAGAAACAGGAGGATCTTCCCAAAACCTTGCCCAAGTGCTAATGCTCTTGTTGCGATAGTTTTGCTGCAACCCTTGGATGAGTGGTGGTGCTCATATTTGGATTTGGGAGTCGTACACTGTTTGTAGTATTTATCCGTGGCCTAACATTCGTCATGTCCCTCATTAAATTGTTGAGCTATTTCAGTCTGTACATCTTCCCTCCTTTGAGAATTTATAGGAATAAATAAAATTTACTGAATTAAAAAAATAAACTTGCTGTGATAATATTGTTTGTAAACATGGTTTTAGTTTGTTTTTGCCGTTCTTGCCTTAGCTGGGCTGGTGGGTGAGACCCTTTGTGTCAGTGTATTGACTCATGCTGGTACTACATGGATCAATATGGCTTCATATTATTGGATATTGATTGAAAAATGTTTTCTTTTTTTCCTACTTTTTCCTGCAAAATACAGCTGGAGTCTGTGGCACAGCATGACTTGAGCTCTGTGTACTATTGATCAGCATTCCTTGTGCCAATGGCATTTAAATTCCTTTTAACTTAGAATTAAACTGATTTGATAACAGGAGTTGTCTTTGTAGGACCATAATTACAGAAGTTTAATGTAGTAAATGTCATAAGAGGTCCAAGACTTTTTCTTTAGCAAAGATAGTTCCTTTGTTACGTGCTTCATAGTAATACTAATAACAAGATATATGGCACCGGATTGAACCACCCAATTTGATTGGTACTGTATGATGTTAATCATGAACCAGGACAGTCCATGGTCCAGATGTGTATGTGTGCCTAAGCCAGTGTAAACCTGTCTTTACCGGGCTGAACCACCTATAACCACTTGGCCTCGATGGGCTGGCTTGGTAAGTGCCTCATACTGTTTCTGGACCTCAATTACTGAGAGAGAAAGGGCCTGATGCCCTTTTCTTCCTCTACTTCAAGGTAAAAGAAGAGAACTAGAGCAGAAAAAGAGGAGGATAGGAAGAGGGGGAGAGAGAGAGAGAGAGAGAGGGTGAGTAGGATCAGGGTATTTCCCCCATCCTTTTCTTTTTTTTAGCTACATCTCATAAATGGAGAGAAATTGAAGATATTTGAAAAAAAATATGCCCAAGTTGTGTATTAGTATGATTTCGTGATATGTCATAGATATTCACCAAATTTATACAATAGTATAACTTTTTTGATTTTTTATATTTATTTTATTTATTATTTTTTGGATAAAATTTAATAACAAAGGTGATGTCAGATTCTAAAACTAGTATCATTCTCAAGGTCTTATAACTGAGGAAGAAAGTGTGACAGGACCTTTCTCCCACAGCAGTTGAGCCCTCGAACTGGTATGGGTTTGTTACCAGGCCAAACCACTCAAACTTGAGTAGTTCCATGTTGCTTAGCCTGGTAAGGACTGGTTTGCACTGGTTCTAGTCGAAATCCATGCCAAGATCATGAACCACCCTGATTCATGGTTGATATGGTATTGGTACTGACCAATCCAGGCGGTTTGGTCTGGTGACTCTGGTACTGTGCACCTGAAAAGAAACCTTAAAAATATGTCTAACAAAAATTGAAGAACATATTTTTTATGGTGTACTGGGTATGGTTATGGTCCAGAATGTTGTACTGTGCTGGTCTCCTTTCAGTTTGCAGTCCTGTATCTAGACTGTGAATTTTATTAATAAGATGTCTGCATGGCAAAGATGCATCTGTATTGTCTTTCCTCATGAACTATACTAATGCCCTCTGTATCTTACTAATGATAATAATTTGTACTGGTGACAGAACATAGACATGTGGGATCTAATAACTTCAACTTACTCAGCAGCAGAAGTCACACGATATTCACACTGGTATGTAGGTTGCAGTGTACTGGATTTTTTTATTGGGTTTCTGATGCTTTATATCCACACACACACACACACACACACACTCACGCACTCTTTTCCAACAGTCAAAGCTAAAATACCGAAATATACTTGTTTCTTTCTGTTGAAAAAGCAAATTTTAAAGCGATGCATGCATGTTGCTTAGGTTTCATCAAATAAGGATCTTGGAGGCCTTCCATATGAATAGCCAGAATTAAACAACTTATGCTGCTGCTGTCCTAAAAAAGGAAAAAAAAAAAGTGCATACGAACTTTATATACAAAGCATGGAAGTGTGGTAGGGCTTCTGTAATCATAATTAGGTTCAGAAGAGTTTTAGCAATCAATATGGCTTCTTCCCAGAAATTCCATTAAGTGGTAACTAAAGACTTAGCGGAAGAAGCATATATCTAGGCCCTAACCCCGAAGATACCATGCACAAGATGACAAGTTATGTTGCACTTGAAGACACATCAAGTGAAGAAGATGCATAGGAAAGAAGAGTAGAATTGGCACAATAGTATCAAATAAGAATAAGAAGCTTGGCTCTTAGTCCCAATGTTCTAAAATGTGGTGCAAACAACAACTGCATATGTATTCACATATGCAGTGTTGTCCCCTGATTGAATCACATTGCTTCTACAGTCATACTGCATATGGACTGAAAAGGCAATCAACTTAGCATTGTGTGGCCATATATGCAGCCTATTGAGTATCTCGGGTCATGTATGTGGTCTACTCTTATTTGGGCCTGCAAAAAGCATATTTGAGCTAATAGTTAGCTTCAATATGAGTTTAAAATGGGCCTAATAAGGGAATTAATAATGATGATGTTTTTTCTATTATGTGCTATGTATTAAGCATTAAATATTAGTTGTTATTGTTATCTATATTAATATAGTTGTTATTTATCCAAAAAAATGACTGCTATGATTCTTATGCAATGTATTTTATTTATTTTTAAGTAGTTAAAAAATAGTAACTACATAGGATCTGTAATATGCAACCTGCATATTGAATATGCACTACATGATCCCTTGAATTCCTTTGTACCACATCCACCTTTTAAACCACTGCTTAGTCCAATTCTGATAGTACTCTTTGCAATGCATAACTGGTAACTGGAACTATAACTTTATTGATGTCCCAAGATAGCTGGTTGAGAGAGGGAAGAAAAATAGAAGCTACAGGAGATAATGGTGTGTTGCTGCCCAAGAAGTTATATGCATGCCCTCTCTCTCTCTCTCTCTCTCTCTCTCTCTCTATATATATATATATATATATATATATATATATATATATATCACATGCGCATGCTTGTTCGCTCGCTCTTTCACTCTCCACTCTGTTTAATTGCCCCCCCAGCATATAATTCAAAATTTTGCCACCTTATCAGTTCATCCAAACATCAAAAGACGTGGCATGTCATTTAATAGAGATTGTACATCAACTATTATCTCTTCTATTAATGTCCATTTTCAAGCCCAGGTCCTTATCGTTCACAAACACTTAATCATTCCATTAGACTAGTATGTGACATGTGCAATTCTTGTGTTGTATTTAGGAGGGGGCTGCTTAAATAGTACATGAAGGCTTGCATAAGTCTTCCAACTTCAGTTTTCATGCTGGACTCCAGGCCTTTCACGTCCTATATAGAAATTTTAAACTATGATTCATGTACATTTGCAGTCATCATACTAGTTTTTGAAGTCCAGATTAGCATTTATGTTTTTCTGTCCCGCTTTGTGACAGACAATAGAGAGTAGCCCCTGTGGTGAATGTAGTGAAGGGGGAGCAGTTCATCTTTCACAACTTGTAAGTTTTCTCTGTGATTCTTCTTTCTTTCTATAGAAATTTCTAGTAGACACTCTTTTTCTTATGTTTGATATATGCTGTTATAGAATATTATTATCTGTTGATTTCTCATAAACTCTCTTTTACTCATATGCAGAACCTCATCGATCTGGCAGGTTCAGAGAGCTCAAGGGCTGAAACCACTGGAGTACGTCGAAAAGAGGGATCCTATATCAATAAAAGCCTATTAACTCTTGGAACTGTAAGGCCTGAGACAGGAATATTCTTATTTGTTAAAATTATCCAATATGTTTCTCCACTAAACTACTTTAGCTTCTGTAATTTTTAATTATATCATTTTGTGCCTTAATGCATTTCAATATTGCATGTGTATGTATTGTTTGTTCCCTTCAAATATTGATGATGCCATAAGTTTAGTAGCAGTTAAGAAAATATAGAACCTTTAGTGATGCATGCCATGAATTTAAGCAATTGCTGGTGACAGCTTCTTATTGCCCATCTTTTGATGCGAAATATAAGGACAGCTAATTAAATGTTCTGTGCAAAATCTATTTATCTAGATAGTTCATATTCACGCATTCAAGGATTTTATGGATATGTGTCTTTTAGTGCGTTACTTCAGATTGTTAAGTGACTCGATAGAGCATGTTGCAAAAAATCTTACTCAGTAGAAGGAAGACAGTGGTATTCATAAACCTTTTGGACTTGTATCTCCTTTTTCAGATTAGAAATTCATGTCTAGTGACTTCGAATTTGTTCACTCGTATATTTTCAAATGAAGCATAACATATATGGTTAGTCTGTACATTGTAAAGGGAAAAAAAGATAAACTTCTTTTTAACGTTGTCCTAATGTATATGTGATATTATTTGCATTCTTCTCACTCTTTGGATTTTGATAATGTATTCTTCAATTATTGCCCTGATGAGATACTCATAGTGCATGAAAGCTCTTTAGTAGAGAGATTCTGTTTTACCATATGATGCAAAAGTTAGTGTCATAGAATTTCTGTGTTGAAGGAAAATTAAGGAAGTTAAATTGTGGAATATCGGTTATGCCTTTCTAAGTTTGTGCTATGATGGATCATGTATTACAATCTTCTTGACCAATTCCATTCTTGGACTTCATTTTCTGTTCCTTCAGTCATATCAGCTTGCGATGGTAGAAGCAACAAGAGTAGTCGATTTATGTAATGACATCTATGTGCTTTCCAATGCGCAAACAAAAAGCAAAAAAGCAAAAAAAACAAAAAATAAATGAGAAGAAAGGCTTTAAACTGATTTCTTGCTGCTGTAAAATCGTGCAGCATCATGATCTGTCCAAATCATCTGTCAATGCATGTTATTTACAAAATTGTCCTTTCTAGTACCAGCATCTGTACTACTTGGTCATTCCCCTATAATTAGGCTTAGTTAATGTGATTTTCATAAGTTGTTCTATATATAGAAGTTTCAGAATTTGGCCCCAACCCAAGGTTTAGGTTGTTTTAGTACCAATCCTAGTTTACCATACCATATGCATCATGCCATGAATGTTATGATGCAAATGCAACAATGATCCATTGAGACATTTAGGTACCTTATGGAACTGCAATTCACTTCCTGGCTTGTACCATGCCTTCTTGATATGTTTTGGACTATGGGGTTAGCATTACTCGTTTATATTTCAGCCAGAACTAGGCAAAATTTTGTTTGGGCAGAACTGTTATGCTATCTTATTCAGATCCCACTCTGAGATGAATTGTCCCTCAATAATGGGTGGGTCATTGATTCCTTTTCTTGGGAAAAAACTTCAAATAAAGGATCATGTGTTGAAGTAGATAAATTTGATGTCTTTTTCATTTTTCATTTCTTTTACAAATGAAATGGTAATTTATGTTTGTAGAGCATTGTTTGTATTTCTTTGGAATATTACATGATCTATGCGTAAAATGTACTTGATGTTTAGAACATTAAAGATGGTCATTCCCTGTCTTGCTTTGTTCCGAACTTTATAAATCAAAAACCATAGCTACATAAGTTCTTGTGAATGTTTCTCTTCTTAATATCATTGAGTATGCACAACCCATTAAGCTTTAAAATTGACCATATTTTAATTTTACATTTTTGTGAAGAAATTAGTTTCAATTGAAATTTGTTATTTTTATTTTATGTTTATTAATGAATATGATGGAAGATTGTCATGCACATGGATTTTTATATAATTATAAGAACCAATTTTATAAATAAAAGCATCTGACTTTAATAACTTGTATAAACACAAAAAGTATGACTTTTTTGACAGTTTGTATTTCATGTTTTGGATATATTGATAATTTGTCAGTCATTTGTATTGTTTAAATCCATTATTTTGCTTTATTTATTTGATTTTGCAAGTTTGCTCATTGAAATTTTCTGCTCTTTCTTTCAGGTGATTGCAAAGTTAACTGATGGAAAAGCTACACATATTCCATACCGAGATTCTAAATTAACTCGACTCCTCCAATCCTCATTGAGTGGTCAAGGGCGTGTTTCGGTAAGTTACACTTTGTTTTGCTTATGACTTAAGCAAACAATGTGAAAAAGCAATCGAGGAGTGGTTTATAAACCTAGAGTAGTCTTGTTTATTGGGAAAAAATTATTATCTTCATGAAAGAAGTCATTTGTTTTCTCCTGTTTTCTGTTACACAGCTCATCTGCACAGTGACTCCATCCTCAAGCAATGCAGAAGAGACTCATAACACGTTGAAATTTGCCCATCGTGCAAAACACATTGAGATTCAAGCATCACAAAATAAAGTATGTTTCCTTATCGTGTAGAATTAGTGCAAACTCTTAGTTTAGTAATGATTTCAGATCAACCTTCTTAAGAGTTGAATAGCATTTCCTAGAAAGCAGGCTCCTCTGTTTGTGCATTATATTTCATATTTCCTCTCCTTCACTAGATTTCTCCTCTTAATTTATGATTTTTTCTCGCATAATTTGTTTTTTCTTTGCAGATTATTGATGAAAAATCTTTGATCAAGAAATATCAAAATGAGATTCGTAGTTTAAAGGAAGAGCTAGAACAGTTAAAAAGGGGCATTGTGACTGTTGCTCCGTTAAAAGATGCGGGAGAAGATGACATTGTTCTCTTAAAACAAAAGGTGTGCCTTTTCTACTTATTTGTAATTTGTGGAAATTATATATTTCTTTTATTTTGCAGTTCACATTGATATATTTAGTCTTTTGAATGTTTGTTAATTGATCTAAAATGCTAAATATAATTCAAATTCAATATCATTGGTCTATGTGAGAATGTTATTAAACTTGATGTTGGAGTTTCATCATCAGAAAGTGAACAGTTGGGAAAAAAAAAACTTTTGATGAAAAACCTTCATAAAAGGCTTTGTAATAGCAGTGACACTACAATGTAGTTTGAATGATCAATTAAAGACGAATGATATTGGCAAATTACAAAAGGATCAAAGCATACACTACATTAGGTAGGTTGGTTATAATTACAAAGCTATAACTAGTCTGAGTTGCATACTTATGTCCAACTTATAAAATGGTAATTTGACAGTGAAACAAAGTATGGTAATTTAACACCATAACAAAATCAAGTGTAGAACTTCTGGTCAGCTTCATGATAAGTGGTAACATGTATCAATTTGCATCCAAAAGGGTACTTTGCTATTCCTGCCCCATAACATGTCTGTAACAGTGATATATAATCCTAGAATTTTCTAGAATGTAAAGCCAACCCAATAATCTTTTACGTCCTTAAAAATAAACAACTCAAATTTTGGCACTTCATGCATGTTCAGAACATGTATTATCATGTGCACCAAGCATCTATATGGGAATTAATTTCTAATATTTTCATGCAATTAGGCAGCATTTATTCGAGCCCCTATTTGCAATTTTTTCCTCCCACCTTTTTATACAATTCTTTATTCTTATATGAATGCTGTTGTTATTGTAGGAATTTACCCTAGTTCATTGATTTAGAACTTGGTTACTCTAGTCATATCAGTTTATGACCAATCAGTCGCTACATGTACTAAGATCCCATATGAGGGGATGTTAGTTACCATGACCAAAGATGGATGGCTATATTGTCTTTCTCATTGTAATATACACAAGAAATGGTTCCTAAAATTGCTTCCAAAAGAACTAGAGCCCATCAGTCTTGTTACACAATTAAACTGAGTTAATTATCCATCCTTAGATCTTGGCTTCTTCTTATCTTTATGAACACTTTCTTGAGGAAGGGAAAAAATTAAATAAATAAAATGGCCTTGCTTACAACACTTACCTATACTAAATCATCTGAACAAGTTAATAAACAAGGCCACAATAAAGCAACTCTTATTATAAAAAATTTGAAGCCATGCCTTGGAGGTTTTTTTTGGGACATAGGTTTGTTTATTTACATGCCTTGCTTATAGAGATCTTGCCAAAGACATAATATTTCCCAGGAAGACTCATGAAATAGCTTTTATCAGGTAGAGTATGATACTCTAGGTGAGCCTTCAGACATCTAATTAATTGTTTACATGGATGCAGGAAAGATATGTCTTCATAAGGATGATTCTCATCTTACATCAAGTCAATCATGATGCTGCAGTGAAATGAAAACCATACCTAGACTTAGAGATTTAAAATATTCTCAAATTAATAAAATAATCTGAAAGAAGATACATGAATTTGTTGCATGAATCATGTGCTGATGTGTAGCGAAAGTCTTATTCACCTTGGATGATCATGCCCCTTTTGTTTGTCTGGATTGTGCAAACTTGTTTGTTGATGTTTAGTGATTTCATCTCATTGTCCAGATCCTCTTTTCAACCCTCGCCCACTATGCTGTGTGCATTTTAGTTTTGTTGGCCATCCTCTGCCATCAATTAAAGCATGCCTTTGAAGTTTAGCATGGACATGGGAAAATTTTTGCTTCACCTTTATTTTATGAAGTTGGTACAATAATAAATTGTCGCTTTCTACAGTTTCTTTATATCAAGATGTTAATAAGAATGCAATTTTTTGATCCCATCCTAGATTCTTCCATAATTCTTTCTGCTTCTGTTTGTCTGTATTTTTTAATGGCACATCTCTGACTATTTCTACATCTGTTGTGTCAGAAATGTTGTCATTTCTGACAGCTTATAGAATTGATCTAGATCCATTACATTTCTGACAGCTTATAGAATTGATCTAGATCCATTCCTCCAATACTTCAGCATTTTTTGTTAGAATACCTGTCATCTTTCCTCTACTTTCTGACTTTCATACTTGAATCTCAGTTGTGAATGAGTGAGTTTATGATGATGGATGACTAATTCCTATTCTGATCTCAGGGCCTTTGTTCTGTTCTATCTTAGACTTAGGAGGACAATGTGCCAACATTAACTTTATTGGTACTAGTAAAAAAAATTTTTGTGTATCTTTGACAAGAATACTGAAGGGCTGACAACTGGAAAGATGTCCAGTAAGGTTATGGGTAGGTAACCTTGATGGATAATTTTTGTATAGAGGAAGAACTCTGCTCCATTTAGTAATGACATCATCAGATGAGCAAAGAACTCATTTCTTTTATGCACACGGAGTACTTTTGTGCACTGGTTATCTGCACTATTTTACTGAAAAGGCAATTAAGCCATCACTTTATGTGCAAAAGTCACTTTGCATATTCGGTGCTTTATAGTTTTGTTAAGACTTAAATTATTGCTATTGACACTTGGTATAATTTTGTGTCTCTTTTTAGCTATTAGGTATATCAATCTTTTAATGTAAATTTATTTTATCTTTTTTTAATGTTCAATTTTAATTGAAACATGATGATGTATATAAAGCTAGAGGATGGTCATGTTAAGTTACAATCGAGGCTGGAACAAGAAGAAGAAGCTAAAGCTGCTTTGCTGGGAAGGATACAGCGGTTAACAAAACTGATTTTGGTATCTACAAAAGCCACCCAATCTCCAAGGTTCCCTCAGCGCCCTGGTCCAAGGCGAAGACACTCATTTGGAGAAGAGGAGGTATGGTGATTAGCATCCATCCACATAAGCTCTTGAATGATTAGTTTTAATTGTCAGCTTCTTATGATGTTGTCATAGATATATCCTCTGAGTTCCCATGCAGTTAGGGTGTTACTTTTCCCAATGCTTTATATTGCTCTGATTGTTGGTATTTATGTGAATGTGCAGCTTGCATATCTCCCATATAGAAGGAAAGAAATGATGGATTCTGAGAACAGTGATTTTTTTGTTCAGCTAGAAGGATATGGTGAAACTATTGATGATGCTTCGAAGGAGGACAAGAAAAACCGAAAGCATGGACTCCTAAATTGGTTCAAGCTACGGGTATGCCTAAATTTCTATAGGGAAGATCCTTGGTATTAGGAAAAATCCATGCATTGAACACTTTATTGCAGACCAAATTTGCTGACATATTAAGAGTTCTGTCTATAAATTTACTATGGTTCCATCTAATATTGATTCTAAGCTAAAGTAGACCTTACTAGTGGATGTCATCTCTCCAGGATGTTTATTTACCATTTTTTTAACTGGGAACTTTAGTAGTAATGATTATCAAAAATATTGTATTATCTACGCTGTGTTTGTGTTGAGGTATATCTTCAAAGATTTCAGTCATATTACTAATTGAATTTGACCTTGTGTTTTTATTATCACTTGTCATCACATTATCTCCAACTAAGATGCATATAAATGTCACAAGGAGTAAAGTATTAAGGGCTCAAGGTTGATGCTTTATGGAGCCCAACTACTGTACCCTGCTTGTTAATGCAATTGGTTTTCATCACAGTGCATCACTTGTGGCCAATACTTGCCCTTTTTCACTATGACCATTGAAGTTGTTGCTCATTGGAAGTGCACATCATCTTATGATAGTTGTGTAAAAACTAGTGTTGTGTATAGTAAAATATGAAGATCAAAAAATTATGCAATATGCAGCATATATGCAGTATGATTGTGTATAGGCATTAACAAGCAATATTGTGTGCATAAATCCTCATGTTATTTTCTTTTATCAAGTTTCTCATTCTAAAAATTACTGCTAGAATACATCTGTAATTATAAAGAATTAATCATGTCTAAGGAGCATCAAGGACTGCTAGAGCTAGAACTGTTTTCTCTGCATGGCATGAACCACAAATGGCCCCCATCTAAATGTGGACCCTGCAGCTGATAAATGCAAAGCTTGTGATTTTACAGGGCTGGCATGACTATACAGCATGACTATAAATGCAAATCTTGTGATTGTACAGAATAATCATGCATGTACACATAACCAGCAGAATTATATTTCAATAATTTTAGATTCTTTTAATATTTTGGCAATTATAATTAACATAGGTTACTCCAGATAACAGTGAGAATACTGTTGATGCCGTTTTCATCACTTAGGTGTTTAAGTTTTTATATGTACAGCATGTAAGGAGGCAGTTCTTTTATCTAAAAGTGCATTGAATTGCATAAGATCAATCAGTACTTGTTACAAAAAAAATAGCTCAAAGCATGTGACAATAGGCTTTAAAACACATAGAAGTTAATTATATATAAATAATCTTGTGTCAAATCTATGTGTGCTTTCAACTGAACCGAAAGTGAAGACTTGCATGAACTGGTGTTGAAACATATCACTGCTAAATGCTAATGCAGCAGCGTATGCAAGATATATAACTTATAGTTCAGGTACATATATCCTTGTGTTTTTAAACCATTTGCCCTATATAATCCTCAAAATTCCATCAAAAGCATATCGATGCTCCAATGTTTATGCAATAATTTTTGTATATGGATGCTGACTTTTGCTAATTTGTATTGTTTGGGCCTAATCACCAGTTAAGCATATTCAGTTGCATATTTAAGTCCTTTAGGGATGCTTAGGTTGTTGGAGTACATTTGCAAAGTGAGTGTTAGAAAATCCTGAACTTCATTTCTTGCATTGTAGACTTGCATTCTCTCTTCTTGCAACATCTGCTCTTACTTTTTCCTTTCTAAAATCAATATCTTATATATTTGTGGTTATTACCTCTGCTTCTTCACTACTATTTGATGATCTGTAGCGAAAGACATATCCATCACCAATTCTGATCAATGTGAACATCATGATAGATGCACGCTGAGTTTTAAATAACAATATTACAACCATTATGACAGCCATTATAACAGTTCTGATGCTCTTTTGTTATGCTATATATGATAATGGGAGAAAAAGATAACAGCCATGATAATGCATTATTTAGCATTATAATGGTCCTTTATAACATAAATAACAGTTGTTATTTTCAGTTGTCTTTCTCTAAATATTTTTTTTTTCAAATTTCAAATTTTTCATCAAATTTCCCCTTAAAAGAAAAATGTACTGTCTTAAAAAAAGTTATTTAATGGAAAGTGAATGGAAAGATAACAAACACTGCTCTTTTCCTGTTATTTTCTATTATAGAACCATTATAATAGCCACTGTGACAATGATTTCAATATACAAATTTTGAAATTTTAATTTTTAAGGCAAATAATGACAACCTTAACCATTATGATATTCAAGAACTTTTCGGTGGGGGTCTATCATAGCTGCATAATGCATTATTTAAAAACTTGGTTGCACGTTGATAATCTCTGGTGAAGTTGTGAAGGTTAAATGCTTTTCAGGCTTAATCCTGACTTGTAAAGGTTTAATGAAAAACCAACTAAAGTGTAATTTGTTGGCAAAAAATGAGATAAATTATTTGAATGAAAACTGTCAAATTGCTCATTCTTGACCAAGCTGGTGAGAATAAAAGCAAAGCTATTTCCCAAGTTAGGTTTATATGCTTGTTTCTGTGAAATGTGAAAAGATCTATAGACAGTTGAGCAAGCAGTGAGTTCTGACGACATGGTGTTGTTGAGTAGTGGCGATGGTAAATGCTTATATTTCTCGCATCTTCAATGATGAAACGTTGTTTCCCCCATGAGCATTGCTTCACGAAGTTGACAATGAGGAGGAAATGATGTTGATCTAGAAAAAAGAAAGACATGCTGGTGTCATCTGAGGCTTCAAGAAAACTAGATAATTGATCAACATGGCAATATGCAATGGCCATGAGGGCAAAATCAGATGTATGAGTTGAGAACAAAGAAATTCACTGTTAACAAATAGCAATAGGATTGTCAAAATTCTCAAAGGGCTTTAATAGACCATTTCACACTCAACTGCAGGAGCAAAATGTAATTTATAGTTAAGTATTGAGAAACAACTTATCATCAAAATAGCCTGCAAGGAAACCTTATCATTTAGTAATTTTAAGCAGTTAACACTGAGATTAGCCTATGTTTATATGATCCCACTGCTGAAGGAAAAGGGAAAGCAATCACAATACTCATCCTCCTCACAAAATGGCTGCAGATATTCACTAAGAAATTTGTTATTATTCAACACTGAAAATGGTATCTGAAGTTCGCAATGTTAATTATCTTTGGGAAAGCCCAATATACTGGAAGAAAGAACTGTTCAAATTAGATATGATGCTTCGAAAAAGGAAACTACAGATAGTTGAAAACTTTCACAGTCCTTCCAATTAACAAATGACTCTTGCATTCTATTGTTTCTATAGTATGGACAAAAGTTTTTTTTTAAAAAGTCTCGTTCAGAACAAAATATCATCTTGTATTGTATAAGAACCAACAGAACATTTGGCTCATAATTATATTAATGGTTTAATTTACTGTACAGCTGATTTATGTTCTTCAGTTTTTCCATCTTGTTTGCTTGATATCCACAAACGTATCACCTGAAAAAGGTGCTTCATGCTTCAAAGTTTGTGTTCGAATTTCTGTAATGTAGGTTCATATTTTAGTAATGTTCTGGAGTGCTGCTCTTTTCTTTTCTTTTGTTTTCCTATAGGCCTTTTTCTCTTCTGTGTCATGTATAATTTAGAATTCTTTCTCCAGAAACGTGACAGTGGTGGGACAACATTGACCAGTTCTGATGGTGACAAATCAAGCGGGACAAAATCATTCACTGCACCTTCAACTCCTCAAGCAGAGAGTATAAACTTTCCTGGGGAACCAAGGAATTCAAATTCCTTAATCCAAGAGAGTATTCCTTCTGATAATCTTTCTTTGCAGGAGACACCTCTGGTATGCAGATTAAGTTACATAATATATATGTGGATGTAGCTTCTCGTTTAACAACTAAGTTTGCTTCTATGGTTATGCCACACATTTAAATATGAAAGAAGATAAAATTAAATTGAATGCAACCTTAGAAATTTACATTGATGTAACGTCACTATGGACTTATTTTACTGTCATGCTGCATTTACCCATTCTTATAAAATGCATTTGTTGATGCTACAAATTCTAATTGCTTTTACCTTGATGAAAATTTTCAACAGTGTCCCCCAGAGATTGAAAACCATTAGATTTTTTTTCTTAGATATACTTGCTTGACAAGGAGATATTACCAAAACATCATGTTTTACATGTATTTTCTAAAAGTTTTGGCCTCAGCTAATTCGAATTAAATTTCCATGTGCATACCATGGGTTCCATGTAGTTGGGAAGCAGATTGGAGGAAGCATATTCATGTAGCCACCCCATGTAGTTGGGAAAAGGCTTAGATGAGTTGAGTTGAGTATACCATGGGTTCCATGTAATGGTTCCATTTGCCATCAAGTTTTTCTTGAAGCTTTGTCTGAAATAAGGATTATTAGGCCTATGCATCTCCAAGATAATCAAAATTTTAAAATCAGATGGTAAGATGGGATGATCTTAACCATGTTACAAGCATTTTATTCAGGCAGATTATAAGGTAATGAAAGAGAAAACCATGGAGAGTAATGAAAATAGAAAAACTTTGTTCCTTCTATTACAGTATATCATGGAAGGTATACAAATCTAAACAAGTTAAAAAGAAGATGCAACCATAGACGTACAGGCTTAAGCTATTAAAGTATATCAGTTGGCAATGGATTGGTCACAAAATAAGTTAGATATGGATAAACATTTTGTGAGACTGTACAGATCTGTGAGAGGTTTCTAATTGATTGTTAGCTTTGTGCACCTTTTATTTAGGCTTTTTATGAATAATAATGTATCCTCACTTGCTAGGGACATGTGGGGAATTTTGCCCCATAAGATATGTGAGCCTGAAATAATTAAGCATATGCACTTGCTAAGTAGGTAACCAAACATTGTTTGGATTCCCATATTTTACATTTTACTAAACTTATTGTAGAACTAGGGAGACTATCTCGTGTTTGGTTTAGAGTAAATTATTTGGCTCTTGGTCCAATATATGCTGTAGTTTATAATTTTGGTTTTTAATAGACATTCAGCTAGACTAAAACTTCTTTTCCGTATTTGAGACATTTTGTTTATAATTTTGATTTTTAATAGACATTCAGGTAGACTAAAACTTCTTTTCCGTATTTGAGACATTTTGTATAGTTTCAGAAAAAGAAGTCCAGCACATGAAAAGTACATCAATGGAATTATGAAAAATAAAAGAAAACCAAAAAACTGATTTGTTGTTGAATAAAAAAGTGAAGATATGACATTTGAAACATTAATCTCTAAGAATATATGATGCTTTTAGTGTGAACTTGCGGAATAACATGACCGATTATCGTAGAACTAATGAAAATAACCTTTTTTTTGCCTTTGTTTTTCTCTCTCTTTTAGGTAAATGGAAACACGGACTAGTTAATTTTTTTTAGCCTTTTATGCTCAAATTTTGGTATGACTTACAACATGTTTGTTAAAAATATTTAATGTTTAGACACAAAAGGCCCGTCTTCTCCCTTGATCTAACTGGTAAGAGGGGGAAAAAAACCCACAGAGGGAAAAACTTAATACTTCTAAGGTAAACGACTGTTAGTGTATGAGGTGGACCATATAAAAAACAAACAAAAATGGAAAAAAAGCACATTCTCTTTGATTCTTTTTTTGGTCTTCGCATGCTTATCAAAGTTACGATTGTTTTGGACATATACAACGAAGACCATTAAATGCTCCAGTTAGAAAGAGTGTTCTTTTTAACAATCCATGATAAGGATAGAGATAGAGGTAGACCTAAAATAACATGGACAGAAATATTTAAAAAAGATATAGCTATTTGTAATTTGAATATCGTCTTAGTTCTAAGTAGAGTAGAGTGGAGGAAGCAGATTAATGTAGCCGACCCCATGTAGTTGGGAAAAGGCTTAGATGAGTTGAGTTGAGTTGAGTTGCATGCTTATCAAAGGTTCGTGATCTTAGTGCTAGTACTGATATTGTACCATTACAATGTTGGTATGCCCATTATGGGGGTCAGTTTAGCATATGCCCCCTTATCAAATCTTTGTTCGATAATGGTATAGTATGTCTAGTATAGGGCAATATTGTATTAGGACAGTGAACCTTTCCCCATTTTTCTTTGATTTGCTTTAGAATCGTGAAACAACTTTCATTATATATAATATAAAATTTAATGGTATTTCTATCCAGTTTTAGTCATAATAATATTCATTCTTCTTGAGCAGTTAATTATTAGGTCTGCTTAAGTAATGATGTGAAAAGAATGTTTTACCTTGTTTTTTGGCTTGTGTTTGTGTATATTGTCGAATATTAAGTGCTATACATGTGGCTCCTAATTCAGGCATGTAATCTGCAATATTTTTTTTTGAAGTCAATTAACTTGCTCTGTTTTATTTTACGATAGACCAGCATTAAATCAATAGACCATGTTGATTTGCTGAGAGAGCAGCTAAAAATTCTGTCTGGGGAGGTTGCACTTCATTCGAGTGTTTTAAAGCGATTGTCAGATGAGGCAGCCAATAATCCAAAGAATGAGCAAATTCAAGTAATGTATCATTTCCTATATTGCATTCTTGATCAAAACGAGCATGTAGCGCTTGCTGATATATTTTGAACTTGCAGATGGAAATAAGGAAGATTAATGATGATATCAAAGCCAAGAATCAGCAGATTGCTTCTTTAGACAAGCAGATGGCTGATTGCATTTCAGCTACTCAAAACAAAATGGACAAACTGGATCTCTCACCGGTGATTTTTTTTTAAAGATGTCACTTATTACTTATTTTTCATATTGTATGAATAAATAATTAAGTTTTACTTTTATTTTTTGGTTGCAGTCTTATACTGAACTGCTAGAACAACTCAATGAGAAATCTTTTGAACTTGAGGTACTAGGTTATCTGTAAATTTTATTCTTTCATGAAAGTCTTTGTATAAATGCATCTCCAAATACTTTGCGGCAAGTGGCTTAAAGTTGTCTTTTCTTTGAATGAATCCTCGCTTGTGTTTTTATCAATCATTCAACTGGCAAAATTCAGAATATGTAAAGAATCTAGTCAAATTGTATATATTGGCTTGTTTGAAAACTAAGTTTGGAGATATTCTTGGATAATCTCTTACAGGTGAAAACCGCAGATAACAGAGTGATACAGGATCAGCTGCAACAAAAGGTGAAATTTAATAATGGGTTTTATTCATGTTCTCTTGGCTGTATGACCACTGACTACAAATTATCAACTTGTAACACTTGAATCTATTCTCCGTGTCAGACATGTGAATGTGAAGAACTGCAGGAAACAATTGCTTCACTGAAACAACAGATTGACTCTTCAACAAGTTCTAAATCACAGCATTGCTCTGGGGGAACCAATTTTGAGATGGAGGTACCTGCAAGCAAAGAAAAAGTACCATCACAAGATGTTACTACTGATTTGCTGCAGCAAGCACATATGGTTAGTTCTATTGCTTGCTTGTTTTAGATATTCTATGTCCAAATGTCATCTCTATAACTAAAAAGCATGGACATGGCACATTATTATTGATGTGTCAGTATAGCAAATCTTAAAAGATAAGGATATGCTACAGCTTGGGTATGGCATTGAATAACTATTTTTTACATATATGTGGGAGAAAAAGATACATAAAGCATCACGAATCATCCCAACAATATGACCCATTCTTCCATGATAACATGAGCATATAATCGCTAAAAGTAACTGTCTACCATCCCCATGGTTGAAAGGACAACTTTGATCGAAAAAAAGAAAATCAGCCTATTCCTCATGCTCAGAGGTAAGGAGAAGTACTTCTAGCATATCCAGGAAGAATCTATTAAAAAAAATGAAAATTAAAATAGCTGCCTGACATATAGCCTATCCCTGTGCAATATGCATCGGTATCTGATATGCATATTGTGTACAGATATGTCATAGAATTTGAAGTACATGTGCATATTAACACTAAAATGCTTTATTTGATGCAAAAGCCGCCAGAAGCTTAAAAAGGTGGGATTTGTTTGCTCACTATAATAAAATGTTTTAGTTCACACAAGTAAAATTTAGCCCTTCTAAGGATATAATCTTTGCATCCATTCTTTTGAAGTCATATATTCATCCACTTAGAAGAGGCGACATGTTCTAATCATAATTTATCTGAGTTCATATTCCTTTTCACTTCCTACATCATGGCCATAAGCGGCAATTCTATTTTATTCCACTCAATTTGCATGAGTCAATGTGTGACCTATAAGATAGATCTCACAACCCACCAATGGAACTACTGATTTTAATGGCAAATGCTTCTTGTCCATGTGTCGCTTAGAAAGAATCAAAAAAAAAAAAAGATAATTGGCATTAAATTGAGAGCCAGAAATAAAATTGTCAAGCTTTAATGGGTGATCCTGAGTTTATAAAGCTAAATCCTAGTAGATGAGGTTAAAGCTTACTGCTCAATATCATTTGTCAAGGATCTTCATGAACCTAAAACAGCCTGGCATTGTTCTATAAATATGAAATTCCACACACTGCAGATTGAGGATAACGTACGTAGCTCTAGATATTGTACATTCTCGTGAATCCACGAGGTACTAAATAAATGTACACTTTGTCTCAAATGTCATGGTTAAATCATTGACCAAAAGCTGGTCAACTGATATGGTTGCAATGTTTGCTGTAATTCTTTAGAGAATGTACTCTGGTTGTGAGGTATCTTTCTGTATAAACACAATTACACATTCTGTCAATACCTTTTGCTCTTAATTTCTTCTTTGACTCAGGCATCTGAGATTGAAGAACTTAAGCAGAAAGTAGCTGAACTTACAGAAGCTAAAACCCAACTAGAAACCCGAAACCAGAAGCTGGCAGAGGAGAGTGCATATGCCAAAGGTTTGGCCTCAGCCGCAGGTGTGGAGTTGAAGGCACTATCAGAAGAAGTCACCAAACTCATGAACCACAATGAGAGGCTGGCTGCTGAATTAGCATCAGTGAGAAATTCTGCTCAGCGGAGAGTGAGCAATGGACCAAAGAATGCCAAAAGGGACAGCCATGTCAAGCGGCATGAACCAGCACCCAAGAGAGAGGTGAACGCTAGCTATGAAAGAGAGCTTACACTTGAAGCTGTGCTTCTGGAAAAGGAGCAGAGAGAAGCAGAACTTCAGAAGAAAGTAGAAGAATCCAAACAGAGGGAAGCTTTTCTAGAAAATGAACTGGCTAACATGTGGGTTCTTGTGGCAAAGCTGAAGAAATCTCAAGCAAATGAGCCAGATGATTTAGATTCCAAATGATATTGGGTTGGAAAGCAAGAGATACGAATGGAAGGTGAGAGTTATTGTTTTGTTTGGGCCATAGGCTTTGGGTTTTTGTATGTAAGAGAAATGGTGTATATTGGGCTTGTTTTGTATTGGAAATTCACGTTGTTCTTATTGTTTCTATTTTTTATATCAGTTTTCGTTCACATCATTGTTTGAGTTGTATTGACTAAAAAATGGTGCGAATTGCCCTCCTCGTTTAGCAGTACTGTTGCTCCTTGATGCAGTGTTAGCTCGCCAGGAACTTTTTTCATTGATTCAAATTATCACGTAATCTGTTTTGGCATCAATCCTTGTAACGTTTCAGTTCTACGGGCTTCTCAACATTCTAATATATTGGGTTGTAGTACAACATTTTTTTTGTAGGGGCTAACAAAACAGACAGCTTGAAGATTTCACTGGATGATTGCTTCTAGGAATCTTCAGCAGCCTTTGTAAGTGGTCTCAAATTCACTTCATGACCAATTTAAAGCACTTCTAATTAAATTAGTATTGATGGACTAACCTTAATAGATGATCCAGGAAATGTTTCGACCAGCGTCCACCAATTAAACCCAGGTGACTCTGTATTTATATTCTCGTTCTTCCCAATGGTTTCGTTCTGACAAAAATGTGGAATGCCGTTATGGCTGGTCCTGGCGTGTGGATGATTTTGCAGATGTCAGTCTCTTGTTCTTAGCTTCTTGGTTTAAATTGCTGCCATCCTTTTCTTTCATTTAATCAGTGAAATGAAGGTGATGGGTCTGCAGGCGCGCTGGTAGCTCAAAAGGAAGAAAGAGAACAGGTAGATTGCCATTAATTGTGAATGATCATTTGTATGTAGTTAATTGTTTATTTTGGAGAACAAATAAATAATTATTAGCCCAATTTGTATATTGAGCTCTGCACCTAACCCAGTCGCCCGCATGATGACTACTGAATTATTTCCATGTATAATTTTACTTTTGATGATCCATCAGCTATATTCTCCTTCTATTTCAATTCAATTCTTCGTTCAATTAAACCAAGAAATCAACTTAATTTGAAACCTCGTAGGAACATTCTCAAGCTAAACCACAAAAAAACCAAATATTTTGCCACAAATCCTCTTGAAAAGGATCTGGTGCTGATTAGGTGAAGAGCAAACTTCTAGAAGTTACAAAAGATCAATTTTACTTTCGGTTTTACTAACTGAGCAGCGATGAAATGGATAGGATCCTCCCGTATTCACACATGAGAAGATGTGGCAGTTCTGTCAGAATATTTTCCTCTCATTTCCATTTTAAAATTTGAGATATTTTAGCAGGTGGATCTTGTCTCAGAGGGGCGTACTGACTCCATATCAACTTGCAAGCAAATCATGACAATATGCTGGATTTGGGCACCGTATAGAGGCTGCATGAAGTGCAGTCTCCAGAGTTCTGGCAACCCAGCTTTGTCATTACCCAAGCTGGATCCATAAACAGATCGGAAGTTCAACATCATTTTGTTCGCCGACCATTCCGAGCTGGATTCCACAAACCCTAAATATCCAGTATCCCCTATATATTATTCACGATGAGCACTCTTTTACAAGTATTCTACCCTAAGATCAAAGTCTCCACCATTTCATTCAATTGGCTCCTTATTGTTGGGAATCAAAAAGTAACCATTTTATTGGAAATAACTCAGAAATTAGAATAGCTAGTATCGAAGAACCAACTATTTAAGAAATAAAGATGGAGGTAAACCTGTTTTCAAATAAAAACATTTTTCTGACTATAAAAATATCTTTAAGAGTCTGCTAACGATTACTCCTCGGATATTTGGAGAGTGCAATATCCTAGATTTGATAGGACGGTGACAGTGGCGGCCCCAAAAGTGAGAAGAGGAGACATTCTACAAAATTTGCACCGCTAAAACCTAACCTAGAAAAAACTCTTCCATGGTTACCTTTTTAACTTAAATAAATCCAGCCCATTCAAATCCTTTCTATTCCTTTTTTTTTTTTTTCCCCTCAACAACTCTTATTCATACCTTTGATAAAGAAAGTAAAAAAAAGGACAAACAAAAAGTTTTCTTTCCTCTGGATATTAAAACAAGGAAACACGAAACTATAATACTTACATCACTTCCTTCACTTTTTCCATAATGTTAAGCTTCTACAAAGGTGCTACTGATTAATTAGGTGAAAAGGCACGCTCCAGAGATCAATCATGCTTCACTTTCGGCTTCTGTCATCCAGTGTTTGGATTTCGAGCTGGGAAAGGGCAGAGGTCTCATGATTCACTTTGGGTGGACCAGTTGAAAGGAGACCTGTAGGAGAACAGGTATTTAGATTCATGGGAGCCTGCAATCCTCCCATATCCACTCCCAGAGTTGATATCTTTAGGCATGTGGATCTTGCCTCAGAAGGGTCATGCCACCCCATGTCATCATGTGACAACAAGCGTACCATGACAGGAGACTTTATCTGGACTTCGCTTTGAGGCAGCTTGCAGGGTAATTAATTGTCAGAGCGACTTCTGGCAATCCAATTTCCACCTGTGGGATTTGTTGACAACCTGAAAACTTATCTGAAAATAAAAAATAGGGAGCATTTCCAAAATTATAATTTATTCTGTATTCCGTTTAATTATAAATTGAACATCTCGAGTGAGCAAACTAGTGGATGCCTCTTAAGTAGTCATGATATAACTGGGAACAGCAAAATTTTGCCTTGATTATACTTAGTATAGTGAATGAGAAAGTGAATCCATTGTTTTCATTTAAACACGACGAAAGAGCTCAAGTCCCAAATCTCACTTGTAGTTATCAAAAGAATTGTAGCCTATAATAATGAGAATGATATTTTAGCATTATATTTTTGTTAAACTTGAGAAATATTACACAATAGCACACTTGATATATTATACAAAATTTATCAAGATTTTATGATTCATGTGTCTGTCAAACATATGTCCTAACGATGATCTATCTTACATGATTGAGGACTCTAACTACCAACTAAAGCTAGCCTCAACGACTTAGCAT
Source organism: Calamus simplicifolius (assembly GCA_900491605.1). NCBI lineage: Eukaryota > Viridiplantae > Streptophyta > Magnoliopsida > Arecales > Arecaceae > Calamus > Calamus simplicifolius. Next base: position 545,057 of record UESW01004342.1, on the reverse strand, counting down.
ATAAGATTGTATGTCCATATCTCATGTGAAAGAAGAAAGTCATGCCACTTTGTTTACAATAACACATTATAATATCTAAATATTTATCTTTGTATTATAATAAAATTTTCAAAAAATATTTCATGATTAAAGAAAGATTTATTTATTGGGGTTTTTTTTTGGGTGGCATGATGACCTAATGATATGTGAATTTAATAGGTCGCAATATTTTTCTCCCCATAGTCTTGCTAATTTCCTGTCACATGGTGGACCTGGAGGAGTCCTCTCAAATAGCCTATTGTTTTACTTAAAAGGTCCTATCCGCAATGGGAATCCTCACCTAAAACAAGTAGCCAACCCATCAGGAGGGGCACCTTTTCCCCACCCCATAACCCAGCACAAAGTTTCTACTTTCTCTCTCTCTTTAATCATACGGCAACCGGTTACAATGCATCCTTCTTTAATTCTTAAAAATATGATCCATCCATGCTCTTGGAAACCTTGTAGGATCTACCACTTGATTGGTGCAGCAGTGAGGCCATGACTTGGAGCTCAATTCAATCACTCACATACATGACTCGATATCAGTTGACTCAAAGGCATCATCATAGCACATTAGATAATAATTATTGCACTTACAATGATTTGGTAGGTATTTGTAATGCAATACATGTTGCTCATAGGCTACCTTTAGAGTCTAATTGTGGGATTTTGTGCTAAGGGTACATCAAGGGATTTCAACTGGGTAGGGAGAAATGCTAGCAACTGTCCTTGGTTGCTACTCAGTGATAAGCTTGACCAGAGATTTGGCTAGAGGGAAGAGAAGTTCAATGTCCTTTGGCTACAGATTGTTGCTACTTGATATGGTTTCATCTTCCATTCCCACCGACTGTTTCTCTGTGCTTTGGGCTCCTAGTTGGGTGCTTGGAAGGATTGAGAAACTAAGAAGAAGCTTCCTATGGAGACGAAAAGAAGCAGGAGTTCAGATGTTCTGCCTTTGTACTTGGAACTTGCTTAAAGAAGGGCTTGGAGTAATAGTTCTAAGAAACTTCAACATTTGTCCTGCTCTGTAAATGGCAGTAGAGATTGCTAGGCAGTAAACATATAAAAAATATTTTTTAAAAAAATTACAAGGACTTTTATAGAAGAAAGAGGCATGTAATTAACTCTATTTTGTCAAATATTATCCTTTTGAGATTAAAATTACAAAACATGGTTTACAACTTCATGAAATATTTAAATAATGATTATAGCTGTGGAGAAGCTAGCATACTTCATTTTTTTTATGAAATTCTATGATTTTACTTTAAGCTTGACATTTTAATTTCCCTGGTCCCTAACGGAGGGTATAATAGATGGTTTCGATCAACTCAAAAGTGATGTTAGACTATCTTTGAGTCATCTATGATTAATTAAATTAAATATTTTAAGGCATATGCATTAAACTTCATTCATATTTTTAGACTGAGCCTCCTTGTCTCTATGACTTCAAAGATAAAGAATATATGAATATACCATGAAATGTGAGACTTATGGAAGGCCTGGAGATTCAACTATGTAGCAAATCAAACCTAGTTAGGATGCTCTAGTTCAAATTAAGAAATCAAAATGAAAATGTGATATCCTAAATAGTCTAACACTTAATGAAAAAGAAAAGTTTGAAAAGAATAACTAAAATTCATCCGCTACCAATTAATTTAAGAATAAGTTTTTAAGATTATGTGTGATGCCCCTCCCAATAGTTTCATATCGGGAAATTGGGAGTTGGTTGAGTTGTTTATAACCAGTTAAGGAAGATGGGCAAGCACCAATTGGATCCCTTTTGGGTTGTAGCGGCCCAAGTTGGTGTGAACCTTGTCTATCTTGCTTTCTTATAACGAAACGGGCCCATGGGCCCGGGTCATTATAATATGTATCAGAGCTATGCACCAGCCGAGAGTGCAAGATCTAAGTGCCACACAGGGCAAAGTGTTACATCCATGGGGGATGGGAGTCACCTCTTGGATTCCATGGGGGATGGAAGTCACCTCTTGGATCTGTGGGGGCCATCTCTAGATCTCTGCCTGTCTGATAGTTGTGATCAATTACCTCTGGCGACGATTGTGATGCCCCTCTCAATGGTTCCACATTGAAAAATTGGAAGTTGGTTGAGTGGTTTATAACCAGTTAAGAAAGATGGACAAGCACCAATTGGATCCATTCTGGGCTGTGGTGGCCCAAGTTGGTGTGAACCTTGTCCGTCTTGCTTTTTTGTAATGAAACGGGCTCATGGGCCCGGGTTGTTACACTATATGTATCGATCTAATTCGATAACTAATTAATTGGGTTAGGTGGGCTTTGATAATAGATTAAATAATATAAGAGCTGATCTGAATTTATAAAGAGTATAATAGTTTCAAACTTTTCGTGCTTAATTCTTCAAGAACTCAAATAAAGAGAACACTCTCAGAGAGCCAAACATACTCAAGATAGCTTTCAGCAGTGACATAGAACACCTTCCTACATCCATTTCCATGTAACCCTGACTCATACCTCTCCTTTATTCTCCTCCCAAAAGGAATACTGCAGGTACGTTTCTCCCCTCCATTAGACATGTCCATTGTACGACGAGCCCCAGTTCATGGAACTTTTGGACGTATCCCTCGGGCCTCTCAAATGGAAGGAATCCCCGCAGCCGAAGCTCACATGACCCTTCCCTCACTCTTTTTTTTTTTTTTTTTTGGGCCCCCTAAACCAAATCAAACTCCGAACCTCTATAAAAACCACAAGCCACCCCAACATTGTAGCCACGAGAGAGTTAGAGAGACTTCCTCTTCACAAAGCCCTTCACTGTCCCACTCTCGTAGAGAAAAGATGGCAAGTAGCTACTACTATCAAAATGGCCCTTATCGCAATAACTCTCCTCACTCACAAGCCCCTCCCTTCCCACACCACCTATGCTTGTTTCTCCTCACGCTCTTCTTGTTCATTGGCATCTCATGGTACATGAGCCACGAGTCGGCATTCGAGAGATTGATCGACCACATCAAACTCTTCTTCATGGTGTCTCCATTGGTGCTTCTTTTGTTCCTCCACCGGCTGAGCTGTGGAGGTAGGCGGCGGGTGCCTTGCTTGATCCCCTTGCCGGAGAGAGAGTCCTTCCACAGGGCCGGTGGATCGCCGTGGGGCGTCGGGCTCGTCCTGGTGCTTCTCATGTTTATGATATCATATCAGTCCTACTTCCATGAGCGTTGGTTCCCGCTGCTGAGTCGATGATAATGGTGAGGCTGATGGTGGTGGACATGGCGGTTTAAGGAAGAAGAGGTTTTTATAAATATTTTCGTTTTTCTTTGTTTGATAAGAGAGGAAGAAGAGTTGGTGTAAGAAGTAATTCTACGTTTTTAGCCCCCAGTAGAGTGAAGGAAGGAGCAGGAGCTTGGTCTCTTATTTTGCCAGACCTTGCTTTCTCTCTCCTATTATCGTATGTTGCTTGAATCTTAGAATGAGTGAATTTAATTTCCTGCTTGCACTTAAATATTTTATTAACTTGTATCACATGGTTTGTTATCTTATGATGCCACTTATAGTACTTAAATTTGATGTAATTAGCGATGCCTACTGATATGGCTGATCCAATGCCGTTAGAGAACCGTGAAGGAAGCTGATAGAGCCCCGCTTCGACCTCCTGGTCCATCAACATCCTACCCCGAGACCCCTTTCAGGCTCGGCCATATATGAACAGCGCCGGGGGTCGGCCATGTATGAACAGTGCCTGGGGTCGGCCACATATGAACAGTGCCGGGGGTCGGCCATGTATGAACAGTGTTCGGGGTCGGCCATATGAACAGTGTTCGGGGTCGGCCATATGAACAGTGCCTGGGGTCGGCCATGTATGAACAGTGCGGGGTCGGCCATGTATGAACAGTGCCTGGGGTCGGCCATGTATGAACAGTGCCGGGGGTCGGCCATATGAACAGTGCCGGGGGTCGGCCATATATGAACAGTGCCTGGGGTCGGCCATGTATGAACAGTGCCGGGGGTCGGCCATATGAACAGTGCCGGGGGTCGGCCATGTATGAACAGTGTTCGGGGTCGGCCATATGAACAGTGTTCGGGGTCGGCCATATGAACAGTGCCTGGGGTCGGCCATATATGAACAGTGCCTGGGGTCGGCCACATATGAACAGCGCCGGGGTCGGCCATATATGAACAGTGCCTGGGGTCGGCCACATATGAACAGTGCCTGGGGTCGGCCATATATGAACAGCGCCGGGGGTCGGCCATGTATGAACAGTGCCTGGGGTCGGCCATATGAACAGTGTTCGGGGTCGGCCATATGAACAGTGCCTGGGGTCGGCCATATATGAACAGCGCCGGGGGTCGGCCATGTATGAACAGTGCCGGCCACATATGAACAGTGCCGGGGTCGGCCATGTATGAACAGTGCCTGGGGTCGGCCACATATGAACAGCGCCGGGGGTCGGCCATGTATGAACAGTGCCTGGGGTCGGCCACATATGAACAGTGCCGGGGGTCGGCCATGTATGAACAGTGCCGAGGGTCGGCCATATGAACAGTGTTCGGGTCGGCCATATGAATAGTGTTCGGGGTCGGCCATATGAACAGTGCCTGGGGTCGGCCATGTATGAACAGTGCCTGGGGTCGGCCACATATGAACAGCGCCGGGGGTCGGCCATGTATGAACAGTGCCTGGGGTCGGCCACATATGAACAGTGCCGGGGGTCGGCCATGTATGAACAGTGCCGGGGGTCGGCCATGTATGAACAGTGCCCGGGGTCGGCCATATGTACAGTGCCTGGGGTCGGCCATGTATGAACAGCGCCGGGGTCGGCCATGTATGAACAGTGCCGGGGGTCGGCCATGTATGAACAGTGCCTGGGGTCGGCCACATATGAACAGTGCCGGGGGTCGGCCATGTATGAACAGTGTTCGGGGTCGGCCATATGAACAGTGTTCGGGGTCGGCCATATGAACAGTGCCTGGGGTCGGCCATATATGAACAGCGCCGGGGTCGGCCATGTATGAACAGTGCCCGGGGTCGGCCATGTATGAACAGTGTCGGGGGTCGGCCATGTATGAACAGTGCCCGGGGTCGACCATGTATGAACAGTGCCGGGGTCGGCCATGTATGAACAGTGCCCGGGGTCGGCCATGTATGAACAGTGTTCGGGGTCGGCCATACATGAACAGTGCCAGGGTTCGGCCATATGAACAGTGCTATGTGAACGTGCCATGCAAGTGAACAGTGCCATGCAAGTGAACGGACTTCAACTCCAAACTGCATCTTCTGTCCCAATGGCTGCACCTTTGGGACCCATATGCCTAACTTCATCACTCATCGTTGTCCGCGCAGGAATGCAAAAAATGACATAGGGGACACATCTGGCAAGCGCCGTAGCGGTTAGCCATGCCCTAAATGAATGACATAGGGGACACGTCTGGCAAGCGCCGTAGCGGTTAGCCATGCCCTGCAGCACCCCATGCTTCACGAACAGCAATTAATGCTCTGACTAGTGACAGCACCCCATGCTTCACGGATATCAGTTCATGCTCTGGCTAGTGACAGCACCCCATGCTTTACGGACATCAGTTCCGACACTTCACCCATCAAAGTCATCCTTATGGAGCCTCAACCACTCAAGCCAGACAAACTCTTAAGCGTCTATAAAATGGGTAAGAGGGACCCCTGACCAGGTAACACACTCATAACACTCCTAAACGCCCACACAGAGGGAGCTCCTCTCTGGGCCTCTCTCTCTCTTTCTCTCTTTCGAGCTTCCTCAAGCTCACGGCTGATGCCCAGACCACTGACTTGAGCGTCGGAGGGTCCCGCTGGGGCCCCCTCCGGCCCCCGGGACTTGCTTGCAGGCGCGAGGAGCTCACTGGAGGAGACGACCGCACGCTCGAGTCCGGCGATTTGGCGTCATCAGATTGGCGCGCCAGGTAGGGGGGATCAACGATGCTAGTTTGCAGATCCTCATCCTTTTTTATCAAAACGGTGGATCGTGAAGATGGTGGATTGTGAAGATTTCACCAGTTAAGCTGGAGGGCTCCTTACTTGAATCAATGTCGAGGCTGCCCGAATCCTATAACTCCTAGCAACATCATCTCCTAACCGTCCAACTTCAGCGGACTCTCCCATCCGCTCATCTCCAACGGCTGTTGGCTGCTCGGGCTTCCCTCGGCGACCTCTAGCTCCCGAGTTCGACTCCGACTCTTGTCCGTGGCTCTGCTCCAACATCCCCGGCTCTGGATCCCATCTCTCTCTTCACTGCACTCCAGAGATGGGTCCCCAACTTCATTTCGGAAATGAGCTGGTCATCAACCGACTCCAGGCGCCGTCCCAACTTGATTCCCTGGGGGGCAGACCACCAGCGGGCGAAAATGCTCAAGTCCACATAGGGAAAACAGGGGTGCTACAAGAGCTAAGTACAATGCACCTAAGACAGTTTTCTTTCATTGACACTTAAAAATGTTTTTTCTCTCTCTTCACTGCACTCCAGAGATGGGTCCCCAACTTCATTTCGGAAAGGAGCTGGTCATCAACCGACTCCAGGCACCGTCCCAACTTGATTCCCTGGGGGGCAGACCACCAGCGGGCGGAAATGCTCAAGTCCACATAGGGAAAACAGGGGTGCTACAAGAGCTAAGTACGATGCACCTAAAACAATTTTCTTTCATTGACACTCAAAAATGTCATGCAGGGAAGACCAACCTTGTATCAGCCTTCAAGACAAACCTCGTGTTGGCATTTCAAAAGCCCGACTCCGATCGGCACCAAAGCCCTGCACTAGCCAGGCACAAAGCCCAGTGTACCACTGGCAGAGCGGTGTACCACCGGCTCTCAGCAACAAAAGCCCGACTGGTCGGCACCAAGCCCTGGGCCAGCCAGGCACAAAGCCCAATGTACCACTGGCAGAGCGGTGTACCACCGGCTCTCAGCAACAAAAGCCCGACTCCGGTCGGCACCAAAGCCCTGCACTAGCCAGGCACAAAGCCCAGTGTACCACTGGCAGAGCGGTGTACCACCGGCTCTCAGCAACAAAAGCCGACTCCGGTCGGCACCAAAGCCCTGGCTAGCCAGGCATGAAGCCCAGTGTACCACTGGCAGAGCGGTGTACCACCGGCTCTCAGCAACAAAAGCCCGACACCCGTCGGCACATGAAGCCCTGCACCAGCCAGGCATGAAGCCCGACGTCCTTCGGCGCATGAAGCCCTGCACCAGCCAGGCATAAAGCCCGACACCCGTCGGCACATGAAGCCCTGCACCAGCCAGGCATGAAGCCCGACGTCCTTCGGCGCATGAAGCCCTGCACCAGCCAGGCATAAAGCCCGACACCCGTCGGCACATGAAGCCCTGCACCAGCCAGGCATGAAGCCCGACGTCCTTCGGCGCATGAAGCCCTGCACCAGCCAGGCATGAAGCCCGACGTCCTTCGGCGCATGAAGCCCTGCACCAGCCAGGCATAAAGCCCGACACCCGTCGGCACATGAAGCCCTGCACCAGCCAGGCATAAAGCCCGACACCCGTCGGCACATGAAGCCCTGCACCAGCCAGGCATGAAGCCCGACGTCCTTCGGCGCATGAAGCCCTGCACCAGCCAGGCATAAAGCCCGACACCCGTCGGCACATGAAGCCCTGCACCAGCCAGGCATGAAGCCCGACGTCCTTCGGCGCATGAAGCCCTGCATCAGGCGAGGATCAGCCACTTGGGAGGTAACGCCCCTTTCGCCTTGACGGGATAGGCTCGCTTCGTCTCAAGGGCGAGGGGGCATCTGATATGGCTGATCCAATGCCGTTAGAGAACCGTGAAGGAAGCTGATAGAGCCCCGCTTCGACCTCCTGGTCCATCAACATCCTACCCCGAGACCCCTTTCAGGCTCGGCCATATATGAACAGCGCCGGGGGTCGGCCATGTATGAACAGTGCCTGGGGTCGGCCACATATGAACAGTGCCGGGGGTCGGCCATGTATGAACAGTGTTCGGGGTCGGCCATATGAACAGTGTTCGGGGTCGGCCATATGAACAGTGCCTGGGGTCGGCCATGTATGAACAGTGTTCGGGGTCGGCCATGTATGAACAGTGCCTGGGGTTGGCCATGTATGAACAGTGCCGGGGGTCGGCCATATGAACAGTGCCGGGGGTCGGCCATATATGAACAGTGCCTGGGGTCGGCCATGTATGAACAGTGCCGGGGGTGGCCATATGAACAGTGCCGGGGGTCGGCCATGTATGAACAGTGTTCGGGGTCGGCCATATGAACAGTGTTCGGGGTCGGCCATATGAACAGCGCCGGGGGTCGGCCATGTATGAACAGTGCCTGGGGTCGGCCACATATGAACAGTGCCTGGGGTCGGCCATATATGAACAGCGCCGGGGGTCGGCCATGTATGAACAGTGCCTGGGGTCGCCATATGAACAGTGTTCGGGGTCGGCCATATGAACAGTGCCTGGGGTCGGCCATATATGAACAGCGCCGGGGGTCGGCCATGTATGAACAGTGCCTGGGTCGGCCATGTATGAACAGTGCCTGGGGTCGGCCACATATGAACAGTGCCGGGGGTCGGCCATGTATGAACAGTGCCTGGGTCGGCCACATATGAACAGCGCCGGGGGTCGGCCATGTATGAACAGTGCCTGGGGTCGGCCACATATGAACAGTGCCGGGGGTCGGCCATGTATGAACAGTGCCGAGGGTCGGCCATGTATGAACAGTGTTCGGGGTCGGCCATATGAACAGTGTTCGGGGTCGGCCATATGAACAGTGCCTGGGGTCGGCCATGTATGAACAGTGCCTGGGGTCGGCCACATATGAACAGCGCCGGGGGTCGGCCATGTATGAACAGTGCCTGGGGTCGGCCACATATGAACAGTGCCAGGGGTCGGCCATGTATGAACAGTGCCGGAGGTCGGCCATGTATGAACAGTGCCCGGGGTCGGCCATATGTACAGTGCCTGGGGTCGGCCATGTATGAACAGCGCCGGGGGTCGGCCATGTATGAACAGTGCCGGGGGTCGGCCATGTATGAACAGTGCCCGGGGTCGGCCATGTATGAACAGTGCCTGGGGTCGGCCATATGAACAGTGCCGGGGGTCGGCCATGTATGAACAGTGTTCGGGGTCGGCCATATGAACAGTGTTCGGGGTCGGCCATATGAACAGTGCCTGGGGTCGGCCATATATGAACAGCGCCGGGGATCGGCCATGTATGAACAGTGCCCGGGGTCGGCCATGTATGAACAGTGTCGGGGGTCGGCCATGTATGAACAGTGCCCGGGGTCGACCATGTATGAACAGTGCCGGGGGTCGGCCATGTATGAACAGTGCCCGGGGTCGGCCATGTATGAACAGTGCCGGGGGTCGGCCATGTATGAACAGTGTTCGGGGTCGGCCATACATGAACAGTGCCAGGGTTCGGCCATATGAACAGTGCCATGTGAACGTGCCATGCAAGTGAACAGTGCCATGCAAGTGAACGGACTTCAACTCCAAACTGCATCTTCTGTCCCAATGGCTGCACCTTTGGGACCCATATGCCTAACTTCATCACTCATCGTTGTCCGCGCAGGAATGCAAAAAATGACATAGGGGACACATCTGGCAAGCGCCGTAGCGGTTAGCCATGCCCTAAATGAATGACATAGGGGACACGTCTGGCAAGCGCCGTAGTGGTTAGCCATGCCCTGCAGCACCCCATGCTTCACGAACAGCAATTAATGCTCTGACTAGTGACAGCACCCCATGCTTCACGGATATCAGTTCATGCTCTGGCTAGTGACAGCACCCCATGCTTTACGGACATCAGTTCCGACACTTCACCCATCAAAGTCATCCTTATGGAGCCTCAACCACTCAAGCCAGACAAACTCTTAAGCGTCTATAAAATGGGTAAGAGGGACCCCTGACCAGGTAACACACTCATAACACTCCTAAACGCCCACACAGAGGGAGCTCCTCTCTGGGCCTCTCTCTTTCTTTCTCTCTTTCGAGCTTTCTCAAGCTCACGGCTGATGCCCAGACCACTGACTTGAGCGTCGGAGGGTCCCGCTGGGGCCCCCTCCGGCCCTCGGGACTTGCTTGCAGGCGCGAGGAGCTCACTGGAGGAGACGACCGCACGCTCGAGTCCGGCGATTTGGCGTCATCACCTACCATGCTACTACTTCCTAGCCAAGATATGAGGGAATCTTGTGTATGTGGTCTGCTACTCGACCACTGGAAGGCTTGCGATTTTTTAATCAGTGTGGAGGACTGTTAATTACGTCATTGAACATTATACCCTTGGCCTAACGAGCTAAGTCAATGATTCTTTTTTGTTCTCTCTTTTTTTTTATAGATGGCATGGGAGCTCATATCAAAGAGTATTTAATTCTACATTGATCATTTGATGAGAAAATCTTAAGTAGCAGAAAATCAAAATAATACTCTTCTGCTAATTTTTTTTGAGTGCAGTCCTAAGTTGCAACAAATGTATAAGGATGGACTCAGTTTACAACCATGAGAAGCAAGAAATACTGTAAATTAATAAGCTTTATATATTTATAATTGAATTTGAAGATGAATCTAAATATGGATTCTTCACTTGGCAAAGAAGTTAATACTTGAATGAAAAAGTTCGAAAGAGCTTATATAAATTAGTATTTAATTTTATATTAATTATTTAGTAAAAAATTAAAAAATATTATTTAGCTTTTTTTTTTTAATGATACCTTTAGTTGTGGCAGGTTGAGAGGATGATGTTGGTTTTTTAAAGATCATCTTTGATTCAAGTGGAATATACCGGGCCCTTCTAGGTTTCTTTTGTGTACTATAATGGGAAAAGAAAGAAGGGAAGGACATCTTTTTTGCTGGAGGGCTTCTTTTTCCCTTTCGGCTGGGAAGGTGACTCAAAGTAGCTGAGATTTCCTCAGAGCATCTCTGATCACAGGATAGACTTGTCATTGCATTAGAACGAAGAATTTTTTCTCTTTTTTTTTTTATGCCACGTCTTATGTCCCAGGGCTTCTAAATTGGTGCCAGTCTTTGCCCAGTTCCGAGAATATCTGGAGGTCATTATAAACAAGTTGATTAATTCTATCATAGGTGGATTATGTCTCATGATGAGGGAGTTGGAAGAGCACTAGCCATTAAAAAATATTTATTTGTAATTTATAATTTTAAACATATTTTTGGCTAAAAAATGTTTCAAATGCAATCTAAATATGACCAAATCTAAGATGGCTCGGAACTGCCTACCCACATGCTCCCTCCTCTCCGGCCGTGGGTTGAGTATTCAGGCTATTTGCCCGTTATGTGGCCTTGATAAGGAGACGGTTGACCATGCTATCTTCATTTGCTCTAGAGCCAGAATGTTATCGCAGCTATCAGGTGACCGGCCTTGGGACGTTGGTACTCCTCCCTACAGTTTCTTTCTGGACTTACTCAGGTGGAATTTTAGTAGGGGTTCCCATGTGGTTACCGCGAGGGCTTATATGGCTATACAGATCTGATTGTCCCGTAACCAGCTTGTCTTCACTGATGTGATGACTCCTCCCGTTGGATTGTCAAGATTGCTTTCTCTTATGCGTCGGAGTATACCTTCCATCATAGGGTTTTTGATTCTGACAGCCCTGACCACTAGAGCTCCCATGCTGCCTTGGCAGCGCACCGGCAGATGATCTTTATTTTCTGAGAGCCCCCACCTTCAGGGTTTATCAAAATCAACCTTGATGGTAGTGTTCGGGGTAGATCTGCTGGGGCAGCTTTTGTGATTCGAGGGCCGAACGGAGAGCTGCTAGCTGTTGGTGAATTCGGCCTACTTGATTCGTCGGTGCCCTTGGCTGAATTGTCTGCTGCTTGGGCGGGCATTTCCTGTGCTATCCGTGTTCTGGGCACCCAGTGCCTTATTATTGAGGGGGATTCTATCATAGTTATCTGTTGGCTCCGATAGGATCCCAGTGATAGTATGCCTTCCAACCCCTTGACTCTTGATATTCGGTCTACCCTGCAGGGGGCCCAGCGTACCTTGATTTGGCATATATATCGAGAAGCGAATTCTGTAGCCGACTGGATTGCCGCAAGAGTGGCTGCTCACTCTAGATTTTGGAGTTGGAAGCAGGGAGATCCTTACCCTACTGTTTTGACTCAAATTTTATATTCTAACATATCGGGTTTGACTCATCCTAGATTAATGTGATCACCCGCTTGTACCAAAAAAAAAACTAAAGATTTTAAAATTTGGATGCATCCATAAATATTTGAATCTAAATAATTATAATATGAACAAAATTTTCATTCTCTCAAAAAATGTGCAGAACCTCCGGTCTCGGGGTGAGGGCACCGCATTACAACCCCGAGACCCCCTCCGGTCTCGGGGTGCACAAGAAACATCTCACCCCCGAGACCCCCTCCGGTCTCGGGGTGCACGAGAAACATCTCACCCCCGAGACCCCCTCCGGTCTCGGGGTGAGGGCACTGCATTACAACCCCGAGACCTCCCTCCGGTCTCGGGGTGCACAAGTAACATCTCACCCCCCAGACCCCCTCCGGTCTCGGGGTGAGGGCACTGCATTACAACCCCAAGACCCCCTCCGGTCTCGGGGTGCACGAGGAATATCTCACCCCCGAGACCCCCTCCGGTCTCGGGATGAGGGCACTGCATTATAACCCCGAGACCTCCCTGAGGTCTCGGGGTGCACAAGAAACATCTCACCCCCGAGACCCCCTCTGGTCTCGGGGTGAGGGCACTGCATTACAACCCCGAGACCTCCCTCCGGTCTTAGGGTGCACAAGTAACGTCTCACCCCCGAGACCCCTCCGGTCTCGGGGTGAGGGCACCACATCTCAACCCCGAGACTCCCCTCCGGTCTCGGGGTGCAGGAGCGACGCTAAGTACATGGACTGGCCTCTAAACCAAGCAACATCTTCAGGCCGCCTGGAGTGCCCACATGGCCCGCTGTACGCTCGTGGCTGTGAGTAGCCATGCCTCATAATGGCGCATGGCTCATTGCACATGCTCAACTGTGCATGACCATGCCCCGTAACGGAGTACGATTCACCACCACTTGTAGCTGTGCACGGTCACATCCAACGACGGCACGCACCAAATGCAACCCCCGCTGCCGGACACCTGTGAGGCCGTACTGGCAAGTAATGTAGGACATCTCCGACACACACACGATGACAGTACGACCCATCACTGTCAAGCCTCGCCTTTTTGTCCGTTACCAGATGGGGCGCCTCAGAATCAGTGATTTTTTGGACGGAAAGTAGATCTTCGAGCAGGTATAAAAGGCCGCACCCTCACTATAAGTAGGATCCCCGAAAAAAACTAAGGTTTTCTAGTCTTCTTGCTAGTGAAACCCTAACTCTCTCTAGCTTCTTCGGCTAGCAAGTTCTCACATGTTTCCAAGTGACTGACTTGAGCGTCGGAGGGTCCCCACCGGAGCATCCGGTCTCCGGAGACTTTTCTTGCAGGAGCCCGTTGAGGAAGACGTATATTTCCTTGGCGCTTGAAGAAGGTGACTTGGCGTCAACAAATTGGCACGCCAGGAAGGGGGGGAAGAGAAAAGCTTCAAACCTATTAGTAACTTCTTCCTTTTCAAACTCTAAGACGATGGTGACAACTCGCACACGGGAGGCCACCGTCAGTCATGCTGGGGGGCAGCGTCAAAGGGCTGATCAGCCCGCACTTAGCCCCCTTAGCTCCTCAAGCCAACGTTCCTGCACCAGCGCCGGTACAGCAGCCTCAAGAAGATCGGTTTGCTGCTCTCGCTGCGCAAGTCCAATCCTTGGCGGCAGTGGTTCAAGGCCTGTAGCACCAGTAGGTGGCCCCGCGGCAGTCGAAGCCGTGTCCATCGATTCTAGGGGTGGTGCAACCCAGCCAACATTCGTGTCGGAGGAGGTCTCCTGCCCAGGAAGCCCGCCATCACTGCGCTTCATCTAAGCCTTGCCACTGCGAGGCCTCCAAGCGGCCCCGGTCGCCCTCTCGCCGCGCTAGCGCATCTCCCAAGCGGCGGCATGAGAGAGAGGCAGAGCGCCCCTGTAGGCCTCCTCACCGCCCTTCCCCTCAGACTTCTCGAGGGAAGGGTCTTTCGATGGCGGGATAGCCCATCGAGCAGAGCATCGACTTGATGAGTATAACCAGTGGTTGGAAGAGCTCAGCCGCCGGGTTACCAACCCTCTAGAGGCAGACTACGACAGCCGGCCGCCACTGTCTCGTCGCATCATGGAGGAGCCCATCTCCATCCGGTTCCGTCTTCCTCAGCTGGACCCTTATGACGGGACTATGGACCCCCTGGACCATTTAGAAAGTTACAAGGTTCTCATGCAGGTCCAGGGGGCAACCGATTCACTCATGTGCATCACCTTCCCAACCACCTTGAAGAAAGTTGCCCGAGCCTGGTACTCTCGCCTGCCGCCGCGGAGTATTGACTCCTTCCGTCAGCTAGAGAGGGCCTTCCTGGCCCATTTCGATGCCTGCAGGAAGATTCCAAGGGTAGCTGACAGCTTCTTCTCTGTCCAGCAGAAGAGTGGTGAGTCCCTACGGGATTACGTCGCTCGGTTCAAGGAAGCTGCCCTAGAAGTTTATAATCTTGAGGACTCAGTGGCCACCTTGGTCTTAAAGCGAGGGCTTCGCCCGTCTCGCTTCGCTTACTCCCTTGACAAGAAGCCGCTAGGCTCATACGCCGAGCTCTTGACCCGGGCCCATAAATACATACAAGCTGACGAGGCTGACTCCTCCCGGCGCGAGGCTAGCGGGAGCATCCCCAAGAAGCCGGTTCGGCCGGAACCCACTGAAGCTCGTCCCAGAAGGCCTGAGCCTCCTCACCAACCAGACAACTGTCCCCGAGCCCCTGCACCGAGAGATGGGCCCTACACCCCTATGCTCGCACCGATATCGCACATCCTGCTCGAGATTGAAGGTGAGTCTTATCTTCAACGCCCTCCTCCAATGAACCCGAAGATCCCCCGCAACAAGAACCTTTACTGTCGCTACCACCGGGACCATGGCCATGACGCTGACGACTGTCGCCAGTTAAAAAAGGCGATAGAGGATCTTATCCAGCGGGGCCACCTAGAAAAATTCATCCAGAGGAACAACCCGGGAGCCCCTGGCCCATCGGCGCCCCCGCCGCCAATGATCGACAATGCTCCAACCGAGAAGACGGTGGCGATGATTTCCTGGGGGGCAGGTGGACCGCCCAAGAGGCCGAGGGAGGGGGGAGAGTTAGACTCTGTAATCCCTTTTTCAAAAGGGACTTAGAGGGGGTGGTTAATAAAATAATGATAGCGTCGTCGAATCCATGACGATAGCAAAATACCCTGTAAGAAGAATTTTAATCGATAGTGGAAGCTCGATGGATGTTTTGAACTATGATGCTTTTGTTCGCATGAATCTATCACCTGACCTGCTCCGGCCTATCGTCACACCCTTGATGGGGTTCACTGGAGATTCCATGAGGGTCGAGGGGGAGATCACTCTTTCTGTCATGGTTGGCACGGCCCCACTCCAGAGCACAGTTCTCATGAGCTTTCTGGTAGTCCGGGTGCCCCTTGCCTACAACGCTATCCTCGAAAGGCCCGGACTCAACCTCTTGGACGCCGTCATCTCCACTAAAAGGCTCCTCATGAGGTTTCCCACCAGTGAGGGGGTTGGGGAGATGTGGGGGGAGCAGAACCCACCCCCACTTTGCTGCTACATGGCTCCGAGTCTGGAGGAGGTGGCGCCGGCGCCCGTGCCAGAAGTGTTGGACCCTCGGGACCTAAAAAGGAGAGGAGAACCGGCCGAGCATTTGCTAGCCTTCCCTCTTGGGGAGGACCCAACAAGGACGATTTGCATCGGAGCATCACTTCCGGAGGAGGCCCGTGGTCAGCTCCTCGCTTTCCTACGAGACAATGCTGATATCTTCGCCTGGTCAGCGTCGGACATGCCGGGCATTCCGAAGGAAGTGATCACCCATCGGCTCAACATCAAGCCGGGGTGCCGACCCATTCGGCAGAAGAGGAGAAGCTCCGCCCTAGACAGATAAAAGGCTATGGATGAGGAGGTGCGAAAGCTCCTGGCGGCTGGTCATATCCATGAAGTGCACTACCCCGACTGGCTGGCAAATGTCGTGATAGTGCGTAAGGCCAGTAGGAGCTGGAGGATGTGCGTGGACTTCACCGACCTCAATAAGGCGTGTCCCAAAGACAGCTTCCCGCTGCCCCGGATTGATCAGCTGGTGGATGCTACGTCCGGGCATGAAGCCCTTAGCTTCATGGATGCTTTCTCAGGGTACAACCAAATAAGGATGGACCCAGCTGATGAAGAGGCCACTTCCTTCGTCACTGAAAAAGGGATCTACTGCTACAAAGTGATGTCGTTTGGGCTGAAGAATGCTAGGGCTACTTATCAGAGGCTGATGAATAAGGTCTTTGGGGACCAATTGGGCGCAACATAGAGGTGTATGTGGATGATATGCTGACCAAGAGTGCCCACCCGGCCGACCATGTCGCCGATCTTGCGAAAACCTTTAGCAACCTACGCCTGTACCGGATGAGGCTGAACCCCCACAAATGTGCCTTCGGGGTTACGGCAGGCAAATTTTTGGGCTTCATGGTAACCCAGCGAGGGATTGAAGCCAATCCCGATAAAATCCGGGCCATCCTAGATATGAGGCCTCCAGCTAATAAAAAGGAGGTACAATGCCTGACCGGAAGGATAGCAGCCCTGAGTCGCTTCATGTCAAGATTGGCGGAGAGATGCATGTCCTTCTTTAAGGCACTACGTAAGGTCGACAGCTTCGAGTGGACAAAGGAGTGTCAGGGTGCCTTCGAGGAATTGAAGCAGTTTTTATCCACTCCACCGTTGCTGTCCAAGTTGAGGAGCGGAGAGGAGCTTCTTCTGTACCTTGCAGCCTCCCCCGAGGCCGTCAGTTCTGTGCTCGTGCGTATAGATGCTGATGGAGTACAGAGGCCGGTCTATTACACAAGCAAGGTGCTTCATAATGCTGAGACCAGGTACACCAGGACTGAGAAGATCATCTTCACCTTGGTGGTCTCCGCACAACACTTCCGACCCTACTTCCAAGCTCATCCCATAGTGGTCCTCACGGACCAACCTCTTCGGACTATCCTATCCTGCCCTGACACCTCGGGTCGATTAGCTAAGTGGGCGGTCAAGTTGAGCGAGTTTGATTTATCAATCTGGCCGAGGTCCGCCATGAAGTCCCAGGTATTAGCTGATTTCTTGGTTGAGTGCACTTGGACCGAGGAGTGCCACGAAAAGCCATGCCCGGAGGTACGCATGGGCCCCCCCCCCATCTGAGGGAGAAGAAGGAGAAGAGTGGATCTTGCACGTGGATGGGGTAGCGAATTCCCAGGGGAGCGGAGCCGGGCTCATCCTCGCAAGTCCCGATGGGGAGGTGGTGGAGTACGCCCTCCGGTTTCTATTTCCGGCCACTAATAACCAGGCAGAGTATGAAGCCCTGCTGGCAGGGATGAGGCTGGCCGAGGAGCTTGGTGCAGAGCGTTTGAGAGCCTTCACAAACTCCCAGCTTGTCTTTGGGCAGGTCGCTGGGGAGATGAAGCCAGGGACTCAGCCATGTCCCGTTACTTGAGTAAGGTGCACTCCCAAGCCTCACGGTTCTCTTACTTCCGTGTCAGCTACATTTCCCGAGCGGAGAACGCTAGGGCGAATGCCCTCTCCCGATTGGCCACCTCGGCCGATGGGACCCTGGGAAGAACGTATGTGGAACACTTGCATACCCCAAGCATCGAAGCTACGGAAGAGGCATTGCCGGTTGAGCAAGGGCCTTCTTGGATGGATGCCTATGTACGGTATTTGACCGGCGGCTCCCTCCCTAAGGATCATGTGGAGGCTAGATTACTGAAGCGCCGGGCCCCAAGATTCCTGATAATGGATGGGAGGCTTTATCGAAGGTCATTTTCATACCCGATCCTCAAGTGCGTGGGGCCAGTCGAGGCCAGCTATATCTTGCGGGAAATCCATGAAGGCATCTGCGGGAGTCACCTGGGGGGCAGAGTCCTAGCTTACAAGGCCCTACGACAGGGATACTACTAGCTGACCATGAAGGAAGACGCGGCCGAGCTTGTCAAAAAGTGTGATAGCTGCCAATGCCATGCCAATATTCAGCGGTAGCCAACGTCTCAGCTGACCCCCTTGGTGGCACCTTGGCCCTTCACCCAGTGGGATATGGATATTCTGGGACCATTCCCCCCGGCCTCCGGACAGCGCAGGTTCCTGCTGGTGGCCGTTGACCACTTCACTAAGTGGGTTAAAGTGAAGCCCTTGCTAAAATCACTGAAAGCAAGGTGAGATCTTTCTTTTGGAAGTCCATCATATGTTGATTCGGGCTACCCCATACTCTGGTCACCGACAACGGCCGGCAGTTCGACAATGCGCCCTTCCGTGGGTTCTGTATCGAACTAGGCATTCACCAGAGGTTCACTTCCATCGGACACCCTCAGACCAATGGAGCGGCCGAGGTGACCAATCGCATCATTCTCCAAGGACTGAGGACCCGACTGGACGATTGCAAGGGGCGATGGGTGGAGGAGCTCCACAATGTGATGTGGGCCTACCACACAACACCCCGAACCCCATCGGAGAGACTCCGTTCAGCTTGGTCTTTGGGTCTGAAGCTATCATCCCGATAGAGATAGGCTCCCCGAGTCCTCGGGTGGAGTCATACAATGAGAAGAATAACTTAGACCGGCTGCGAGCCAACCTCAACCTAGTAGAGAAGGTACGAGACCGAGTGCGGCTGCGGATGGCGGTCTACCGGCAATGAGCTGCCAGGTACTACAACACCCGCATGCGTCCCAAGACTTTCTTGCTGGAAGACGTGGTCCTTCGATGAGCTGAAGTCTCGAAGCCAACGGAAGGAGGCAAGCTAGCTCCTAACTGGGAAGGGCCCTACCAGATCACCAAGACAATCCATCATGGAGCCTATAAGGTCAAAGAGTTGGGTGGAAAGCCACTACCCTGAACATGGAATGCCGACAACCTTCATCGTATTATCAGTAATGCATTTCTCTCCCCACCTTAAATACCGTGCCTGTATTCTCTTGGGCCTTCGCCCCTCATTTGATATTAACGAGTTTGAATTTTAGCACCTCAGCCAGGCACAAAGCCCGACTCCCATCGGCACTTTAAGCCCTGGGCCAGCCAGGCACAAAGCTCGACTCCCGTCGGCACTTTAAGTCCTGGGCCAACCAGGCACAAAACCCGACTCCCATCGGCACTTTAAGCTCTGGGCCAGCTAGGCACAAAGCCCGACTCCTATCGGCACTTTAAGCCCTGGGCCAGCCAGGCACAAAGCTCGACTCCCATCGGCACATTAAGCCCTGGGCTAGCTAGGCACAAAGCCCAACTCCCGTCGGCACTTAAAGCCCCGGGACCAGCCAGGAATAAAGCTCGACACTTCCGGCGGAGTGGTGAGCCATCAGTTCTCAGAGCCCTTCTACCCCGACCTCCTGAGTCCGATGCCCTGACTCCAGGAAGCTCATCCTTCCTGGCCCCAAGGTTCGGTCCTAATATATGGCTAACTCGACTCGCGAATGAATTAAGGGTTACCCCTCGGTGCTGATGAAGGCCCGAGAGGTCGCACGTCGCTAGTCAATGAATTTGGGGCAGTTATAGATGGACAAACAATTCGTCTTGAAGAAAAATGACATTTTAATAATTCAAAGTAATTACAAAATGCCGACTTAGTCGAACTTGCAAAAATAAAATATAGGCGGAGGCTCACAGTTCTGCTGGTGCGGGCTCATCATCAGATTGGGCCAACTCCAAGGGGCTTTCGAGCTCGACGTCTAAGGCTTGAGGGAAGTTCAAGTCCCGGGCAACTTTTTCTTTCTCGTGCTGAAACCCTTGGAGAAACGCCCCCGCCGAAGCTTCCGCCAGCTCGTCCGCAAAGCACTCGGACGCTTTGAACTCCTCTATGACCCCAATGGTCCTGGCTGCAACGACTGCTTCCACTTCGGCGGCTTGAACTCCCTTTGCGGCGGCCAGAGCTGCCACTGCTACCCTCTCGGCCTCCCGAGCATGATTGGCCTCCTCTTCCACCGCCCTCACCCTCTCCTCAACCGACCTTACTCTTTCTTCGGTTGACCTTGCTCTCTCTTCAGCCTCGGTTGCCCGACTCTCTGTTTCTTCGATGGCCAAGGTCAGTTCGGAGATGTGTAGATCTCTCGCTGCGACGATATTCTCGGCATCTGTCATCTGATGGAGTGCCGCTCGCAGACGGTTGGCCTCGGCCTCCGCTCGGCTCTCAGCGGCCCTTATCTCGTCAGCCCGAGCGGTTCTGGCCGACTCCAGGGCCCCCTCGGCCACCTCCGCGCGATGATGAGCCTCCTCGGCCTCCTTTTGAGCCTCACGCAGAAGGGTCTTTCCTCCGTGAATGACCTCTCTCGCAGCCCTTAGGGAGTGTGCAAGCTCCGTATAAAAAAAAAAAAGAAGAAGAGAAGGAAGATGGGGGAAAAAAAAGAGATAGAGGCAAAGGGTTGCAGGACCACTTACCCTGACGAGAGCTGCATAGGACTCCCGAAAGAACGTACCCGCCTTCAGGTGGCTGAGCTCTTCCAGGACCTTGGGCATGAAGACTGGCGAGAGGACCCGTTCGGCCCAATGCCCATCATTCAGAATGGAGTCTCGAGGCGGCCCTGGTCTGGCCCCACTCCCTCCGGCTGCCTCGGCATTTTCTGGCTCGGTGCGCAGACTGCTTGTCAACGCCCGCTCAGGGGGTGGGCTTACTGCCCCCGACGGCCCCTCGCCCCAGCTCCTATCTGCCTCGGGGAGGGTCGGTCCACTGGGAGCAAAGAGCTCCTCTGCTACCGTTGGCTCCTCCGCAACCGGCTCCTCCATAGGTGTCTCCTCAGCCACCGCCCTCTCCGGCGGAGTGTCGGCTGTAAGGTCAATCTCCGGAGCGGTTGGGGGGTCACGCAGTGCTGGTGGCTCCGACACCCGCGCCATCGGGCGTTTTGGAGCCGGTGCTCGCCGGCCTTCACTCGGTCCTTTCCGGGCCCTCTTCTTGACGGCGGCCTTTAGGAGTTTTTGGGTCAGGACCTTCATGGCTACACAGTATAGGTCAAAGTCAGTAAAAAAAAAAGAAAAGAAAAGCGAAACCAAGCAAAACTTTGACTAAGTATGGAGATGGCTTACCCCGGTGGGAGATAAGACCCGCCAACTGGAGGTTATCTTATATCAGGAGCAGGGTGTACCGAGGGATCTCGGTAGCCAACAACTGCCCCAACGCTTCCCTGTCTCCAGGATGGACGATGGAATTGGCGTTACCTCGAAGGTCGGGGTTTCCCCACCGGGGCTTGACTTGGTCTAGACTAGCGAAGAAGAATCGGGATTTTCATCTCTTGATAGAGGAAGGAAGGACAAGTTTGAGGACCCGATTGGATCAGGGCTGAAATAGCCACCAACCCTTCTGGGCTCGAAGGATGTAGAAGGATCGAAAAAGGGAGATGCGGTGGGTAATGCCAAGACAGTGACAGAGAACGACAAAGGCGCTAACGACCCGAAGGGAGTTCGGGACCAACTGGGAAGGAGTTAAGGAATAGTATTCAAGGAGATTAACGAAAAAGGGGGGAAAGGGTGGACGGAGGCCGGACTTCAGGCAAATTTCGTAAATGGCCACTCAGCCAGGTCGGGAAGAAATGACTCTATCATCGGGAGTCGGCAAGAAAAGCCCAACGTCCCGAGGAATCTGTTAACAAGCCCTGATATTCGCCAAATCCTTGCTCGTTACCGTGGAAGTGGTCCCCTCCGGGGACTCCGCCCCCACCCTCGAGGAGGAGGTGTCGGCCTTCGTCCGGCATCTCCTTGATGGGGCCCTGCTAGCCACCGTCGGACGTTCCCCTGCGGGAGCCCTACCGGTGGCCTGCCGCTGGGTCAGAGGGACGTGATCCTCCGAATCAGAGGACCACTCCAGCGAGGGAGAGGGAGAAGGAGTAGGAGAAGCTCGATGCCTCTCAGGGGGGGAACGATCCTCTGGATCATCCCTCGAGGTTTGGGATGGGGAACTCATGGTTAAAAGAAAGAACAGGAGAATCTGGAAGAGATAAAGCTGACCTGAAGGAGGAAAAAGCTATGCGCAGGATCTCGGGTTGCAGGGGAGACCAAGGCGCAGAGACTCAAAGGAAGAAGACGATGATAGCAGGAGTGGTGTGGCCAGATTTAACCCCCTTCCACGCTTTAATTGATTTCAAATCGTCCCGTCATGTCTCATCAGCCACGTGGATCCACACCATAAGCTGGCTTGCCTCGGTGGTTGCCCAGCGCGTGATACGATATGCCTCCGACCAGTGATAAGACCTGCTGACGTCGCCGCTATGAGAGGTAATGATGGTGCGGCTTCCCTTGCGGATTTCAAAGGGTTAATCTTGTCTCGAGGATGATCGTGGCAGGCTGAGTGGACGGAAGCAGCCGCCCTTCACATTCCCCATGCCGTCCGCATAGGGCCACGGCAGTCACCGAGGATACGTGTCCAGAGCCACTCGCGAAGGACGGGGATCAGCCACGTGGAAAGTAGCACCTCTTTCACCTTGCCAGTGTGGGCCCGCTTCGTCTCAGGGGTGAGGGGGCACCTGATGTGGCTGATTCAGCACCATTAGAATAAACAGCAACGGTAAATAACAGAGATCCCTTTAGCCCCGAAACCTTCTAATCCTCTGATATCGATGTCAGTTTCGCCAAGTGTCTGCTACAAGGATTCACTTCGCATCTCCAAAGTGTCACTCAACCCTTAGCCCCGCCTTGCGTCCGGTAAGACCCGGAACATCTCACCCCCGAGATCCCCCCGGTCTCGGGGTGAGGGCACCGCATTACAACCCCGAGACCCCCTCCGGTCTCGGGGTGCACAAGAAACATCTCACCCCCGAGACCCCCTCCGGTCTCGGGGTGAGGGCACTGCATTACAACCCCGAGATCTCCCTCCGGTCTCGGGGTGCACAAGTAACATCTCACCCCCGAGACCCCCTCCGGTCTCGGGGTGCACAAGAAACATCTCACCTCCAAGACACCCCCTGGTCTTGGGGTGAGGGCACCGCATTACAACCCCGAGACCCCCTTTGGTCTCGGGGTGCACGATAAACATCTCACCCCCGAGACCCCCTCCGGTCTCGGGGTGAGGGCACTGCATTACAACCCCGAGACCTCCCTCCGGTCTCGGGGTGCACAAGTAACATCTCACCCCCGAGACCCTCTTCGATCTCGGGGTGAGGGCACTGCATTACAATCCCGAGACCCCCTCCGGTCTCGGGGTGCACGAGAAACATCTCACCCCCGAGACCCCCTTCGGTCTCAGGGTGAGGGCACCGCATTACAACCCCGAGACTCCCTCTGGTCTCGGGGTGCACAAGTAACATCTCACCCTCGAGACCCCCTCCGATCTCGGGGTGAGGGCACTGCATTACAACCCCAAGACCCCCTCCGGTCTCGGGGTGCACGAGAAACATCTCACCCCCGAGACCCCCCCTGGTCTCGGGGTGAGGGCACCGCATTACAACCCCGAGACCCCCTTCGGTCTCGGGGTGCACTAGAAACATCTCACCCCCGTGACCCCCTCCGGTCTCGGGGTGAGGGTACTGCATTACAACCCCGAGACCCCCTCCGGTCTCGGGGTGCACGAGAAACATCTCACCCCCGAGACCCCCTCCGATCTCGGGGTGAGGGCACCGCATTACAACCCCGAGACCCCCTCCGGTCTCGGGGTGCACAAGAAACATCTCACCCTCGAGACCCCCTCCGGTCTCGGGGTGAGGGCACCACATAACAACCCCGAGACCCCCTCCGGTCTCGAGGTGCACGAGAAACATCTCACCCCCGAGACCCCCTCCGGTCTCGGGGTGAGGGCACTGCATTACAACCCCGAGACCTCCCTCCGATCTCGGGGTACACAAGTAACATCTCACCTCCGAGACCCCCTCCGGTCTCAGGGTGAGGGCACTGCATTACAACCCCGAGACCCCCTTCGATCTCGGGGTGCACGAGGAACATCTCACCCCCAAGACCCCCTCCGGTCTCAGGGTGAGGGCACTGCATTACAACCCCGAGACCTCCCTCCGGTCTTGGGGTGCACAAGTAACATCTCACCCCCGAGACCCCCTCCGGTCTCGGGGTGAGGACACCACATCTCAACCCCGAGACTCCCCTCCGATCTAGGGTGCAGGAGCGACGCTTAGTACATGGACTGGCCTCTGAACTAAGCAACATCTTCAGGCCGCCTGGAGCGCCCACATGGCCCGCTGTACGCCCGTGGCTGCGAGTGGCCATGCCTCATAACGGCGCATGGCTCGTTGCACATGCTCAACTGTGCATGACATGCCCCGTAACGGAGTACGATTCACCACCACTTGTAGCTGTGTGCGGTCACATCCAACGACGACGCGCACCAAATGCAACCCCTGCTGCCGGACACCTATGAGGCCGTACTGGCAAGTAATGTAGGACATCTCCGATACATACACGATGACAGTATGACCCGTCACTGTCAAGCCTCGCCTTTTTGTCCGTTACCAGATGGGGCGCCTCAGAATCAGTGATTTTTTGGATGGAAAGTAGATCTTCTAGTAGGTATAAAAGGCCGCACCCACACTGTAAGTAGGATCCCCGAAAAAAACTAAGGTTTTCTAGTCTTCTTGCTAGTGAAACCCTAACTCTCTCTAGCTTCTTCGACTAGCAAGTTCTCACCTGTCCCAAGTGACTGACTTGAGCGTCGGAGGGTCCCCACAGGAGCCCGTCGAGGAGGACGTCTATTTCTCCGGTGCTTGAAGAAGGTGACTTGGCGTCAACACCATTCAATCTCAAAACAAGAAACTTCAGTAGCATTACTTGTGATAATGACTATGGGCAACGAAGATTATGCATAGCAAAAAATAATTCACCCAAATAAAAGTCAAGTTGTGAATGTAACCTAAGCCAGTTTTATTCATCAATAGCTTGCTTTTGTTTGAACCATGGTCCAAATCCTCAGCTAGAGCCCGGTCCAACTTTAAATTCACTTGTCCTTACCCTACAGAAAAGTCTTTGTATACGCCTTCGGTGCAGCAAATCCTATGCGGACTGCATCGTTCTTTTTATTGATCCACATGAATTCTACATGGCTTGATGCGATAGAACAAGATAAGATAGTAGGAATACCATCTTAAATTTTGACGTGACATGCATTAATACTTGTTCAGCTTTTTTTTGAAATTTATGTACAGACTAGAGGCGGTGCAGTGCACGTTTTCTGAATGGGTATCATAATTTTATAACTATGGTGTCGTAAATTTACAATTGGGATGTCATAATTTTTTTGGCTTTATGAACGAGTGTCTCATAATTTTACAAGTGTCATCTTAAATTTTGATGTGAGTGCATTAATACCGATTCAGCTTTTTTTTAGAATTTATGTACAGACGCATTTTCTGAATGGGTGTCGTAATTTTATAACTACGGTATCATAAATTTACAACTGAAATATCATAATTTTTTTTGTTTTCTTAATGGGTGTCTTAATTTTATAACTACAATATTATAATTTTACAAATGTGTGTCATCTTAAATTTTGACGTGACGTGCATTAATACTCGTTCAGCTTTTTTTTTTAAATTTGTGTACAGACACGTTTTCTAAATGGTGTCGTAATTTTATAATTACGTTATCGTAAATTTACAACTAGGGTATTGTAATTTTTTTTTGCTTTCTTAACTGATGTTGTAATTTTATAACTATGACATTGTAATTTTACAACTGGATGTCGTAATTTTTTTTTCGTCGGAATGCCGTAAAGCTGTCTTAACATTTTTGGATGGGTATCATAATTTTATAACTATGGTATCGTAATTTTACAACTCGGGTATCTTAATATTTTTTGAAAGGCAAGCTATCTGATCCCATCCCATCATAGACCGTATACAACTTACGAATTCGTAATCATGATCCCTGCTATCCCATCCCATCGCGTTAAGCCATATAGGATGCATGTGGACCAATAAAAAAGATGTTATAGTCCACGTAAGATTTGCTGTACTGGATGCGGTGTATAAAGTCTTTTCCTTAGCCTACTTAACCACTAATCCGGCCCAATTTATATTCGTGTGGGCCCAACTCCCCATTGCTTGTAGATTGGGTTGGATGGGGCGGCCCAGGATGCCGGCTTAGGCTGTGGCGGCATCACTCTTCCGGTCGAGTCCGGGCGAACCGGTCCGACTCAACTGCTGTAACGTGGCAGGCTTCGGCGAAGGGTGTAGAATAACTTAACTAGAGGAGCAGGAGCAGTGACGGATATTTCTTCGGGTGCCCTCCAATTCATCGGGTATCAAACCCTAGCGAGCCGGGTAGGGCAAAGGGAAAGCAGATCGAGAGGAGGGAAAACGCTGGAATTTCTTCGACGAACCTAAAAGGGTTTTCTTTTCATCGATCTTTGGTCTCTAATTTGTTTTTAGTTTGGTTCTTCTTTAATCCTTTTCCATTCTAGCTTGTTTTTGATGTTTGATCTGCGGATCTTTTGTCCTTGTTTGTTAAATATTTTTTTAAATATATTTTATGTTGAAAACAAGATAATTTGACCTGAATTTGTTTGATATCTATTTATTAGTTACTTTGGGAGTAGATTTTGTTCGAAAAGTTTGTCTTTTCTCTTAATTTCTTGCAATATAAGTTCACGACATGCTATCTTACTACGTTCGAAAGGAAGTATTTTCATGGAAATGAAGGTTCTAAAATGAGGCAGTGTGGATGCTCTAAATTTCTTTTATTAGGAAGGTGCTTCAGACGGTGGGAAGCAACGATCTTTCTTTCTTGCTTTCTCTGTGGACGCTGGGGTGCTTGAATTAACATTCTCTTTCTGTAGTCACAGCATCTGGATCAAACTTAATTTTATTTAGCAATATAAAAGATGTAAATACCATCCCTTTGTTTCCTGTCGAAACATCAAAAGCTGAATTCATGTGGTGTTTAATCTGTGCGGAATGAAAACTTAACATGTTCACAGAATTTGGGATGCCCTGAAGAAGTCGATTATCTGTTGGTTCTATGGGCTAATAATATAAAGAGCATGTTAATTTAGTATGGATTGATTCTGCATATGCTAGCATGGAATTTTTTTTTGTGCTTCTATACTATGAATGCTTTGTGGGCTTCTTAAAGTTCTTATATTCCTTGTTAGGGAAGGAAAGCAATGAAATAGGCTTAAATTTCATTAATTTTCGCTGTTATTCATGCTTGCTTTTATGGCCAAAACCAAAGGGAACCATGTTATGGTGATCCAAGCTGTTCTTGAAGAAATTGGATTATGGGGTTACACGACTGCAGGAATCTTATGATCTTAAAACCATTTCAGGATTGAGCAACATTCGTTCAGTTCTAATTTGCTACAAAAAGAATGTCCGGATCTTCACTTTTCCATGCATCAAATATGGTGGCATAACAACTCTGCTGCGCTTGTGCGTTTAACATCCTTTATTAGACTTTACTTGTGGAGGCAAATGAATTTTATGCTGCTACCAGCCGTATTTAATTGTGCAATGTTCCATATTTCAAGGCTGATAACCTAGAGGAGTTGTTTCTTCAAGTGATCTTGTACTGAAATGGTTGATGTGCTGTATCTAAGGGACTGCAGACCTCACTTTAGTTATAAGATTTGGTTTAAGGATAATGGGAAAGGGAGAAAACCTTTTAATACTATTTTAAATCAGCATGATATATTCTTAAATATGTTTTAAAAGATGTCATATGATGGTTTTTATGTGTCAAGTAAATTATCCATTTATGCGTTGATATTTCTAATTCATTTAATTATTTATCTTTAGTGATGTATTTTAGAAAACCTGATTAGCACTGTGCATTTTGATTCATAAGCCAGTATATTTAACTTTTTTTATTTAGTATGTCATCTTCTTTTTAATTAAAGGGGGTTATTCAGAACCTCTCAAAGATAATGATGACAAAAATTATGTGGATTGGAGAACAGTAATGTATCAGCATTGTTTTCTGTATTTAATGCTTATTATGATATTCTGGCGAGCAAGATTTAATCTGGAGATTGATTTAGATGAGTACTAGCATTTATATGATAATTTGTCATCATTTTTTTTATTTTTCCCTGAATTATACTTCTTAGTCTTACAACTTCTTTGATATGAGATACCTGACTAATAAATTGATGCAACATTGTTGGATGTTTAGGTGCTGATCTTATGGATCCTGCCTTGCCAAAATCATCCCCTGATAAATCTGATGCGAGGGCTTCATTTCGTAGATGCTCAAATGATGCTGCTAATAGGAAGTATCGTCGCCATTCACCTCTTGGTGATTCAGATTCATATTCATCTGGGGGTTAGTAGTCCCACTTGATTTCTTGTGTTCTCTCATGTTTTCTTTCTTGTGTTTTACTATCAATTGAGTATAATGCTTTCTACATTAATGTTTTGAAGCAGCTACTCATTAGCTTTGCAATATCATGTTTGTAAGACTTTGACAGAGCTAAATTGCAATATGTGCTTGTCAATTGATGCTTATTGATGTGAGATGGTGCTTAGACTATGAAGCACAAGCTGTTAGTTTGTAATTTGAGTGTCGACTTAGTCCTAAATAGAGCATAGCGGAGGAAGAAGATTCACATAGCCGACCCTATGTAGTTGGGAAAAGGCTTAGATGAGTTGAGTTGAGTTAGAGTATTTGTTGAATGCCTTCTAATTCTATGGAATATAATTGTCATGAGTTAGTTTGTTTCTTGAAGGACAACGTTATAAAAATTGATACCAAGGCTGAACAAAATTGTTTTCTGATACATTTGTTGTCTCAATTTTGTCTCTGACAAAGTGTGGATTTTTTTATTCTTTTAGTGGTGTCATTTCTGCTTGCATGTCATAACAACTGTAACACTCGCTTCATCAAAAATTGATATAAAAAGGCTGGCCTTCTATACTTTTTGGTCAAGAATAATCTGCTATGTAGCCATTTCTTTTTTCTGTGTGACTATGAATCTTTATGCAAGGGCAGCCCTGTAACTAGATGGTTTCTCTCTCATGAAATTCGATTCATTTCTTTCATTTTAATAATGTTGTAGAACACACCAAACTTATATATTATATACAGAAAGCAAATTGAAGTTTTTCTGTTGACATGTGAGCCACAAGCTTAGATGATGACCTTTTATGACTAGGTGACTATAATAGCACTTGTTATAATTATGACTTGAATGCTTCGCAGTCATCTAATTGAACAGTTGCTGTGACTGAAACTCTTAGGAACAATCTACTTGGCCATTGTAAAGAGCTTTTATAGCACTGCAAATGGCCTTTATCTTTGCAGTCTTCAGTTGACCCTTTGGTATTTCTAGTTTTATCGATATCATAATTTAGAAGTGGTGAGATTAGTGGATAAATGCTTACTTGCATGATTTGGTGCATCAGATAATCCTTAGTTCCTTCTTTTTTTAATAAATTCTTGTTGCTTATCAGCTTATAGCTTGAATAGTTGATGAGGATATCCGCAAAATTGTCATGGTCCCAAAGCCTACTTTATTTCATTTTTATTTTATTACATTTTCTTATGAAGATGTTAACATTTCTTTTTGTCCTGTTGACAGGAAGTCCTAAAGGTGAGCGAAGCCGTAGTCCAGTCCATTCCAAGGAAGACCATTCTAAGAGGTCTGATGATCAGCGGAGGAAGGATGATGGAACAGAGTTAGAAAAGGAGTACAACTGTTATCGGTCCACCAGAGAACATGATTCTCATAGACATTCTGACAGGCACCGTTATGGAACTTCCCGTGACTTCCATAGGCATGATCGCAGCAGGTACAGGAGGCATGCTGATGAGGATGAGAGGAATTATCATAGGTCTTCTCGATCAGGTCGAGAATTGAGGGATGACTCTTGTTCTGACCGTGTGAGACATGATAGGGCATCTCATAGATCTCGAGATAGTTGGCGAGATGTTGGTAATCATTCTAGAGATAAGTATGAAAATGCAGAGTATAGGACTAAGAGGAAAGAAAGAGAAACTGATGCTCAAGAGCAATACAGGTATAGCGACAAAGATTATGACAAAGCTGTCTCTGGAAGCAGGACAAACTCAGGCATAGATTATGGTAAGAGTGGAGAGCGGGATCGACAGAAAAATAGAGAAGCTCGAGATGACAAGAGAGACTATCACGGGGGCCCTGGAAATTATAAGAATGATCGTTCATCTTTGCATGATGATTTGAGGGAACCTGGTAAAGATTTGGCTTCAGGAAGAGACAGTGGTTGCCTTCAATTGAAAGAAACTCACAAGAGTAGCAATAAGGAAATTGATGAGCAGGAGGATTTGGTGCAGAAGAAGCACAGTAATTGGGAAAGTGATAGGCGCAAGGAGAAAGGTATGAAAGAACCAGAGGAAGAGAGGCAAAATGAAAACAGAATTTTGTCTAGTTACCAGGAAAGAGATGGGAGATATGAACAACATTTAGATAAATCCTCTAATGTGATTGATAGGCAGAATTCTTCAGCAACAAGACTTAAGCTAGGTAATTCATTTTCTTCTTTTTCTTCTTTTTTTTCTTTTTTCTTTTAAGGCTCTCATTAACTGTCTGATTTATATCAGATCTTTTGCAACTATCTAGCAGTTATATTGATTTCTATAACATAACTTTAGGAAATGCTGTGGATGAGAATCCATCATCAAGTTTAAAACAGCTAGAAGACATGGATGAGAAAGTGACTTATGAACCTATGGGCTCATTCACTATTCAGGCTGGAGGTGGTAGTGACCTTAATGCAGCAAAAGTTGCAGCAATGAAAGCTGCCGAATTAGGTGGGTATTTATTTCTGATTGGGTATCGTAAAACGGAAATATTTAATTCCACTAGTATCATCATTTATTCATATATTTTCACTTTGTTTAAGTTTATTTATCGCTCATTTGCAATCGCTCATTTGCAATTTTGTATCAAATTGTATTTGTATTTCCTACTTTAACATTTAATTGTCTGGATGTTACGATGCCTGGTCAGGTATGTTAGCATCAGTCTTCACTATATCTTTAGAGAACATGGTTCCTACTAGTTATAGGGCATGCTTCCTGAATTATTAGGATGTTATGCTCTTGGATCTTTCTTATTGAGGACTGCAGGTATGAGCTTTTATTCAAGATTTTCCAATAACAGTCCAATAAACAATCGGATATGTTTTTATTTATAATGATTTTTTTTAGAAAAAAAGAATGCATAACACTGCATAAGCTATTCATGCAATAATATTGAAACATGTTAAATTCTATTGATTAGAAGACTAGAATTAAAGTTGAATGTATAATGGGTATACGATACGGTTGGGTCGAAAGAGATGTAAATCTTAACCTCGCATAATCCTTATATACAGAAAGCATACAACCACTGCAGTAATTCTTCTATTTTCTTTCGGAGATTCTGCTATGCCTTCTATTTAGTACTTCTATTTAGTAGAGTTCAAATAACAAGGTTCGACTTATCAAATCCACACAATTTTTAGCTTTCAGTAGAAATGAAGATGTTATCTTGAGAGAACCAAATCCTGTGACATGTTAACATGACAAAACCCTGATAAAAAAGATATACAGCAAGCATTAAAGCTTTGTGAATTTTATTTCTCCATTGGAACCATTCTATACCAAGTCAATCGAAATGGATTTATTTATTTTTACTTCTAACAATTAAGTCTTCTTTGCTTTCCTTTTTCGATTTTTTAATCTGTATTATAGGGCTGCCTTTTGGAACTATTATCTATGTCTATGCGTCTAAGGATCTCACATACTCTCTTATTTAACCTTTTACAAGTGCTATCCATTAAGGTTATCTAACTTTGCATATTAACTAAATGCTCTAGATTTAACATACCAATCCCCATTACACTTATCCTGTGCTCATATGCGCTAGTGACTGACGTGCATTGTGATACAAAATTTTACATTAGAGGTTCAGGCGGTGATTACATGACATTCCAAAGTTGGATATTATCATCTTAACATTCTCATCAATTCTTAAACCATTTTATGTTGCCAAAAGGATAATGAAAATATAATTGTGTTTCTCTTGGTTCTAAATTCAGAATGTATTCTACTTCACTTATATCTGCAGGAAACAAGTATTTCATATGTTTCACATCAATCTGACTGATTTCATAAACCTTTATAAATCAGTGGTGGTCATCAATACGTAGAAATCCTTTTTAAAGAGGACTATTGGTTATGGCATAGTGCCATTAGACTTGAATGGGGCTGAGCTCTGGTTAGGCCTAACATAATATCGGCCAAAACATGATCCTCTTTGGATGTGAGAGAGAGAGAGAGAGAGAGAGAGAGCAGCTGGTTGGTTTTATCCCATATCCCGTAACCTGCTGACGCTTTATAAGCGTCGGCATATGCCGTATCGGACTCGGTTTTTCCGACGCTAGTAAAAAGCGTCGGCAGCTAACGACGCTTATAAGTATCGTTAAATGCCAACGCTTATAAGCATCGTTAAATGCCGTATTGGACTCGGTTTTCCCGACGCTAGTAAAAGCGTCGGCAACTAACGACGCTTATAAGCGTTGGGATATCAATCGCTCGGATTACTCCTCCCGTTGGGATTAAAAGCCCTAGCTCCCGTTTTCCTTCTCCCATGCCGCTCCGCGCTCCTCTCTGTGCCCTAGCTCCCTCCTGGTTTTCCCCCTCCCCCTATCATCTGGCTTCGCCGATCTCCCTTATCGTGCCCTAGCTCCCAGTTTTCGGCCTCCCATGATCTGGCTTCATTGCTCTTGTCCTTTCTCCCTCTCGGTTTTTGGCCTCCCACGATATCGTGCCCTAGCTCCCAGTTCGAGCAGAGCAGCCTTGTCCCTTCTCTCTCTAATCCATCGTCATCGCACGCGATATCGTCCATCCATGTCACCAGAAGCTGCTCGAACTTTGACGCTGTACGGGAGAGAGAGAGAGAGAGAGAGAGAGAGAGAGAGAGAGAGAGTCTCGTAATATCAAGGTAATTTTGATTCCATTGTTCATTCCTTTCTTTTTTCCCTCTTTCTATATTTTATCGAAGATGAATTATTATTCGGTGAAACTTTAATTTGCGGTTATTCATGAGATATCCGAATTCTATGGAGTTAGCAAATTCGCTGGAGGAAGTTGTTTCTCATTCACTTGCCCTTTCGTTAATATATTTGGTCATTTGGGAGTGACATTATAAACTTAAATTTATTCTGTTAAAATTCGAGATATATTCCTTGCTGCTGTTGGAGACTGTCATATTGTGCTACGTTGATTTGTCGGTCTTGGATGATAGTTTTGAAGTTTTTAATTTTGTTCTGTAAATTTATTTATATTTTCTCACAGTATCACTGTAAGTTTTTAATATTGGTATGACTACACATACTTGAAGACTTGGAGGTATACATAAGCTGACTGCTGAACTCGATGAACAAGGCATCCATAGATTGTAGATTGGCTAGAACTTCATCTTGCACTTGCACACTAAATGAAATTTTCTATCAGGAACATAAGGTTCGCTGCTATTACATGGATGCTAGGTGCTACACAAAAAATAATCTGCAAGTACTATTTTCTTGAATTATTAATTTTTTTAAAACAGTATTATGAGGAGTTAACTTTCTATAGACACCAAACGCTATTATATATGTGTTTAGCATTATGAAAACCATGAACACGCACAGGAAAGGCAGTATCTTCACCTTGAGAGGGAGGATTTTCTGTCATAGGAGATGGTCTTTTGGATTAGCATAGGGAGATCATGTCATGACACTGCAGGATGCTTTCTTTCAGCCAGCCACCTATCTCAGTTAGTGCATTAGATTTTTCACTCTATTTTTTCTCTCTTTTATGATTTGTTACTTTTTTTAACTTCATTTTCTAAAGTAGCATTTCCAGTAGAAGGAATCTAAAGGTTTCTGGATAAAATTCATTAAGACATATCCAAATCATATAATCTAAAATAGGACACCATGTGGAAACTTGATGACTGATTCAAGAATGAAGAAGAATGGGCAGCATAGTTGACTTGAATATGAATGCAAGGAAGGATGAAAAGCCAGCATGGGTGGATTTTTGGCCTATGATGAGTTGTACAATAAAATTAGGAGAAGTTAGTAAGTGTATGTACCAATTAGTTCTCATGAGGGAAAGGAAAAATCCATGTATCTACCAGGATAGCTGCTTCAAAAATATTTTTTTAAAAATTTAGTTCTTCATTTAGGGGCTTGCTGTCAAATGGATGGGTTCTGATTAGAAAGAACATTTAGTCTAGATTTACACTGGCGCACGTTAGCACCTTTACATCACTGCTAAAAACAGTGATATATGGATTACGGGATATCACGTGCTAACGTTAGCACGCTAGCACGTTATTCGAGAACATGGAGAACACTGGTAAAAACAGTGGCAAACGAATATAGGTCTGAAACAAAAGTATAGGGAACACATCAATGGAGAAGTGATACTGTGAGAAAATAGACATGCATATGGGTCTGAAACCAAAGTAGAAAACTCCCCACCTTGGTACTCACTGATTCTTGAGACAATGTTGTAAAGGATGATCAGGGTGTCATAGTTTTAGTGGTGTCAAGGCCTAGAAATAACAAAGGGTCCTGGCTTTGGCGCAAAAAAAAAAAAAAAAATATTGGTGAAACTTATCGGCACAGCTTCACTATAGTTCATTTATGAACTAGTGATTCTGCCATCTAATAATAAAATACTACTTGTTTGATCAATGTGAATAAAAACTATCAGTTTTGCTTTAGTTGAAGCTATGACCTTTTTAAGTTTTAATTTCAGTTGTGTTCAAATTAAAATACCTAAAAGTTAATTTAATCTGACATATGCCTATACTACTAATGTTGAACACTTATGATGATGAAATTTGTGCAGGATATTGGATAAAAGTTGGTTGTTTATCGACCATTTATCCTACAATGGATAAAAGTTGGATAAATAAACTAAGAAATACCACAGAATATTTAGATGGAGTTCGTGATTTCATTAAATTTGGTATGGATAAAAGTAGTTTGAATGGAAAGATTTTATGTCCGTGTCGGCGATGTGTTAACAATTCTTATTTAGATCCACAAACCGGTGAAGAACATTTGATATGGAAGGGTTTTTCAAGAGGTTATACTAAGTGGGTTTTCCATGGAGAATGTATGTTGCCATTATCAAGTAATCAACCCTCCTCATCTGATTTTGGATTTGGTAATATGCAAGATAACCTTGTAGGAGATGATATGACAGGTTTGATCACAGATGCTTTTCGACATGATGTTCAAAACTTTGGAGGTTCAACTAATATACATGGAACATGTAGAATATGTGATGATTCTACATTTATGGAACAAACATTTGTTGAGGAGCAGATGCATGAGTTAGCTCGGTATCATAATTTAATTAAAGATGTAGATGAACAATTATATTCGGGTTGTTTGAAATTTTCGAAGATCTCTTTTCTTATACATTTATTTCATATAAAATATGAATGGATGGTCCGGAAGGAGTTTTACCATGCTTCTCAAATTACTAAAGGATGCATTTCCAGAAGGCACTGGTTTACCATTCTCTTATTATGAAGCAAAGAAAGTTGTCAACAAATTGGATCTTGGATATCAAAAGATCTATAGTTGTCCGAAAGACTATGTTATATCATGATGAAAATGCTGATCGAGAGTCATGCAATATTGTGGATCATCACGATGGACAACTCATGAACATGTCGAGGATGATGTAATGAACAAAACAAAAGAACCGGTGAAGGTATTGCGTTACTTTCCTCTTATTCCTCGATTGAAAAGGCTATATTCATCATCAAAAACAACTTCATTAATGAGATGGCATGATGAAGGGCGTGCGAAGGATGGAATGTTGAGACATCCAGCAGATAGTCTAGCATGGAAAGCATTTGATGCTAGGCATTCTGATTTTGCTTCTTATATTCGTAATGTTCGGTTGGGTTTAGCTTCAGATGGCTTCAATCCTTTTCGGACTCTAAATTCTACATATAGCACTTGGCCAGTTGTTTAATACTATACAATTTACCACCATGGTTGTGCATAAAACAATTCTCACTTATCTTGTCAATGGTTATTCCAGGTGATGAGGGTCTAGAAAATGATATTGATATTTTGTACAACCTTTAATAGAGGAATTGAAACAGTTATGGGAAGGTGTCGTGCAATTGATGCTTCAAATGGTGAAACATTTAAACTACGGGCAGCTTTGTTGTGGGCTATTAATGATTTTTCAGCATATGCTAATTTATCTGGTGGAGTACAAAGGAAAGGGTTGCATGTCCTTGTTGTGCCAATTCGACACATTCAATTTAGTTAAAATATGGAGGAAAATTTTGTTATATGGGACATCGTCGATGGTTAGAACACTACAGTAAAAGTAATGTATAGCAACTCTTTTTTCCCGACGCTTGGGGGTGGGGTTGGGAATTCATGCAGCCTGTCGATGCCTTTTAAAGCGTCGGCAGGCTCCTCTCCCGCATCCAATGCCCCCCCCCCCCACCCGCGTTCTGAGCATTCTGATGCCCTAGCTCCTTCTCTGATCCCCCCTGCCCGCGTTCTTAGCATTCTGATGCCCTAGCTCCTTCTTTGATCCCCCCTGCTCGTGTTCTTAGCATTCTGATGCCCTAGCTCCTTCTCTGATCCCCCCGCTCACGTTCTGATGCCCTAGCTCCTTCTCTGATCCCTCCCGCGCCCGCGTTCTGAGCATTCGGATGCCCTAGCTCTTCCTCTGATCCCTCCCCCCCCCCCCGTTCTGATGCCCTAGCTCATCCTCTGATCCCCCCCCCCCCCCCCACATTCTGATGCCCTAGCTCCTCCTCTGATCCTGTGTTCTGATCCAGTGCCCCCCTCCTCGTGTTTTGATCGATCCAATGCCCTAGCGCCCTAGCTTCGTCCCCCACCCGCGTTCTGATCCAGTGCCCTAGCTCCCCCCTCCCGTGTTCTGATCCAGTGCCCTAGCTCCCCCCCCCCCCCCCCGCGTTCTAATCATCCTCTTCAGTGCCCTAGCGGAGCTCTTTTCCTCCCCCCAAC
This sequence comes from Calamus simplicifolius, assembly GCA_900491605.1. Taxonomy (NCBI): domain Eukaryota; kingdom Viridiplantae; phylum Streptophyta; class Magnoliopsida; order Arecales; family Arecaceae; genus Calamus; species Calamus simplicifolius. The sequence goes on along the minus strand of UESW01004342.1, from coordinate 508,065 downwards.
CGATCCTCATAAGTGGCGGAGCAGATCCGGCCTTTTCCTCCCCCCTCCAACCGATCCTGATCAGTGCCCTAGCGGAGCAAATCCGGCCTTGTAGCTGAGTGTGGCCTCTCTCTTCCTTGGCCTAGGGCTTTCTCTTCCCCGGCCTCCACAACGGTGGTGTATCCGTGTCTTTTCTCTCCGACATCACCCATTTCCCCTCGAAGGTAAGATCTCTCTATGATCTATGAATATGGTATGTTCGTATCTGAAGACAGAGTGTTGGGAGGTCCTAGACCTCCCCGATCTCCGCTGGTTCGCATTGATTTGATCTCTTTTGTATTCGGTTTGATCTAATGAAGAAGTTTTCCGAATGTAGTGGAAGGATCTAGGGAAGGGGCTTTGACAAGTATTCCGGTATTTCAGCCTTCTGAAGGTCAGTGTCCCAAGCAGAGAGATTCCAGCTGATGCAGAGCAGTGTGTCTCAGAAATCTTGAGTAAATAGTCTTCCTCACAGAATTGAACCTTTATTTATGATCATAACAATATGACAAGCCCCCACAGGTGTTATTAGAAGCTTGTGCAGGCCATTTGGGGTGGTCAAACAATGTAATCATGATCTTCCTTCATGGCCTGTAACATATAGAATCTTGAAGCTCATATTCCTGCAAGATAAAATTTTCTGGATTTCTAATTATACAGCCTTGTTAATAATGAGGTCAGATTTAAAATATTTTTGCCTTATGACATATAATCTGCAGAATTTCTGTTTGTTGGCTTTCTTCAATCTGTTCTTCTATTTTTGGTTTTATGTATGCCGGCCATATCTTGTTTTGAGAGATTGTTTATTGAAGATCTTTTGATCATATAATAGGTACGTATTAGTCCTTCATTTTTAATTAGTACATTAACCAATTAAATTAAATATAACAATAGTGCTTTGTTTGGCTCCATTAGCATTTCTCTATTTCAAAAGGAAAAAAGATCCTTAACTTGGATAGCAGATACAAGCTGAGATTATTATTTCTTTCAAATAGTAACTTTGCTACTCATAAGATTCTTTTTTGTAATTTCAACTATGTGATCATTAAATTATATGTGATGGATGATTTAGTCTTGCTTAACTATGATTTTCTTTGTAAATGTTTAAATAATTTTCCTTGGTTTCCATAAGACTGATTCTCTTTGAATATGACTTGACAAAATTTTGTCCGCACTGTTGACGGCCTTTCATTCTTTACAGAATGAGTTAAAAACAAATTCCAGGTGCATATCGCCCGATTAGTGTGCACAGGTTTCCCACCATTACTGTTTATTTATTGTTTTATGATGTCCTATGGATAACAGGAATGACTAAGATAACAGTTCTTCAAATATAATGAAAGGCTCCACCGCCTTGTTTTAAATAGTGATTCTGTCATTGCATATCTTGTTCTACTTGATGAATATTAAAGCATTGATCCTATTGCCTAGAATGAATCAGCTCTTCCATTTTTCCTTTAGTTATTCGAAGTCATCCTCCCCTTTAGAGAGGGGGAGAAACGTGAGCTTGGGAACATTTTAGCAGTCATAATGAAACTGATTGGTGTCTATATCTCCATCAATCGTTGTTCCAAATGGAGGAAATGTTCTACATGGTTTTGTTTTAGTTAATATTATCGTAGCATCAACAAATCATCCATTGGGTAAGGGAAATCAATACATTTAAACTGTGCTTTCTAGACTTTGATATCCAATAAAACGACTGGTCTTCTTGAAGCTGAGTTAATGCTGCACAATTTTGTTTTGGGTACTTTATTGGCACAAGGGTTACTTGACTTCCCTGAAAAATGAAAAGAAAAGGTACTACTTTGACCATTAATGTATGGTCAGTCATATCTTAGACAACTCAAGACAGCTAATAACTAGTTTTGAATTCATAGCATGTAACCGGAGTCTTAACTTTTGCCTATTCTTCATTCTTGTTTGGAAGTTCTCTTTAATTAGGCCTCACCTAATTACAAGACAGGCTTATTTCGCCTTGCATGACTGCATGCACTCAACCACCCCATATGTTAAACGCGCAACACACGTGAATCATGCTTAGACTCAGTAACTATTGCCTCTGAGAGAATGAATTGGATGTTTGGTGGATAGGCTACAAACCTGAGGTCCAAGTAATCGTGTGCGTTGGCCCAGCTCGTTGTCCCCCATGCGTGACCTCTCACATCTCATTCCATGCATTAATTTGATCAGTCGTTATCTTCTCCTGGGCCATCCCTGCCTAACTCAATGTATGATTGCTGCGGAGGCATTGATTCTTTGAATTCCAATGGTTTCCTATTAGGCCCGTGCACTAAAGCTGATGTCATTCTGGCCGTGACATGTGGGTGGATATTGGCTAATTACTTCACACGCACACACATATTTCAATTTGTTTGAAACAAGGGGTGCGACCTCATGAGAGGTTACAAGGTTTTCTGACTTGAGCTGAGAGAGAATAATGGTAAGAAATCAGGAGCTAGCCTTAACTTTGATATTTTTTCAGCTGGGATATTGCATCTATTAAAGGTCATGCACCTATGCATGTTTACTTGACTGGGGAGTCTTCAGTAACTGTAAACTTACGTTACTTGTACAGTTGTAGGTCCAACTCCTACTATGAAAATTATTTAATGTCATTACAATTTAAAACTTCTGATGAAACCATATGTGGCTGATGGCAAATATCTACATATTCATGTACATTTATGCATGCATAAATGATATATGTGCATATTGCCTTAGTGACATATACAGTATCAGCAGTAATTTTTTTATCAATAGGACATTTATGACGAAATTTGTTCTGATGGTCATAGACTGCCACACTTAGGAACTCATCCATCTCTTCTACTTGCATTAAACAAATAAAAACTGAAACGCCAAACAGGATAAGATTCATTCATTTTATTTAACACACAACATGCACAAACACAAGGCACATGATTATAGTATTGCATAAGTCATACAGCAAGTGCAATTTCATAAGGGGGTATGCTAGAAAACTAGAGTCGACTAGCGATAGGGGGTATGCTGGAAAATGGGTATGCTAGAAAACTAGAGTCGACTAGATATAAACAAATTCAAATACAGCAGAACCCTTGTCTGCTTACAACGGATGCACATGCGCAAGAAAAGCCCATGCATGCACGCAAACACATATATACACAGGATGATTGCGTTTACATGTACACACGTGGATGCACTTATGCATGTTATTAGCCTACACAAGAAACTTCAATTCAGCAGCAATATGACGTGTCGTTTTGCTATAAATACCCATAACTACTTGCATTGCAAGTGCACAAAATCTAGATGTTTACACAACTTCAGTATGAAATGTACCTTTATCTTTAGAACGGTCAAAAATACTGCTTTTTGTTAAGGAATCTGTTGTTTTTTCCACTGTACTTGAGGGTTCTGAATTACTTTTCCTCTATACACTACTAGAGGCCGGAGTTTTGGCGGAAAAAAAAATCGAACGACCGCTTGAGGCGGTCGCAGAAGGAACCTTTAGCGACCGCTTGAGGGCGGTCGCTAAAGGCGATCGCGGAAAATAGGAAAAAATTGGGCGACCGCTTGAGGGCGGTCGCGGAAGGCACCTTTAGCGACCGCTTGAGGGCAGTCGCTAAAGGCGGTCGCGGAAAATAGGGAAAAATCGGAAAAAAATAGAAAAAAATCGGGCGACCGCTGAGGGCGGTCGCGGAAGGCACCTTTAGCGACCGCTTGAGGGCGGTCGCTAAAGGCGGTCACGGAAAATAGGAAAAAATCGGAAAAAATCGGGCGATCGCTTTAGGGCGGTCGCGGAAGGCACTTTTAGCGACCGCTCTCAAGCGGTCGCTAAAGGCGGATTGTTATTAACTCATCAGCTGGATTCCGTCGATGCCCTAATTGAAACCCTCGCTCCCACGCCGCAAATCTGAGACTCCGTCGACCCCCGCGAGCTCCTCTCCGCCGTCAACCCCCGGACGCCGGAACCCTCCCCCGCCACCTTTAAAACTCCCCGCGGCAAGGGTTTTAGGCTTCCACCCACTTTCTTCTCGCAACGCTCTTCCTCTGAAAGGTAAGATCCCTAATCCAAGAGGAGCGCGTCTTCTTGGCGTGTGCTTTTTAATGTGTTTTTTTTTGTCGAAGATATGTATTTGGTTCTCCTACTCCCTCCTGCGAAGCAATCTTCCCATCTGGTCTGTTTGTGAGGGAAAAAAACTTATTTTTTTATTGAAGGCTGATTTTTTTTCCCCCCGTGGAATGCTCTGTAGCCACTGGATTTTGGATTTTTCCTTATTCTTGGTGGGCAAAATCCAATTTCTTTCAAGTTTTCGTCATTTTTCTCCTTTTCTTTGTGCTCCAAATCTGCACAAAGTAAAATTTTTCTTCAGTTTGATTATTAAATAAATATTGAAAAATATAATTAAGAATTCTACCTTTAGAAGCTCTACTCAGAGAGTAGAGACGGCCCAGAAAGTTTAATTATTTCATATAAAATATTTTACTGCATATAAATATATAAAATATTTTATGTATGAACCGAGCGTTGCGAAGCGCCGAGGGAGCACCATGGGGTTCTTCAAGTAGGATGCATCAGTTGGGTGTGCTCTGATCGACATGTTTGCGAAGAACCAGGACTTGGTTTCGGCTCGTAAGGTTTTCGACAGAATGCTCGATAGGAATTTGGTCGCTTGGACCCTGATGATCACAAGGTACGGTCAACATGGCCATGGGAAAGAGGCAATCGATTTGTTTGTAGATATGGTGCTCGGCGGGTTCGAACCTGACCGATTTACCATAAGCAGCGCGATCTGTGCTTGCATTGAGTTAGAGTCTGTTAAGTTGGGTCAGCAACTACACTCCATAGCCATTCGACATGGATTTTTGTCTCCAATGTCTGCATTGGTTGCAGCCTCGTAAACATGGTATGCAAAATGTGCTGCAGCAGCAGGGGTATTGATGGATGATTCAGGGAAGTGTTCGGCCAAATCATTTTACCTATTCTAGCATTCTCAAGGCATGTGCCAGTCTATCTGATCCTGAGATCGGGGGACAGATCCACGCACATGTCGTGAAATCAGGTCTAATCGAAACGAAATCATAAATTTAATTATTATATTATCTTTTCTCTTGGTGGGTTCTTGAGCATTATCCAGAGTTTCAATATTTGCATTTCTTGCTCGTGGAATCTGATTGTTATGTTGTCAGGACTTAAGCCTGCAGCACCATCTTTGTTTTCTTTTCTTTTATTTTCAATCAGGTTGCCATCTTCATTCTAATTGATGTGAAAAATCTGGTTGAGTAGATGACATGGTGACATGTTGGTCATTAACTAGCTTCCTTATGGTACATAAAACCGGCTAATTCTCAGGATTCTTTGTTCATTTCGAATGACTAAGTTGATAACAGTGTTTGAAGGAACTAATCCTGGGAACAGCATAAAAATCAACATGAGAGTTCCTCAAAGGAGAAAAGTTAAGTCTAACATATGAAATATCCAACAACAAAGTTTTGGGGATCATGCTGGTAATTGGTTATTCTTACATGCTAATCAGAGTGTGTGACAACTCTCAGGTCCATTTTTCTCAAGTACCATGGCTATTTATTTTATGCTACATATTCTCTCTCTTGTTCCCTGAGGTTGTTCCGTCCCTAAATGTTGATGATTTTATGATATGTGATCTTGTAGTTATCTTTGTGCATTTGGAAGTTGGGGGTCTGTATTGTCACATGACCACCAAGTCAATGGAAGCATTGTCGTCGAATGTTTCTAGACTTCTGGTATTTGTTTTGCATGTAGTTATGAAGGATGATATGTGACATTTTGATTCATAATGTTTATGTAAAGATCAGAAACTTTTATGATCCATGTCATCGCTTGATTTCAGATTTCCTGTGCATCAGATGTTACTTTTTTCGCTTGTTTCTTATTATGAATGAGCGTCTTTAATGGATGGGGATAAATTTATGTTTTCCAATGTCTGATAGATGTTGTAGCTGTCTTTATATTTTTTCCTATCAAGGGAATTGAAGACACTTTGTACAGGGATAGGGCAGGAAATATTTAGATATGCAAGTGGAATTCTCTGATGAAGTTTATTGCATGAATAAGCTGTTTAGAAGACTAGTGATCATGGATGAGGACCATAAGGTGTCTTGAAGTAGTAATTAGCAAATTTATTGGCTGACAAATATAAACATTTAGGTGATTTGAAGTCTTAAAATCCGTCACATGGTTACTTAGGGCTTATATGTTCCCTTGTTCAGAGGTTGTGCACTATAATATTACAAAGCATGATCAATTCACAAATGAATTAATCCCTCTTTTCTTTGTTGATTTTAATTTTGAATTTAATCCCTCTTTTTTTAGAACACAGGAGGTCAAGTGAAGCTAGTGAGGCAGACTTTAACCGGTGAAAGTTTTTGCTCTTTTTTCTTTTAAACTAATCTTCATTTTTTTAATTTATTTGTCCGTGCATTGCCTAGCAAGTTATTTGTCCGTGCATTGCCTAGCAAGTTATTCATACTTTCACAGAAATACTTAGCGACATGGATAAGAGTTGGATTGATTTGCCAAATAGGACGTCTATGGAATATATAGAGGGGATTAAGCAGTTCATTGCCTTCACCAATGGATTTGATAGTGAGCACATCAGTTGTCCCTGTAGAAAATGTGCGAACCGTTATTACTACACACGAGATATTGTACGAGAGCATTTGATTCTAAATGGGTTTTTGAAGAATTACAAGAATTGGACTAGACATGGGGAAGATTATGTTCCTTATTGCAGAGAGGAAAGAGTTGAGATGGAGGTCGATGTTACGACAGTTGATCCGATGATCGTGATGCTAAATGATATTGCATGCGGGTTAGCACCCGAAGACAGTTGCTGTGAGACTGATAGGGTGGGTGGGAGTAATCCTTGCTCGGGTGCAGATGAAGAAGCATTAAGGTATTTTGAAATTCTGGATGATGCGCAGACCGAATTGTATCCTGGATGTACGAATTTCAGTAAATTATCTTTTATTGTCGAGTTGTTACACTTGAAGGCTTTGAATCAGTGGACGGACACGTCCTTCGACATGCTGCTCCAGCTATTGCACAAAGTGCTTCCATTCGGTGCAAAGCTAATTGAGTCCTACTACCATGCTCGCAAGTTAACTGAAAACTTAGGCTTCACATATGAGACTTTCGATGCATGCCCAAACAATTGTATGTTGTTTAGAAATGAGAATGCCGACCTCGATACGTGTATTGTGTGTAAAACTTCAAGGTGGAAGGACGATGAGGTTGGTCAGAATCGTCAGAGTAATTCGCGAAGTGTTTCGAATCGTGGGAAGCTTGTCGCTGTAAAGCAAGTGCGATATTTTCCACTCAAGCAAAGGCTAAAGAGGCTTTTTATGTCATCTAAAATTTCTAAATTGATGCGATGGCATGCAGAGCATGGTAGGGAGGATGAAAAGTTAACCCACCCAGTGGACTCCCCGGCATGGAAGGATTTCGACAAGAAACACCCGGACTTTGCCTTGGATAGTCGTAGTGTGCGGCTTGGGTTGGCTGCAGATGGTTTTAGCCCCTTCAGGTCCATGATCGGGGCAACTCATAGTACATGGTCAGTGGTGTTGGTTCCGTACAATCTTCCTCCTTGGTTATGTATGAAGCAACCTTTTCTGATCCTATCCACTCTTATTGACGGACCAAGGGGCCCTGGGGATAAAATTGACGTGTATATGCAGCCTTTAATTGACGAGTTGAATGAATTATGGGCCGAAGGTGTGATGACTTTTGATTCTGAAGGAAATGAAATGTTCAAACTTCGCGCTGCATTATTATGGACAATCAATGACTTCCCGGCATATGCGAATTTGTCAGGTTGGAGCACGAAAGGGGAATTTGCCTGTCCTTGTTGCAATCAGAGTAAAAAGTCAACCTGGCTAAAACATGGCAAAAAGTGGGCTTACACAGGTCACAGACGTTTTTTACCTCCATTGCATAGGTTCAGAAGGGATAAAGTGTCATTCGATGGCACTCGAGAATATGGTCCAACACCACAAATAATGACTGGGGTTGATTTGTTATCACAACTTGAACAAGAGCAAATACGCACAGTATATGATTTCCAAGATCTATTAGCCCCTCCATTGCCTGCTATTCCTGGTGCGAACAGAAGGCGAAGTCATAACTGGAAGAAGAAAAGTATTTTTTACGAGTTACCGTATTGGAAAGACAATTTACTGAGGCACAACTTGGATGTTATGCACATTGAGAAAAATGTGTGTGATAATATATTATGGACCCTTCTCGGTGTTAAGGGAAAGTCCAAAGATAGTGCCAATACACGTCGTGATTTGCAGGAAATGGGCTTGCGGAAACCACTACACTTACAGATGACAGAGTCTAACAAGGCATACATGCCTCCTGCACAGTACACGATGAGTAAAGATGAGAAGGAGGCATTTCTTTCCATTTTGAAAGGGGTCAAGGTGCCTGACGGCTATTGTTCTAATATTTCTAAGCGTGTGAATATGAAAGAAAGGACTTTACAAGGTTTGAAGAGTCATGACAATCACATTCTCATTCAACAATTAATTCCTATTGCAATCCGAAATTGTTTACCTAAGAATGTTGTTGAGCCCTTGATTGAGGTGAGTAACTTCTTCAGACAACTGTGTTCAAGAGTCCATCGCACAAATGATTTGAAAAGTCTCCAGGATAGGATTGCGCTAACACTGTGTCATCTGGAGAAACTCTTTCCACCTTCATTCTTCGATGTAATGGTTCACTTGACCATACATTTAACAGGTGAAGCATTGCTTGGTGGCCCTGTCCAATTTCGGTGGATGTATCCTATTGAGAGGTACCTGAATACGTTAAAAAGGTATGTGCGTAACAGAGCTCATCCAGAGGCATCAATAGCCAAGGGTTATTTAATGGAAGAGTGTACTAATTTTTGTGCTGCATATCTTAATGATGTTGAAACCAAACTTGATAGGCCCTTGCGGATTAATGATGGTCCTATTGGGGAGGGAACACATTTGATCTAGATAACATCGACTGGATTCAAGCTCATCGATACGTGTTGTTTAACACTCCATCAGTTGTGGCGTTGATTCAGTAAGTGAATGCTCATTCATATATTTAACTTGTTCGTGTTATGTCTAACTCAATCAAGCTTGTCATTAACACATGTTGTTTTGCATTATAGGACACACATTGATGAGCTCAAACGGGACATGCCTCGTGCGACAGATAATCAAATTCGGCAGTCCCATTTTCAATCATTTCACGATTGGTTCAAGAATTATGTATGTATAGATATGGTTGTATGTGCTTCAATTTGTTCTTATCATATTAGTTTTACGTAGCTTTATTCAATGATTACTTTAATTCTGTAGGTGTACAATTTACGACGAGCGAGTGAAGGTACTTTGACTGATGAAATGAACCAACTGGCTGATGGTCCGTTTATAACGGCACGACGTTACACAACTTGTGATGTCAATGCGATCAAAGAAGTAGATGAGAAACGAGCAACACAAAATAGTGGTCTAGGGTGTCCTTCTGTCGATGCAGGTTATTATTATGGCCAGTTGAAAGATATCATTGAAGTTATATACAGTCACGGATTAAAATTTTTGTTATTCAAGTGTGACTGGGTCGATCCAATCCGTGGGACTAAAGTTGACAAGTATCAATTTACGTTGGTAAATTTCAACAATTTGTTATATCGAGATGAGCGAGTAAGTAATGAACCCTACATATTGGCCAGGCAAGCTGAGCAAGTTTACTATGTTATGGATCCCATGGATCCTAACTGGCAAGTTGCAGTTAAAATGTCAAGGAGGGGGGTGTATCAAATTGAAGATAATGAGCCAGATATTGATGCATTTGCTCAGCAAGTTCTTGACCAAAATGTAATATTTCAACGTGATGAGGATGTCAACTGGGTTAGAGAGACCGTTGAAGGAGATACTATCGACTTGCATGACCAGTGAACTGTTCTCCTTTTTTCTTCTCAATTTTGCTTAAGAATATGTTTGACTTTTTGTTTACGAATGGTTTTAGTTATTACTTGCAATTTATTTATCTTATGATACGTTAAAAAGATATGTCCGGACGTAAGAGGAGAGAGCGTCCACACACGATGGACGAGTTTTTACATCATAGCCAGGCTCGTTCGCCGACGAGGGACCCTAGTCGACGGATGCCTACGGACCATGATCCACAGACACCTGCACCGGCACGATTTAGATCTCCCAGTCCATGCCAGTAGGGCCTTCTCCATCTACAGTTGGTGCATCGACCTCCACACATACTGGTATAATTTCATTTTTATGTTTAACAATTATATAAAATAATTTTAGTTTTATTTAACTAATAAGTTTATTGTTTATAGCTTCTACTACGACGAGTTCATCTTCCAGTAGGGGTAGGGGCCCAGCTAGAGGGATTCCTTCATGGAATGCTGGTACCCGTTATGATGTGCAATTTGACGACACATTTCATCCAGTTGGAGAAGGGGCTCGCCCGTTTATCAGCCAGTTGGGGCATATGGTTCGAGACCCACATAGATTTCCCTGACTATGCTTGATTGGACTGCTTTTCCTCAGGATACGATAGATCGACTCTGGGGGGAGGTTAAGGTAAGCCGCTGAGTTCTATCTTAGCTTCAACGTTATTATACGATGTGTCAAAATTTCTTGACTACTAAAATTTCTTGTCCTACGCAGGACAATTTGAGGTCATGTCCTGATGATTTTCGTCCAGTTTGCTTGGCAAAGTGTCGAAAGTTATGGAAAGACCACAAGAACAAGGTAAAGAAAGAGCATTGGGAGAAGAATGTGGACGACCCAGACCTTCTTCAGCGAGTCCCAAGGGGCATTCTCCCCGCACAGTGGCCTGAGTTGGTCCGGTACTGGTCGAGTGAGAAGGCAAGGGTGAGTAGTTCAACCTATTTTTTGTTAAATTCATATGAAACATTCGGTGTAAACTTATAAACACGACCCAAAATGAATGCAGGAAGAGGCAGAGCGAAATTCTCAAAATCGCTCGATGCAGGGCCCTACTCACAAGCTTGGGACTCGACACGTTACGCAGATCCGGCACGAGGTAAACTGTCACGTTAAACCATACGTATTTTGATTGTTGACGTAGTGTGTATTCATATATGTAGATGACATGATTTATCCTTCGACAGTTACGTGAGCGGGGTGCACCCACCGACCGGATGTCTGTATGGATGGCGAGTCGCAGTCTCGACCATCCTGAGGTTGCAGCTCTTGTAGTAAGTATTTACCTTTACGCAATACTTTTTTAACCTATTATGAGATTTATTGATTTACTATTCTAATTTGGTTGCTTTCTTGCACACAGGCCCAGTTTGAGGCTCGATTGGCCGAGCTGCCAGAGGAGGAGCGACAGGTAGTTGCTAGGCGGGATGAGATATTCCACACCATCATAGGCCAGGATGGGCACGGATACACACTTACATACGGCACGGGCATACCACGTTCGACTATCATGCGAGCGGAGTCATCCCAGGGCTCACGCATGCGAACTGACGAGGTGGCTGAGCTGATCCAGTCTCTTCACCAGCAGATGGACGCGCGTGTCGAGGATCTTCGGGTAAGGATGCAGGTTGCGATGCAGGCCGAGGTGCAGGCTCAGGTACAGGAGCAGGTGCAGGCATTTAAGGCGGAGCTACATCATCGACTAGCTCAGAGTGGTGTCCTATAGCTGATGATTCAGATCCATCGATTCATACTCAGGTTCATAATTGAAGGCATCTGTATTTAAATTTAATTTAATTACTTTTAAAATATATATTATTTATTTCTGTTGTTAATTATATACTGTAATATTGTAGGCCCAGACGCTGGCAGTAGTCACCAGGCGAGACATGAGTCAGTTGGTGAGGGCTCAAATGAACATAATCGGGTATGAGTTTATGAATACGCTTGATCCAGTAGCATCAATTTTTCTCATTATTTCTGTAGTTGTTTTATGCTGCAAATGTTTTTCGTTGATTCAAAACACGATAGATGACAGTTCGTATTTTTCGTTGATTCAAAGTGATCAGATTGCAGGTGCAACAACAGATTGCTATGTACATCAGTCAGCATGCCCATTAAGAAACAAAATCATGTTATCATATACTGCAATGATTTTTTTACGATGAAACTTTAATTACTTTATCATTGGACTTTCCCTAGGGATGCATGACTGTGCCTTTTGATTTGGTGACATGACAGGCTTGGTAACATCCATCCGTATGAGACATCTCAAACCATTTGAGTAGTCTATTAAAACTGCAGTCAGGAGACTGGACCAATCTAATGGAGAGTTGGATTGGTTTACCTGAAATGAGCCTAATAACTTGCCACTTAACTGGCCCATCACTAGATGTCATGTCAGCAGAATCACATGGCTCCTGTACCTTGTTGCTTTGACTTCAGGTTCGCTGCAACAGCTTTCATGTGATTTCTATTTACAAGCTCACTTGATGTGGGACTGAGACGCGAATTGATATGATTCAGTATGAAATGTACTATATTGGTCAGGTAAACCGGGAGGCCCCAACCTATAAACCACACTATATCAAGCCAAACCAAATGGTCTAATATGGTACAAAGCAGTTCAGGATCGATTTGAGGTGATTTGGCCTATGTATTAAATCATTGAACCATACTAGTTCTGGAATGATTTGGTATAGTTTGCCCAGAACTTTGGTTCGATACAGTTTGGCCATATCTAACAAATTAAAAAATATATTTATTGCATTAGAGTTTTTATTGAAAATAAATTGCAATCATTGCCTGTTGATTAACTAACTGCTGTACTCTAGCTCTGCCATCATATAGGTCCATGAAAATGAATGTAGATCAAATCTGCTAGGTAGTAGGATATTATATAATGAGGCTCTTATGCTGCACATATGCATACTCAATAGATTTAATGGTTGCTGCGTTACAATTCTCATGGTGAAGTCATTGTTATTGTCTAATGACAGATGAGCAAATTACTACCTTCTATTTATTTGCATCCAATAAGTGCTAGAATATTTGCTTTTCCTTTTAACGTATATGTCAGGTATTCCCCAATAAGCTGAAAAAGATTATCTACTTTGGTATTTTCTTTTGTGAGATAAAGCAAATGTGCTCCGATGGTTTTTTGATACTTATGGTCAAGTATCTAAATCGTCTGAAAGAAAATGGAAGACTAATTCTTTTGTGGCAAATAGGTTGTAACGTTTTTGTTACATGGGTGGATTAAAATCCTGGAGTCCAAAGGCTCTATTGCATTGCCTTTTCTTGAAGAAATTGATTATGTTCAAGATGTAATCTCTAGAGAGTTGGGGTATGCTAGAGAAGGATATTGCAGATCGGCTCAAGTACAGTTTTTGGGATCAAAAATTTCTGTTTGGAACTTGATAGGCTCTTTTCTGGAGTCAAGTGTTGCAAATTTGTTTAATTGTATTTATATTTTATTGACTAATAAATTTAATTTTTTGTTTCAGGTTGATTGATTGGTGCTGCATTGGGACAACTGTTTTCTTTATGTTTTTTTTTTGTGAAAATTGTATTAGATTTTTTTTTTTTTTGGATTGTAAATCAAAGACGTTGCAGATTTATTAATATAAATAAATTTTTTTTTTAGTTTATACTTTTACTGTGTACAATTTAATTTTAATATTTAGTTTATATAATTTTGTAAAACAGGTACAGGTACCCAAACAAAAAAAAAAATTCAATAACCAAAAACAAAACGAATTAGAAAAATAACAAAATTCACTATTAGCGACCGCCTAGGCGGTCGCAAAAGGCTTAAAAGGACGTCGCCTTTGCTTCTTCAGAACAGAAAATAGAAAATGCTAAAATTAAAAATATATAGTATTAGTGACCGTCTAGGCGGTCGCTAACAGTCAGAAAATAGAAAATAAAAAAATAAAAAATATATAGTATTAGCGACCGCCTAGGCGGTCGCTAATAGTCAGAAAATAGCAAATAAAAAAATAAAAAATATATAGTATTAACGACCGCCTAGGCGATTGCTAAAGGCTTTCAGTCGCTAATAGTAAAATTTTGCCTCCCTCAAGCGGTCGTCAATACTATAGCGATCGCCATTGGCGGTCGTTAAAAGTCTTTAGCGACGCGTTTCTGGCGGCCAGCATGTGGCGGTCGCTAAACGGTCGCTAAAAACTATTAGCGACTGCTTTTTAACTTTTAGCGATCATGTGGCGGTCGCTAAAAATGCTTTTTCTATTAGTGATAGAAGATAACAAAACCGTAAGTTTACAATATATTCATGCCAAACAACGTACAGTTTTGAAAATCTTGTTCCATGCAAACATTTTTGTGTGCAACTGTACTTGTATTGATAGAGCTGTTCCAATGCTTACTGGCTTGCATTTCCATTAATATGAGATCTATGGTAAACTAGTTTTTTTGGTAGCAATCTTGACATGTGCAGAACTAAGATATTGAATGTTGTGGCCATGCTAAGGGCAAAAGTGAAATGCTGTTGTATAGTCCATAATTTTTTATGTTTAACTTGGAGTTTTGTGTGAGAAATGAGCTCTGTAATCAGTGAAACAGTGAAAATGACTTGTGGTGCCAAGCTACAGATTCAATTCTAGTAACGCTGTTTACGGGAGCAAAGAATATTTTTTAGTATGAGAGACATTGATTTGGCAGTTAATTATCTCTATTTGTCACTTTTCTTCATTTCTTTCTTCCTCATTTTATGCTATTTCTGTTTGCTTTTTTAATTTCTCACATTCGATCCAATATATGTTCTCATAGAGGCTAAATTTAGAGATCTTTAGAGGTTGTTTGCTGATTTAAACTTCTAAATTGCTAGGGACTGACTTTTTTTCAGAATTATTGCTATCAATTTGTTTGTTTTTTTCCCAGATCTTACTGGGATGTGGAAAATGTGCACGAAGTTGTGTTCTTCAACTTTAATTGTCTAGCATTCATATTTGTTCATTCCAGATTTTCAGTTTTGCATGATTGGGCATGAATGTTTTGATCCAGAAAATGTTCTCTGCAACATACCCACGTGCATCCATCTGTTTCAACATCTAATCCAAGTGCCCCATTGCCACTCCGTTCATCTATCTACATTTCTGCACTTTTCATAATTTTATGGATGCTCAACTCTTGAGTAAATGCACTTCTCTTGGCTTTATTTCTTGCTCTTTCAGAGAAACAAGTTGCCTGCCAAAAAAATGAGAGTATACATATTATACATATTAAGTTATATAAACATCAGATAAGGAAATTGGTCAACTTTTTCATTAACCAACTTACTCATATTATTGTGCCTTTAGTAAATTAGAGTTGATAGTATAAAGTATATTATGGAAATATGAATAATTGTTATCGTGCCTTGTTAATTATCAAATAAAAATTGATGCTGCATGCTTTTTATTTTTATAAAAACATTTTTCAGATTGTGTCAATATTGTGAACAGTATAGTTCCTTTTATTACATTACTATTTGTTTTGACATATGCCTATGCTACTAAATGTTGAACACTTACGATGATGAAATACGTGCAGGATATTGGATAAAAGTTGGTTGTTTATTGATCATTTATCCTAAAATGGATAAAAGTTGGATAAATAAACCGAGAAATATCAAAGAATATTTAGATGGAGTTCATGATTTCATTAAATTTGGTATGAACAAAAGTAATTTGAATGGAAAGATTTCATGTTCGTGTCGGCGATGTGTTAATAGTTCTTATCTAGATCCACAAACCATTGAAGAACATTTGATATGGAATGGTTTTGCTAGAGGTTATACTAGGTGGGTTTTTCATGGAGAATGTATGTTGCCAATATCAAGTAATCAACCCTCGTCTGATCTTGGATCTAGTAATATGCAAGATAATCTTGTAGGAGATGATATGACAGGTTTGATCACAGATGCTTTTCGACATGGTGTTCAAAACTTTGGAGGTTCAACTAATATACATGAATGGATGGAATATGTGATGGTTCTATATTTATGGAACAAACATTTGTTGAGGAGTAGATGCAATCATCAACTACCGAGTCAACTCGGTATCATAATTTAATTAAAGATGCAGATGAACAATTATATCCGGGTTGTTTAAAATTTTTTAAGATCTCTTTTCTTATATATTTATTTTATATAAAATATATGAATGGATGGTTCGAAAAGAGTTTTACCATGCTCCTCAAATTACTAAAGGATATATTTTCAGAAGGCTCTAGTTTATCATCCTCTTATTATGAAGCAAAGAAAGTTGTTAACAAATTGGATCTTGGATATCAAAAGATCCATAGTTGTCCGAAAGACTGTATGTTATATCATGGTGAAAATGCTGATCGAGAGTCATGTAATGTTTATGGATCTTCACGATGGACAACTCATGAAGAGGATGAGGATGATGTAATGAAAAAATAAAAAACCCAGCGAAAGTATTGCGTTATTTTCCTCTTATTCCTCGATTGAAAAGGCTATATTCATCGTCGAAGACAGCTTCATTAATGAGATGGCATGATGAAGGGCGTACGAAGAATGGAATGTTGAGACATTCAATAGATAGTCTATAGCATGGAAAGCATTTGATACTAGGTATTCTGATTTTGCCTCTGATATTCGTAATGTTCGGTTGGGTTTAGCTTCAGATGACTTTAATCCTTTTCGGATTCTAAATTCTACATATAGCACTTGGCTAGTTGTTCTAATACCATACAATTTACCAACATGGTTGTGTATGAAACAATCCTCACTTATTTTGTCAATGGTTATTCTAGGTGATAAGGGTTCAGAAAATGATATTGATATTTTTCTACAACCTTTAATAGAGGAATTGAAACAGTTATGGAAAGGTGTCGATGCAATTGATGCTTCAAATGGTGAAACATTTAAACTACGGGCAGCTTTGTTGTGGACTATTAATGATTTTCAGCATATGCCAATTTATCTGGTTGGAGTACAAAGGGAAGGGTTGCATGTCCTTGTTGTGCAGATTCGACACATTCAATTTGGTTAAAATATGGAGAAAATTTTGTTATATGGGTCATCGTTGATGGTTAGAACCAAATCATTCGTTTCGTTTTCAGAAAGATTTATTTGATGGTACATAGAATTGGGATGTGCACCAATTCCACCTTTTGGAACTAATGTTCATATACAAATGGATTCCATCAATTATATATATGGTAAATTCTTAAAGTCTTAAAAAAGAGGAAGGAATGATCAAGAAGGATTGTTAGAAGAAGTGACTATTAGTAATATGGATGCACAGGTATTTGAAGATTCAGATAATTTTTTTGAAAAAGAAAATGAGGAAGATGTATAGATAGCATGTACAAATCAGCCTAGCAAACATTTATGGAAGAAAAGAAGTATCTTATTTGACTTACCTTATTGGGAACATAATCTTATTTGGCATAATCTTGATGTCATGTACAAAGAAGAATGTTTATGATAATTTACTTGGAACATTGTTGAATCTTGATAGAAAGACCAAAGATAACATGAAGGCACGATTGGATTTAAAAGAATTTGGTATCCGACTGGAGCTTTATCCATTATGCTTGCTAATGATAGAACTTATTTGCCTCTTGCATCTTATACAATGTCTTCTCAAGAAAAAAATATTTTCTTACAGTATTGAAAAATATTAAAGTACCTGATGGATATGCATCAAACATTTCAAGAGGTGTGCATCTTAAAGATATAAAAAATTTTAATCTCAAAAGTCATGATGGCCACATATTGATGCAAGATATCTTGCCAATAGCTTCAAGATCATCAGTGCCTAAACAAGTTATTGCAGTTATAATTCGGCTATTATCATTCTTTTAAGGCATTATGTTCAAAAGTTATTGATCCTGGAGAGCTTGATATGTTGGAGTCTGATGTTACTATTACACTTTGTCATATGGAAAAGATTTTTCCTCTTGAATTTTTTACCATTATGATACATTTACTCGTTCACTTAGCTTCGGAAGTCAAGCTTGGTGGACCGGTACATTATAGATGGATGTATCCTATGAAGAGGTACGCTATAGAGGCTGATGTATCCTATTGATCGATACACTATAAGTTTTAATAAAAGTAGCATCATAATTATGCTATGTTTAAACATTAATTTATGTTGTAAGTACCTTGTGCGATTGAAAGATTATGTACGAAACAAAGCCTATCCAGAGGGTTCAATTGCGGAAGGATATATTGCTGAAGAGTGTTTGACATTTTGTTCGAGATATATTCAAGGTGTAGAGATAGTGTTTAATAGGCCCCAATGGTATAATGATTTCGTAGATAATGCAGAATTGTATAAGCTTTCAACTGCAGGTAGAGTAATGGGAAAAACTAAAACTATTGTATTGAATCATAAATCAATGGCATAAGCACATCGTTGTGTTACTCCAGAGTGAAATGGTATCTGACTATCGTAGATTAGTATGATATATTGCATTTCAAGTTTAAATATCATATCTTATTTTTTTTGTTCTAAATGAACAAAATAAATTTTATACAACGAATTTTTAATGTCTCAACGACAAGCTAATCATGGCACTCGACCTAATCCAAAGATTGAACAGCGATGGTTAGTCGAGTTATTTCCTACATGGCTTTCAAAACATGTTTGACATATACTTAGAGAATATATAGATAGATTTAGTATCAAATAACCTCTTAACATTCCTTTTTTTTATTTTCTAGGTATCAATGATGATGGAGAGAAATTTTTCAGCTGAATTAATAGCCTTGGCTCGAGGACCTAACAAAGTTATCAATAGATATAATGGTTTCATAATCAATGGTTTTAAATTCCATACTAAAGATCGTGAGAAATTTAGAAGAACACAAAATAGCGGTGTTATGGTGGAAGCAGATGGAAAAACTTATTACGGTGCACTAAAAGATATTTATGAGTTAGATTACTACATAATCTTTAAAGTCATATTATTTAGATGTGATTGGGTAGATATAAACTCATCAAGGGGTTTGAAAAAGGATGAAAATGGATTTACACTTGTAAATTTTACAAGGTTGATACATATTGGTGCCTTATTGAAGGATGATCCATTCATTTTTTCTTCTCAAGCTCGTCAAGTATTTTTTGTACAAGATGCAAAAGATAAAGATTGGGCTATTGTTATTAAAATAAAACCGAGGGACTTATATGATATGGGAAAGCAGTTAGAAGATGATGAAGATGATGACACTTATACGCATTTAATGCCATTCAATTTTGTACCGGTTAATGATGTATATGCCATGGTATCATTGGTTAGGATAGAATTTGAAGGAAATGATAATACTTGATTCTTATTGTTGGTTTTAAATTTTGCACTATAGTGGATTTTCTAGTAATGATTCAGTTAATTTAATATTTATTTTCACTAACTCTTACTCTGATGTAAATGATAGGTGACATTATGCCGCGCTCACGGACAGAGGCTAGCACTTCTGCTTCATCACAGCAGGTTCATGCTGGTCCTTTTTCAGTATCGGATGTTGCGTTCAATCCTTCGGCACAGCAGTCTACAGCAGGTCCATCATCCTCTGGGCATCATGATCCTACTGTCAGTGTAGGAGATGATGAGCTGCACATTCAGGGTAATTTATTTATTTTATTTAATTTGATAAAATATCTTTACACTTTTTACTATAGTTTATGCATGCATATCTATTTTTATGCAGACGAATCTGGGAGGGTTACACGCAGATGCGAACCCATGATAGTTCGAGATGTATGGCAGATGCGCGAGGGTGAGCAGATAGTGGTCGAGTGCAATCAGCTGGGGCACCCAATTAAAAAAGCTGCTAGCTTATTGAGTTCCTTTTTAGGGTCAGTTGCACGAAGGCATCAGCTTTGTCCACTAAGTTATGCAAAATGGAATGACATGCTTCCAACGTATAAAGTTGAGATTCTACGAGTTGTGCTGGTAAAAATTTGAATATAAACATTTCTTATTTTGTATACTTGTTATATTATGTTTTGTTTTATATTTTTTCAATTTACAAACAGCTTGTTTTATTTTAATTAAGTCAATTATTAGACTTAATAGTTAAATTGTTTTGCAGTCCAAGTTTGTACTACCTTCATCCACTCATGATTTTGTATTAAAGTCTCTCAACCGAAAATGGAAAGAATATAAGGTATATTTGAAGATGAAGTACAAGTTGCCGGGTATAACCGAGGAGCAGGTAGTTTGTACTTGTCCTCCTGATGTACTCCCTCATCAGTGGATGGAGTTGGTTCATTATTGGTTCTTCGAGAGGGGACAGGTATCTTGTTATTTAATCTTTTAAGATACTTTATTAAAATATTTAATTTTTTTGAAATATAATAAGTATATTTATTTGATTTTGCAGATATATTCTAATATTGATAAAGCTGCACGAGCATCTCTGTTTGTTCCCCATATATCGGGATCCAAGAGTTATGCGCGAGTCAGACAAGAGTTCATATATTCCTTAAACTATAAATTTATATTTTTTATATCAAATCTGTTGGAAGATTATTGAAAAATTATATGACCCAATCCTTTTGATTTTGATGATTACTAAAAGCCATTGAGTTCATTAAAAGATATAATGAGTTTATTTAAGTGAGCAATAAATTTATTTTGAACAATCTATGAGAATGTTAAAGTTTGACTTCAATCAATTTTGAAAGTAACTTTAAGCTCAATGTTTAAACTTTCAAAAAGAAATTTTATAATTCATGTTTTATTCAATGAGTTTTTGGAATAGTTCTTGAATCAATTCTTAATGTCAATTTTATTGAATTCAAGTCAAAACAATGAATTAAAATGAATCTGGAACGATTTTAATGTCAATCAGAAAAGTTTCTGATTTTTGATACGTTCCGGAGCCGACTCTTGAGTTTCAGAGTCGACTCCGCTCAGTGTATAGAAATGTGCATCTGTCTCGAGTCGACCCACGAAATTTGTGAGTCGACCCCTGATTCTGTCGAGCCGACTCCTTGACTGTGCGAGTCGACTCCGCTCAGACACCAGAAGAGTGTTTTTCTGAGCACTTCGCGAGTCGACCCCAACTTTTCATGAGTCGACTCCCAACTTTCAGGAGTCGACACTTTACTTTTGGTGAGTCGACCCCTAACCTTTATAAACATTTCTATTTTTGGTAAGACGAGCTCGAGCCGACTCGGAAAAAGCATGAGTCGACTCCAGCAAATCTGGGCGAAATTTTTACGGATGCCAACTCAGCTCCAACGGTAAGTTTTTTGATTAACGGCTATTTTTCTTTGTCTCTAACGGCTATATTCTTGCAGAATCTATAAATAGAGGAGCTCTTTTCAAATCAAAGAGAGCAATAGAGAGAGAATTTATTTCAAAGAAAAAGAAAGGAAAAAGGAAAAACAGAGCTTATGAAAAAATCCTGATTCAAAATAGAGTGAAAGAAAGAGGGTGAAATCAAAGAGAAGTTCTGTGCTCAAGCTCTACAATCCAAAAGTTCAAAGAAATCCAAGTGCATCTCAAGGATTTCCAACACTCAAAGAAAAGGAGAAAAGCTTCAAATCAACTCCAAGTGGAGAATCTGCTGAGGCCTGATTCTACATCTCAAAGGAGTTGAAGAAAAGAAGAAAAGCTCAAAGCCAACCAACTGCAAATCAGGCTTATCTAAACCTATTCTTATTTTGTTATTGCTCATTGAGGAGCTTGTATTAAACAAACACTTTCTTTTTTGTGCCTAGTTCAATCTGGGGGATTGAACTAGTGGAGGTAGTTTACCTCGGTAAAGCTTGGTTAGTTGTGGGGTTTTGTGCTGGTAAGCCCGTGTAAAACCGGCTGGGTTCGTTGTGATCCCGGAAAACAACAAGTTTGAGTTGTGAGCTTGTAAAACAACTCGGCTGTAATCTAGGGAGATTATAGTGTGGACCCAAGTGAATCTTGGGAGTGGACGTAGGTGTTGGTTGCACCGAACCACTATAAAATCTTGTGTTTTGCCGTGCTCATTTGTCTCTCACTCTATCTCTCTTATATTTCTGTTTGTGCATTGCTTTAAGTTAATTTCTCTCACTTGCACATCTTGAGTTAATTTGTTTAAAACATTTCAAAAAGTCTTAAATTTTTAAGAACCCAATTCACCCCCCCCTCTTGGGTTGCCATCTGGGCCAACAATTGGTATCAGAGCAAGTGCTCATTTAGAATTTGATCTCACGATCAAGGGCTAAAGATCCTTATGGCAACACAAAGTGGTTCATGTTTGCTGAAGGTCATTCTACGAATAGACCTCCTTTATTTAATGGAACCAACTATTCATATTGGAAAGCTAGAATGAGAATATTCATTCAAGCTTCTGACTATGAATTGTGGGGAGTAATAATAATGGACCTAGTACACCCACACACGTAGTTGATGGCACTATTGTTCCTAAGCCCGAAAGGGATTGGAATGATAATGATAGGAGAATGGCACAATAAATGCTAAAGCCATTAACATTTTGTATTGTTCCTTAGACTCTAATGAATTCAACCGAATCTCAACATGTAATTCCGCAAAAGAAATTTGGGATAGGTTGGAAATAACACATGAAGGAACAAACCAAGTAAAAGAATCAAAGATAAATATTTTGGTTCATAAATATGAATTATTTACATGGAACAAAATGAAACCATCACATGCATGTTCACTAGATTCACTGATATTGTGAATGGTTTAAAAAGTCTTGGAAAAGTTATACTAACTCTGAGCTTGTTCGCAAAATTCTTAGGTCACTTCCAAGGACTTGGGAAGCCAAGGTGACAGCCATACAAGAAGCCAAAGATCTGAACATCCTACCATTGGAAGAGCTTCTTGGTTCGCTAATGACTCATGAGCTTCAAGTTAAACAACATGTCAATGAGGATGAGTCAAGAAAGAAGAAGACCATCGCCCTCAAAGCTGCAGAAAAGGAAGAAGCAGCAGCGATGATGAAGATGATGATGATGATGAGACAGCCCTCCTTGCAAAAATTCAAGAAGTTTATGCAAAGAAGGAGGCCCTTCCACAAAAGAGATTTGGATCAAAAATGGAAGGAGAAAAAGAAAAGGATAAGAAAAAGGACAAGGACAAAGAGAAAGAGCCCTTAGTATGTTATGAATGTAAAAAGCCAGGGCATTTTAGATATGACTGTCCTTTACTTAAGAAGGCCTATAAGAAAAAGAAAAAGGCCTACATGGCAACTTGGACTGATAGTGAAGAGTCTTCTTCCGAAGAAGAAGAACAAAAAGAAGTTGCAAATGTTTGCTTCATGGCGGACGACAACGAAGAGGTAAGTACCGAAACCCCCGATGATGAATTTACTTTTGATGAAATGTTTGAAGCTTTCAATGAATTGATGATTGATTTCAAGGCTTTGAAAAAGAAACACAAATCTTTGAAAACTGAAAACTTAAATTTAATTAAAGAGAAAAATGAATTAAATCTTGTAGTTAAAGATTAAAAGATAAAAGGAAACACTTTTAATGAAAAGAATGATTTGTTCATAAGATTGATTTGATAAAATCTGAAAATGAAAATCTAATTAAAGAAAAAGAATCAATCTCTAATGAAAATGATTTTCTAAAGAAAGATGTTAAAAAGTATAAAGACATT
The DNA here is from genome assembly GCA_900491605.1 of Calamus simplicifolius. NCBI lineage: Eukaryota > Viridiplantae > Streptophyta > Magnoliopsida > Arecales > Arecaceae > Calamus > Calamus simplicifolius. The sequence continues at coordinate 484,482 of UESW01004342.1, read as the reverse complement.
GTTGAGAAATTTACTCTAAGCTCAACTAAACTAAATATGATTTTAGATAGTCAAAAAGCAGTTTTTGACAAAGCAGGTTTAGGGTATAACACATTAAGAAAACAAAAATCATTGAAAAATATTTTTGTAAAAGCTAACCAAAGTAATATTACTTGTTTTAAATGTAATCAAAAAGGACATAAATCTTTTGAGTGCAAAACAATAAATAATAAAAATTAAACACTTAAAGGAAAGAAAATTTGGGTTCCGAAAGGAACAATTTTTATTGCTACTAACCATGAAGGACCCAAGAAAGCTTGGGTACCTAAACATAAAGTTTAAATTATGTTGCAGGAATGTCTTGTAGCCAAAAGATCAAAGAAAAAGTGGTACCTTGATAGTGGCTGCTCAAGACATATGACGGGTGACAAAGATGAATTCATCACCCTGGAAGAAAAGAAAGGTGGAGTTGTTACGTTTGGCGATAACGGTAAAGGTCAAATTATGGGCCTTGGTAAAGTTCGTATAACTCCATCTACATTTATTGATAATGTACTTTATGTTGATGGTTTGAAGCATAATCTAATTAGTATAAGCCAATTATGTGATAAAAACTTTAATGTTTCATTTAAATCTTCTATATGCACTGTAACTAATTCTATTGATGATAGCATTGTATTTACTGGTTATAGACATGGCAATGTTTACTTGGTTGATCTAGAAAAATTATCTTTGAGTGATCATTGCTTAATTGCTGACAATGCTAACATAAATGAAATTAGTTGGTTGTGGCATCGTAGATTAGGTCATGCAAGCACACACCTTATTTCAAAATTAATTAAAATGGATTTAGTTAAAGGCTTACCTAAACTAGATTTTGAAAACAACAAAATATGTGATGCATGTCAATTTGGAAAACAAACTAGAAGTTCTTTCAAATCTAAAAATGTTGTTTCAACTTCTAGGGCATTAGAGCTACTTCACATGGACCTTTTTGGACCAACTAGAACCACAAGTCTAGGAGGAAAGAAATATGGTCTAGTGATTGTAGATGATTATTCTAGATATACTTGGGTAATGTTTTTAGCTCACAAAGATGAGACTTTCTCGATATTCCTGAAATTCTTCAAGAAAGTCACAAATGAGAAAAACACTACCATAGTATCTCTAAGAAGTGATCATGGAACTGAATTTGAAAATCACTTATTTGAAAGTTTCTGCACTGAAAATGGAATTAATCATAATTTTTCAGCCCCTAGGACTCCACAGCAAAATGGTGTAGTTGAAAGGAAAAATAGGACTCTAGAAGACATGGCCCGTACCATGCTATGCGAAAGTAACCTACCAAAGTACTTTTGGGCGGAAGCTATTAACACAGCATGCTACATCTTAAATCGAGCCCTAATAAGACCAATCTTAAAGAAAACACCTTATGAATTATGGAATGAAAGAAAACCCAATATAAAATACTTTCATGCATTTGGATGTAAATGTTTTATTCATAATAATGGTAAAAACAATTTAGGAAAATTTGATGCTAAATCTGATGAAGGAATTTTTAGGATATTCAACAACTAGTAAAGCTTATAGAGTATTTAACAAGAAAACCTTAGTAGTTGAAGAATCCATTCATATAGTTTTCGATGAGTCTTTAGCATCTAGTTCTGAAAAGCTTGATGATGAGGAAGATACAAACATAATTGAAAAAGATCTTGAAAAACTTAATATTGAAGTATCTTCAGATCATGAGCAAGAAGCTAAAGATGATGATTCACATAAGGACGATGATGTCAATATTGATCATAATGATATAGATCTTCCAAGAGACTGGAGATATGCTCATAGTCATCCCAAGGAATTGATTATAGGTGATCCATCTCAAGGAATAAGAACTAGATCATATATGAGAAATATTAGTAATCATCTTGCATTTGTATCACAAATTGAACCTAAAACTATTGAAGAAGCTGAAAAAGATAATAATTGGATGTTAGCAATGCAAGAAGAATTAAATCAATTTACAAGAAATAATGTATGGACTTTAGTTGAAAGACCTAAAAATCATTCAGTAATAGGATCAAAATGGGTTTTTAGAAATAAACTAGATGAAAATGGCATAGTAATTAGAAACAAAGCTAGATTAGTTGCAAAAGGATATAATCAAGAGGAAGGTATTGATTTTGATGAAACCTTTGCACCAGTAGCTAGATTAGAAGCCATTAGGCTATTACTTGCATTTGCATGTCATATGAATTTTAACTTATTTCAAATGGATGTTAAAAGCGCATTTTTAAATGGATTTATAAATGAAGAAGTTTATGTAGAACAACCACCAGGTTTTGAAGATCACGAATTTTCAAATCACGTTTTTAAATTGCACAAAGCTTTATATGGTTTGAAACAAGCACCTAGAGCTTGGTATGATAGGTTAAGTAAATTCTTAATTGAAAATGATTTCACAAGAGGAAATGTTGATAAAACATTATTTTTGAAAAGAAAAAGTAAAGATTTACTTGTAGTACAAATATACGTTGATGACATTATTTTTGGTGCTACTAACGATTCTCTATGTCAAGAATTTGCAAGTTGATGCAGGGAGAATTCGAGATGAGCATGATGGGAGAACTCAACTTCTTCCTTGGACTCCAAATCAAACAAAGCAAAGAGGGAATCTTCATCAACCAAACAAAATACACAAGAGAAATCCTAAAGAAGTTTGGTATGGAATCAATGAAACCCCTCGGAACACCAATGAGTCCTTCATGCAAGCTGGACAAAGATGAAGAAGGTAAAAGGTTGATCAAAAGTATTATCGAGGTATTATCGGATCCCTTCTTTATTTAACAGCAAGTAGACCAGATATTATGTTTTCTGTATGTTTATGTGCTAGATTTCAATCAGAACCTAAAGAATCACATTTAATAGCTGTTAAAAGAATACTAAGATATTAAGTGGAACAAAAAATGTAGGTTTATGGTATTCTAGAGACTCCACATTAAATCTAATTGCATAGATTCTGATTATGCTGGATGTAAGTTAGATAGAAAAAGCACAAGTGGTGCATGCCAATTCTTAGGAAGTAACTTAATCTCATGGTTTAGCAAAAAGCAAAATTCAGTTGCATTATCAACTACTGAAGCTGAATATGTAGCAGCTGGAAGTTGCTGTGCGCAAATCCTATGGATTAAGCGACAACTTGAAGACTATGGTATCACACTTGATAAGACACCCATAAGATGTGATAACACAAGTGCAATCAATCTAACTAAAAATCCAATTCAACATTCAAGAAAAACACATAGAAATTAGATATCATTTTATAAGAGAACATGTAGCTAATAATGAAATTTGTCTTGATTATGTTAACACTGAAGAACAATTAGCTGACATATTTACAAAACCTTTAAATGAAGAAAGATTTTGTTATCTTAGAGGAGAGTTAGGTATTTGTGATCCTTTGAATGAATTTGAAACCCCTAAGGAAATTTATCTAAGATTCTTTCAAATTTCTGAATCTTAAGGAAATTTTATCTAGAACTCATATCAATTGATCTCAAAATCCATGATTTTTATCAATTTTCAAAGATCAAATTCCGGACACATTTCAGAAATTTCATGTTTTTGCTCTGAAATGGTCTCGGAGCCGACTCGGTGCGTATCGGAGTCGACTCCTGGTTTCGACTGAAACTCTCGGGTCGACCCCTCCTCGAGTCGACTCCAAGTCGGGATGTTTTCTGTGACTGTCCGGAGTCGACCCTGGATTTGCGCGAGCCGACTCGAAGTGGTCCCAGGTTGATTTATCTAGGGCAGAGTCGACTCGCCGTTCATTTCAAAAATCCTTCAAAATACTCTCTCCAAAACTTCCAAACCTTCCAAACTTCCAAATCCCTTATTAACACTTCCAATCGACAAATGGCCCCCAAAACGTGGTTCCATCTGTGCGGCCGGCGTCAAGAGGAAGCGAGCCGTTAGGAAAACCCGTCCGGTGCGTGAGCCGTCACCGCCGATTCTTCTCTTCTTCTTCTACTCCGAATGCTTCACCTGCTGCTGCTTCTACTCAGGTAGATCTTAGCGGATAGGATCATTACAACGGGTAGAAAGGTGATTTTGAATTATTTGAAGCTGAGGGTTTTCTTGTTGGGAGACAGTTGATTGAGATGGGATGGGAGAAAATATGTTCCTGGATTGCCCACCTATCCCTCACTAGTAAAGGAATTTACAAAAATTTGTCTAGAGGTGATCATGGCCTTAGTTAGCAATGTGAGAGGCATAGGTCTCTGTTACTGCTTCTTTCTAGACTGTTGGATTACCCTTATCTGGCACTCCACCTTTTCTTCAGAAGATAGTCCCGCCTTGCAGATTATTAAACGGGATGTTTGAGGATTTGAAGAGTTTTTGCCAATCAACTTTCCTTAGAACTGAGATTATTACATAATTGCAGTAGGATACTCTTTCCAAAGACTGGCAGATTTGACTATGTATCGGAGAGAGATATCTTTGTGATGGATGCCATTGTCACGGGCAAGCCTATAAACCTTCCCAGTATGATACTATGGTACATTGCAGACTGTGGAGGAAAAAGAAAGTCTAGTCTGCCCTATGGAATGATTCTTACAAGATTTTTCAAGCCAAGGAGTTGTGATTTCTGATAATGAGCCAATGAGGAATCTGGACATACTGATTTATAGCTTGGCCACTATTCATCGAATGGGTTTTATCAAGAAAAATGGAAAATGGGAGAGGAAAGGACTGATAGAAGAAGAGCTACAGATGTTGAGGCTGCAGGACCTTCAGTCAGACATCCTTCACCTGCACCTCCGAGCCCTTCTGTTCTGCCCCTGCTCCAGCCCCCGCTCCATCTTTGATCAAGCTTCATCATCTTCTGCCGGTTTCTCAGATCAACAGCTTATGCAACTCAAAGTTCTATTTGATGATCAATCTGAAAAACTTAAATCTGAATTTGAGAATAAGTTTATGAATTTGAGGGAGACTCTTTATTCATTGGATGATCGTATCTCTAAGATGGAGTCTACTCTCAGCTCTTCTTCGGTATCCTTAAGTGGTGATCTCAAAAATATATTTGAAGAACTTAAGGATATATGCGGAGATGGAGAGACTTATCCAAAGTGCAACGCGGAGCTTCAAGACAAGATTTGACTGCTTGCACCTTTGTCGATGAGAAGCTCAAAGATTATGTTAAAATTCAATCTGAAGGAATGAAGAACATAGTAGATCATTTAACTAGGATTGTAAGAACTCATTTTGAGTATTAGATTTTCAATCCTTGTATGTACTGAAATTTTTTTTTGATATCAATGTATTAAACATTTGATGTATTAGACCTTTTGATGAAATGAATTCTCTATGTTGATTACTCAATGTATTTCCTTCTTTCAATGAATGAATGAAATTGTCAAATCTTATCTTGATTGAATGAATGTTTATGCTTCTACCTTTTTGTTGATAACAAAAAAGGGGGAGAGTTTTATAGTTTTATGATTGTAATACATTTGAGAAAATCAAAGTAATCAATGAGATAAACAATGGGATATTTATTTAAGTTTCATAGGGGGAGCTACCTCATTAGGGGGAGCCTAAGCCTAACTATGAAAACAAAATAAATTCACTAATCAATCATGCATAAACTCAATGTTTTTGTCATCATCAAAAAGGGGGAGATTGTTGGAAGATTATTGAAAAATTATATGACCCAATCCTTTTGATTTTGATGATTACTAAAAGCCATTGAGTTCATTAAAAGATATAATGAGTTTATTTAAATGAGCAATAAATTTATTTTGAACAATCAATGAGAATGTTAAAGTTTGACTTTAATCAATTTTGAAAGTAACTTTAAGCTCAATGTTTAAACTTTCAAAAAGAAATTTTATAATTCATGTTTTATTCAATGAGTTTTTGGAATAGTTCTTGAATCAATTCTTAATGTCAATTTTATTGAATTCAAGTCAAAACAATGAATTAAAATGAATCTGGAACGATTTTAATGTCAATCAGAAAAGTTTCTGATTTTTGATACGTTCCGGAGCCGACTCTTGAGTTTCAGAGTCGACTCCGCTCAGTGTACAGAAATGTGCATCTGTCTCGAGTCGACCCACGAAATTTCGAGTCGACCCCTGATTCTGTCGAGCCGACTCCTGACTGTGCGAGTCGACTCCGCTCAGACACCAGAAGAGTGTTTTTCTGAGCACTTCGCGAGTCGACCCCAACGAGTCGACTCCCGACTTTCAGGAGTCGACACTTTACTTTTGGCGAGTCGACCCCTAACCTTTATAAACATTTCTATTTTTGGTAAGACGAGCTCGAGCCGACTCGGGAAAAGCATGAGTCGACTCCAGCAAATCTGGGCGAAATTTTTACGATGCCACACTCA
>UESW01004342.1:249453-477220 GCA_900491605.1 Calamus simplicifolius | reverse complement strand
TTTGTTAATCTGCTCATTAAGGAGCATTGTAACTAAACAAACACATTTCTATTATTTGTGCCTAGTTCAATCTGGGGGATTGAACTAGTGGAGGTAGTCTTACCTCGGTACAAGCTTGGTATAGCTTGTGTTTGGGTTTTGTGCTGGTAAGCCCGTGTAAAACCGGCTGGGTTCGTTATGATCCCGGGAAAACAATAAGTTTGAGTTGTGAGCTTGTAAAACAACTCGGCTGTAATCTAAGAAGATTATAGTGTGGACCCAAGTGAATCTTGGGAGTGGACGTAGGTGCTGGTTGCGCCGAACCACTATAAAACCTTGTGTTTGCCGTGCTCATTTGTCTCTCACTCTATCTCTCTTATATTTTTGTTTGTGCATTGCTTCTAAGTTAATTTCTCACTTGCACATCTTGAGTTAATTTGTTTAAAACATTTCAAAAAGTCTTAAATTTTTAAGAACCCAATTCATCCCCCCCCCTCTTGGGTTGCCATCTGGGCCAACAAAATCATTTACTTATTATAATGAAACCTGAACGTAATGCAGATTTGTAAGCCGTTTTCTTGAAGTTTAGTGGTTGAAGTCATATTTTTTATATCAAATCATTTTCTTTTGCGTGGCTAGTTGTTAGTTGCACCGAATAAGGGATGTTGTGCAATGGCTCTTCCCTAACTGACCTCGGGCCTACGTTAATATACTTCTTTGTTTCAGTAACTATAAACTTCAGGATTCATGATGTATGGTTAACACATTATTCTTTTTATTAGCTTAGTACTTGCACTCGTTTTATGTCAAATCTAATTGTATGAGTCATTAATTATGCTTGATTTGTCCTCTTCTTTTCTTTGTTGTTTGACTCTACACGCAATCTGTATAATATAATTGCATTGACATCTATCTTTCAAAATGGCAGGCTGAATACTTCCGCCAGTTGCTTAAGGCTGTCACGTAGTTTCAACGTGAGTCAAGCTAATACACCTGTGGACCTGCCTTTTACTTTGTCCATCGATCTTTTGTAAGACAGCTAAACTGTAGAAGAGATCATGAAGATGGCTAGCTCATGACGCACAATCTCTTTGCTAACCACCTGAGCTTTGTATAATTCAGTTGTCCATCTATTCCACACCATTAGGAACATCCAACAGCTTCTTTTAAGACGGGTGATCAAAAACTGAAACCTTTAAAGAACAGCCAGGTCAGCACTAGTAGCACCACCTCTGTATTCCAACTTTCCATTAGGGAGACATGCTGGGAAACCCTAGGTTCTTTTCTGGAAGGTCCTTCCGCCCTGATGCATATGAAGTGGGTGGTTATATCCATAACACTCATTTGCATTACCATCCTTTTGAATATGTTAATTCATAATGGGGCTGCTCTGTTCTCTAGTGAAATATGGTTCAGGATGAACAACTTGCTAACTAGTCTTATGGTTCAGGATGAACAATAAGATCTCTAGTGAAATATGAAAGAATGTTATGGATAATAAGTTTAGTGGTTGAAGTCATATATCATAATAAATCCACATTACCATCCTTTTGAATATGTTAATTCATAATGGGGCTGCTCTGATCTCTAGTGAAATATGGTTCAGGATGAACAACTTGCTAACTAGTCTTATGGTTCAGGATGAACAATAAGATCTTTAGTGAAATATGAAATTAACAACAATAAGATCTCTAGATGGCTTGATGTTTTGTGCTTCCGTGAACACTTACAAACTTGTAATAGATGTAGCATTACAAATTTTGCTGGATGGTTTTGATTAGTGTTCTAACCTTTATATGGTTGAACTAGCAACTGTAAGCTTCATTAAGAAAGTATGATCCTAAATCAAGCATAATAAAAGAAAAGGATTGATGTAATTAACTGCAACTAATTTGAAATTATGATTTAGTTCAGTTAAGTTAAATTGAATTATATATTATGTATCTTGTCACTCCTTTTCTTCTAAATAAAGGAGATGGTGTGGTAGGTGATCTTTGCCTTTCTTTATCATGCAAATGAAATTTAGTAGATAAATAGAATCTTTTTAGACACATCATAACATGGCAGCCGCTCAGCTTGTTCTAACAGTGATTTTATAATGATAGCAAAGCCAATTTTGATTGTCATATTATGTTGTATGGTCATTCAAACATTTAGCTAGCCTGCTGTTCCTTGTGAGTTTCACCTGAACCTCTTATTTGCATCAATGTCCATCCCTAGAGGTTAATGCCAATAAGGCTATTGATAAAGGAAAATGAATTGTTATGTTCCTTCTGTGTGGCTGATATGGAGCTTATGCTGCTCTATATCATATTATCTGTATAGATTGAGTGGCACTGGGAAAAGAGAGAGAGAATCTACCGTGTTATCTGTATAGATTATGCTGTGGCAGGAGGTAACTTTTTATTTGGCATGCATATGGTCAAGTAAATGTTGAAAACTTTTTGCATGCAACTAGCTTGATCAATATCAAATTTAGTTTTACAAAAATGTAATTTTTTTGTAGATGGATGAGCATGAGCGGGAACCCGGTGAGATGGAGTTTTACCGAATAACTCATATTCACCATGATGGCACTTTTGTCAGAGATGAGTCAAGGGACTTATATGTAATTATTTATTATAATTTATTTCATGCAACGATTTTAATTTGATTTTGTTATTCAGTAAGATCTAACTAATTTTTTTAAATTAATACAGAAAAGAGCTACAGTTCTTATTGCTGAGCGTGTCGATGACTCAACAGCATCTACGCAGAGTAGTCGCATTGAGGCCGAGGTATTTACGGAGCTGATGGAGCCGGAGCGCTATGGTCGGGTGAGGGGTTATGGAGATGGAGTCAGCCCCACTCAGTTATCTGAGATGACTAGACATGCACGTGATGCTGCAGATGCTGTTCGCAGACTTGAGCATGAGATTGAGGAGATGCGATAGAGGAGTGCCGCCAATAGAGCAGCGATGGAGGAGATGCAACAGAGAAGTGCCGCCGATAGAGCAGCGATGGATTCTATGAGAGAGCACATTGAGCAGCTTACATCTATCGTACACACGTTTGTTCCACACCAGGTAAATGCATATATTATTAAATATATATTCTTATATTATATCAATTATTTATCTAATATATTGTAATTGATAGTTAAGCAAATTAAACTTTTTTTAATTATTCTTATAGGCTCCTGGAGCATCAGATCAGAGCGGGCAGGGTGACGATATTTCTCCTACAGATCATTGACCTTGCCTACTTTTACTTTTATTTTAAATCTTTCATTTTATGTATTTTTAAATTTTGTTAAACTTTAAATTGTAACTCTATTAATTGATTGTAATGAAATTTATATTTGAAATTTTAATTTGGATTTTAAGAATGTATATAATGTGATTTTATGTTTATTATGATTGCATTGTAGTTTAATATAAATTTAATGTAAGCAATGTGATTATTAATTGCATTATACAAGTTTAATTTAAATGTTTATAATTTTTTTTTTTTTTAAATTATTGTTGGAGATGTCGATGCTATTGTAAGCATCGGCAAAATTATAGTGTCGATATTTTAAAAAGCGTCGGCACATTCATAATCCCACACTTTAAAAAGCGTCGGCAAAAAACAATGCCGACGCATAAAAAGCATCGGAAACTATAATCTGTCGATGCCTTTTAAAGCGTCAGTTAATTACGTTGCCGATGCGTTTTTAAAACGTCGACATCGTAATTTGGCCGATGCGTCAGCACAATTATTTTTCCTGATGCTTTTAAAAAGCATCATAATTATTTTTCTTGACGCTTTTAAAAAGCATCAGCAATTTTTTTTGCCATCTCTCTCCTAATAATGCTTTAAAAAAGCGTTGAAAGGTCATTTCTCGATGCTAAAAGCGTCAAGTAATAACTTTAAAAGCGTTGCCATCCCTTAAATTTATTGTAGTGAACCTAATCATCTGTTTCGTTTCCAGAAAGATTTATTTGATGCTACCATAAAATTGGGATGTGCACCTATTTCATCTTTAGGAATTAATGTTCGTATGCAAATTAATTCCATCAGTTATACATATGGTAAATTCTGAAAGTCTTCTAAAAAAGAGAAAGAAATGATCAAGAAGAATTGTCATGGATGCATAGTTATTTGAAGATCCAAATAATTTTTTTGATAAAGAAAATGAGGAAGATGTACAGATAGCATCTATAAATCAGCCTAGCAAACATATTTGAAAGAAATAAAGTATCTTTTTTGACTTACCTTATTGGGAACATAATCTTATTCGACATAATCTTGATATCATGCACATAGAAAAGAATGTGTGTGATAATCTGCTTGGAACATTGTTGAATATTGATGGAAAGACCAAATATAACATGAAGGCATGATTGGATTTAAAAGAATTGGGTATCCGACCAGAGCTTCATCCAATAATGCTTGCTAATGATAGAATTATTTGCCTCCTGCATCTTATACAATGTCTCCTCAAGAAAAAATAATTTTCTTACAGTATTGAAAAATATTAAAGTACCCGATGGATATGGATCAAACATTTCAAGGTGTGTGCATCTTAAAGATATGAAAATTTTCAATCTCAAAAGTCATGATGATCACATATTGATGCAAGATATCTTGCTAATAGCTTTAAGATCATCGGTGCCTAAACAAGTTCTTGCAGTTATAATTCGGTTATCATTATTCTTCAAGGCATTATGTTCAAAAGTTATTGATCCTAGAGAGATTGATCAGTTGGAGTTTGATGTTACTATTACACTTTGTCAGATGGAAAAGATTTTTCCTTCTGATTTTTTTTACTATTATGGTACATCTACTCATTCACTTAGCTTCGGAAGTCAAGCTTGGCGGACCGGTACATTATAGATGGATGTATCCTATTGAAAGGTATACTATAGTCTAATGTATCCTAATGACCGGTATACTATACCGTTATTAAAAGTAGCATCATCATTATGCTATGTTTAGAAATTTATTTATCTTGTAGGTACCTTGTCCGATTGAAAGATTATATACGAAACATAGCCTATTCAGAGGTTCGATTGCGAAAGGATATATTGTTGAAGAGTGTTTGACATTTTGTTCAATATATATTCAAGATGTAGAGACAGTGTTTAATAGACCCCAACAGTATAGTGATTTCGTAAATAATGCAGAATTGTATAAGTTTTCAACTGCAGGTAGAGTAATGGAAAAAACTAAAACTATTGTATTTGATCATAAATCATTGGCACAAGCACATCGTTATGTGTTACTCCATAGTGAAATGATATCTGACTATCATAGGTTAGTATGATATATTGCATTTCAAGTTTAAATATCATATCTTCTTTTTTGTTCTAAATGAATAAAATAAATTTAATGCATCGAATTTTTATTGTCTCAACGACAAGCTAATCATAGCACTCGACCTAATCCAAGGATTGAACAGCGATGGTTAATCGAGTTATTTCCTATATGGCTTTCAAAACAGGTTTGATATATACTTGAAGAATATATGTATTGAATTAACATCAAATACCCTGTTAACATTTCTTATTATTTTTAGCTATCATCGATGATGGAGAGAAATTTATAAGCTGAATTAATAGCCCTGGCTCGAGGACCTAACAAAGTTGTCAATAGATATAATGGTTTCATAATTAATGGTTTTAAATTCCATACTAAAGATCATGAGAAATTTAGAAAAACACAGAATAGCGGTGATATGGTGGAAGCAATGGAAAATTTTATTACGGTGCACTAAAAGATATTTATGAGTTGAGTTATTACGAAGTCTTTAAAGTCATATTATTTAGATGTGATTGGGTAGATATCAACTCATCAAGGGGTTTGAAAAAAAGATGTAAATGGATTTACACTTGTTAATTTTACAAGGTTTATACATACTGGTGTCTTATTGAAGGATGATTCATTCATTTTTTCTTTTCAAGCTCGTCAAGTATTTTTTGTACAAGATGCAAAAGATAAAGATTGGGCTATTGTTATTAAAACAAAACCTAGAGACTTATATGATATGGGAAAGCAGTTGGAAGATGATGATACTTATACGCATTCCATGCCATTCGATTTTGTTCCGGTTGATGACGTACATGTTACGGTAACCTTGGTTAGAACAGAATTGAAGGAAATGATAATGCTTGATTCTTATTGATACTAAATTTTGCAATGTATTGAATTTTGTAGTAATTATTATTTAATATTTATTTTCACTAACTCTGATTCTGATGTAAATGATAGGTGACATTATGTCGCACTCACGGACAGAGGTCGGCCCTTCTACTTCAGCACAGCATGATGATGCTGGTCCTTTAGTTTCGGACGCTACATCCACTCCTTCGGCATCTATTGCAGGTTCATCATCCTCGGGGCATCATGATCGTACTATCGGTGCAGGAGATGATCTGCGGGTAATTTATTTTTTTATTTGGTTTGATAAAATTTATTTACACTTTTTATTATAGTTTACTTACATCTATTTTTATGTAGACGGATCTGGGAGCGTTACACGCAGACGTGGGCCCATGGGAGTATGAGATGTATGGCAAATGTGTGAGGGTGACAGGATAGTAATTGAGTGCAATCAGCTGGGGCAATCAATTAAAAAAAGCCTCTAGCTTATTGAGTTCCTTTTTAGGGAGTGTTGCACAGAGGCATCAGCTTTGTCCATTGAGTTATGCAAAATGGAATGACATGCTTCCGATGTATAAAGTTGAGATCCTACGAGTTGTGCAGGTAAAAAAATGAATCGAAACAGTACTTATTTTGTATATTATGCTATGTTTTATATTTTTTTAGTTTTAATATTTTTTTTTGCAGTCCAAGTTTGTACTTCCTCCATCCTCTAATGACTTTGTACTGAAGTCTCTCAAACGAAAATGAAAAGAATATAAGGCATATTTAAAGACAAAGTATAAGTTGCCGGGTATGACCGAGGAGCAAGTAGTTGGTACTCTGCCTCCTGATGTACCCCTCATTAGTGGATGGAGTTGGTTCATTATTGGTTCTCCAAAAGGGGACATGTATCTGTTATTTAATCTTCTTGTTATTTAATCTTTTAAGATACTTTATTAAAATATTTATTTGATTTTGTAGACATATTTAATATTGGTAAAGCTGCACAAGCATCTCTGTTTGTTCCCCATACATCGGGATCCAAGAGTTATGCGCGAGTCAGACAATAGTTCGTATGTTTCTTCAACTATAAATTCTTTAATTTTTTATCGTGAACGATGTATCGCGAAACGTATCTCTTTGATGATATTTTTGTGCATATAAGTTCTTTTGCCAGATTTGTTGTCAGCTTGGAGCATTATTCAAAAGCTTGTAGTATCTCTTTGATGATATTTTTGTGCCTTTATTTTTTCATTCAAGTCTTTTGTATCAGACGAAAGTAAGTTTTCTACAGTAAAAAAAACATAGGATCAGCACTGGTTTAGGGTTAACATATGCAGTGTTGTGGCACAAAATTGAGGGGTAAAAAGTCATCTCATCAGATCATGAGGAGCCTTGCTTTTTTTGTGCGAGGATGAGCTAAGGGCGGACGTTAAAGCATGTGATAAATATAGATAAGCCTCTTAGGTGCTGTATAATCATTAAAAAGGTTAATGTCAGTTTCATGGCAGATCTAATATATCATCTATGGTATGGACAAAGGTTATTGGGATATTAAGAGGCAGCATTAGCATAAGATCAGCTTAAGCATAACATGAAAACATTTGAATAAGCTTAGGAGCAGCATTATTAGATGATAAAGCAATGAAAACTGTCTAAAATGGGTTGGATATTAGGCATGCCAACTTGGATTTTAGGCATACCAACCAAAGTTGTCAATTTCGTTTCGTTTCGGTCGTTTCGGCCGAGACGTTTCGTTTCGGTAGCTTATCCAAAAAGATAAGTTCTGAATTTCGTTTCGGAAGATTTTTCGGCCGTTTCGGTGCGTTTCGGTATATTTTGGCCATTTTCGGCCGTTTTCAACCGTTCGGTATGTTTCGGCCGTTTCGGTAAAATATATTTTGGAGACCAATTTATGAATTATTAAACCTTTCAGAACTATTTAAATAAATATATATATTAAAAAATATCCTAGTTACCCTATCCCCATTTTAAAAAATATATATATAACAAAAAAAAAATTCTAGTTACTCTATCCCTACGATCGCATCTTTTAAAAACTCAAACTCTTTATTTTATATTGTTATTATTATTTATGAAGATTATGAATTATGAATAAATTTTTCATTATATATATATATATATATATATATATATATATATATATATATATATTCAAATTCTTAAAAACTTAAACTCTTTATTTTTATGTTGTTATTATTATTTATAAAGAATATAAATTATAAATAAATTTATTATTATTATATATATATATTCTGAAACGAAGCACCGAAATATTCGATACCGAAATATTTCGTTTTATAAGCTAAATCAAAACATAATTCGAAATGAAATTGACAATTTGATACCAGCCAGCATTAACATTGTTAAAATCCTACCTCGAGTTTCCCCCTCGATGTCAGAAGTGGTATTATGAGTTAATAATAAAAAAGAAGTTTCCCTACTTATAATTGCTAGGATTTGTGTAAGTTAGCATTTATTAGGTCTGCTGGGGCTAGTGTTGAGGTTTTCTATGAGACAGAGCCTGCCATTTTAGAACAGCACGCACTGAGAGTCCCAACAACGTAAAGGGCACATGCAGCAGGTTTTGGTTGCCAGCTCGATCCATGTCCACGTGGCCTTACAGACCTCAATAACAACACTTGACATTATTATTTGTCCACCATACGGACTGGTGATTCCGTCCTTCACCACCTGGAGTGGGATCCAGGCCGGGCCTCGGGTCACATTTTTGGAGGGTCAGGATTTATGAAAAAATATTTGTACATCGCTTTTGGTACAGTAAATTTTATATGAACTATATTATTTTTTTATTGGTTCACATGGATTCTGTATGATCTGACACGATGAAATACGATAGTAGAGAAATAATGTTACTTTTTAATCATGATATCCATTAAAAGTCGTTCAGCCTTTCACCATTAGTGTGCAGATGAAAATGCCATTTCCCTTCAGCTTACTTCAACCCGCCATCTTAATTGGATTTTGCTGATAAAAAACTCTTTCTGATTGTAAAACATTCTTCATGTGGATGATGGTGCCACAAAGCGGGAGTCTGGGGTTGAGGTTGTAGTTTATGAGTTTAACGATGGTTTTCAGGATCTCCTACCAGATAAGATGGCGGATAGAAGTAGGCCTGTATGAGGGTGTTAGTTTGGACCAGCATCACCGCCTTGGCATACCTTGATGGAAGGGGCTCAGTACCGATGACATTAGCATTCAGGAACTGGATGGTTTCATCTGGAGATCAATGGTCTTTTTGGTGCGGCGATAGCTTTGGAGGATTCATCAGCTTTGGTACTAGCTTTTGATGATTCATCAGCCTTGGTTCATCTGTGTTCCTTAAACTCTAACTTCTTAACAACTTTGCTGCTCAAAAAGCATTAGTTCAACTAGGGTGTCGTAGGTTTTGAACTAATGTTTTGTCTTAATGTTTTCTGAATGGATGTCGTAGGTTTTGAACTAGGGTGTCGTGGGTTTTCAACTAGGGTGTCATGGGTTTTAAACTAATGCTTTGTCTTAATGTTTTCTGAATGGGTGTCGTAGGTTTTGAACTAGGGTGTCGTGGGTTTTCAACTAGGGTGTCGTGGGTTTTCAACTAGGGTGTCGTAGGTTTTGAACTAATGCTTTGTCTTAACATTTTCTGAATTGGTGTCGTAGGTTTTGAACTAGGGTATCGTAGGTTTTGAACTAGGGTATCGTGGGTTTTTAACTAGGATGTCGTGAGTTTTGAATTAATGCTTTGTCTTAACGTTTTCTGAATGGGTGTCGTAGGTTTTGAACTGGGGTGTCGTAGGTTTTGAACTAGGGTGTCGTGGGTTTTCAACTAGGGCGTCGTGGGTTTTGAACTAATGCTTTGTCTTAATGTTTTCTAAATGGGTGTCGTAGGTTTTGAACTAGGGTGTCGTGGGTTTTGAACTAATGCTTTATCTTAATGTTTTCTGAATGGGTGTCGTAGGTTTTGAACTAGGGTGTTGTGGGTTTTCAACTAGGGTGTCGTAGGTTTTGAACTAATGCTTTGTCTTAACGTTTTCTGAATTGGTGTCGTAGGTTTTGAACTAGGGTGTCGTAGGTTTTGAACTAGGGTGTCATGGGTTTTCAACTAGGGTGTCGTGAGTTTTGAACTAATGCTTTATCTTAACGTTTTCTGAATGGGTGTCGTAGGTTTTGAACTAGGGTGTCATGGGTTTTGATCTAGGATGTCGTGGGTTTTCAACTAGGGTGTCGTAGGTTTTGAACTAATGCTTTATCTTAACATTTTTTGAATGGGTGTCATAGGTTTTGAATTAGGGTGTCGTAGGTTTTGAACTAGGGTATCGTGGGTTTTCAACTAGGGTGTCATAGGTTTTGAACTAATGCTTTGTCTTAACGTTTTCTGAATGGGTGTCGAACTAGGGTGTCGTAGGTTTTCAACTAGGGTGTCATGGGTTTTCAACTAGGGTGTCATAGGTTTTGAACTAATGCTTTGTCTTAATGTTTTCTGAATGGGTGTCGTAGGTTTTGAACTAGGGTGTCGTGGGTTTTGAACTAGGGTGTCGTGGGTTTTTCCACGGTTTTCAACTAGTTGAAAACCCACGACACCCTAGTTTAAAACCTACGACACCCATTCAGAAAACGTTAAGACACTCTAGTTCAAAACCCACGACACCCTAGTTCAAAACCTACAACATCCTAATTCAAAACCTACAACACCCATTCAGAAAACGTTAAGACAAAGCATTAGTTCAAAACCCACGATACCTTAGTTGAAAACCTATGATACCCTAGTTCAAAACCCACGACACCCTAGTTCAAAACCTAGGACACCCATTCAGAAAACGTTAAGACACCCTAGTTCAAAACCCATGACACCCTAGTTCAATACCCACGGCACCCTAGTTGAAAACTCACGACACCCTAGTTCAAAACCTACGACACCCATTCAGAAAACGTTAAGATAAAGCTTTAGTTCAAAACCCACGACACCCTAGTTGAAAACCTACGACACCCTAGTTCAAAACCCACGACACCCTAGTTCAAAACCTACGACGCCCATTCAAAAAACGTTAAGACAAAGCATTAGTTCAAAACCCACGACACCCTAGTTGAAAACCCACGACACCCTAGTTTAAAAACCACGACACCCTAGTTCAAAACCTACGACACCCATTCAGAAAACGTTAAGACACCCTAGTTCAAAACCCACGACACCCTAGTTCAAAACCTACGACACCCATTCAGAAAATGTTAGACAAAGCATTAGTTCAAAACCCACGACACCCTAGTTGAAAACCCACGACACCCTAGTTCAAAACCCACAACACCCATTTAGAAAACGTTAAGACAAAGCATTAGTTCAAAACCCACGATACCTTAGTTGAAACCCACGACACCCTAGTTCAAAACCCATGACACCCTAGTTCAAAACCTACGACACCCATTCAGAAAACGTTAAGATAAAGCATTAGTTGAAAACCCATGACACCATAGTTGAAAACCCACGACACCCTAGTTCAAAACCTATGACACCCTAGTTCAAAACCTACGACACCCATTTAGAAAATGTTAAGACAAAATATTAGTTCAAAACCTACGACACCCTAGTTGAAAACCTATGACACCCTAGTTCAAAACCTACGACACCCTAGTTTAAAACCTACGACTCCCATTCAGAAAATGTTAAGACAAAGCATTAGTTCAAAACCTACGACACCCTAGTTAAAAACCCACGACACCTTAGTTCAAAACCCACGACACCCTAGTTCAAAACCTACGATACCCATTCAGAAAATGTTAAGACAAAGCATTAGTTCAAAACTCACGACATCCTAGTTGAAAACCCACGATACCCTAGTTCAAAACCTACGACACCCTAGTTCAAAACCTACGACACCCATTCAGAGAACGTTAAGACAAAGCTTTAGTTCAAAACCTATGACACCCATTCAGAAAATGTTAAGACAAAGCATTAGTTCAAAACCCACGACACCCTAGTTGAAAACCCATGACACCCTAGTTCAAAACCTACGATACCCATTCAGAAAACGTTAAGACAAAACATTAGTTCAAAACCTACGACACCCTAGTTGAACTAATGCTTTTTGAGCAGCAAAGCTGTTAAGAAGTTAGAATTTAAGGAACACAGATGAACCAAAGCTGATGAATCATCAAAAGCTAGCACCAATGCTGATGAATCCTCCAAAGCTATCGCCGCACCAAAAATACCATTGATCTTCAGACGAAACCATCCAGTTCCTGAATGCCGATGTCATCGGCACTGAGCCCCTTCCATCAAGGTATGCCAAGGCGGTGATGCTGGTCCAAACTAATACCCTCATGTAGGCCTACTTTTACCCGCCATCTTATCTGGTAGGAGATCCTGAAAGCCATCGTCAAGCTCATAAACCACAACCTCAACCCCAGACTCTTGCTCCGTGGCACCATCATCCACAGGAAGAATGTTTTACAATCAGAAAGAGTTTTTTATCAGTAAAATCCAAATAAGATGGCGGGTTGAAGTAGGCTGGAGGGAAAGGGCATTTTTGTCTGCACACCAATGGTGAAAGGCTGAACGACTTTTAATGGATGTCATGATCAAAAAGTAACATTATCCCCTGCTATCCTGTCTCATCGCGTAAGGCCACATGGGATCCATGTGGACCAATAAAAAGGAACGGTACAGCCTACGTAGGACTTGCTGCACCGAGGGCAGTGTACAAAGACTTTTCCTAGGATCTATTCCCTTATGGTTACTGTTGGCAGATGCCTTCTTCCAACAATGTTGATATCAAGTCTCTCAAAAGGAAGTAATAAGTTATATTTTGAATCAAACTCTTATAATGGATGATCTAATATTATTTTAAAGTAATAGTAAGTCTCTAATTTGTTTTCTTGAAGGTGACACTTAAATAGCACATATTACCATATGAGCCATCTAATTCATTGAAATAATAATTGAATTCATCAAATGCATCTAACTTTACAAATTGTATAATTTTTTTATAGATAGATGAGCATGGGCGGAAACCCAGTGAGGTGGAGTTTTACCGGATGACTCATACTCACCATGATGGCACTTTTGTCAGAGATGAGTTGAGGGACCTTTATGTAATTATTTATTACAATTTATTTTGTACAACAAATTTAATTTGATTATATTATTCAGTAAGATCTAACTAATTTATTGATGCTTTTAATACAAGAAAGAGCTACATCTCTTATTGCTGAGCATGTCGATGACTCTACAGCATCTACGCAGAGTAGTCACATCGAGGTCGAGATATTTATAGAACTGATGGGGCCGGAGCGGTACGGTCGAGTGAGGGGTTATGGAGTTAGAGTTATCCCCACTCAGTTATCTAAGGTGAGTAGACTTATGCGTAATGCTGCAGATGCTGTTCATGATACATGTGTTCGCAGACTTGAGCATGCGATTGAGGAGATGCAATAGTCGAGTGCCGCAGCGATGGAGGAGATGCAACAGTCGAGTGTCGCAACGATGGAGGAGATGCAACAGACGATGTCAGCCGAGATAGCAGCCGACAGAGCATTGATGGATTCCATGAGAGAGCATATTGGGCGGCTTACATCTCTCGTACAAACGGTTTTTCTACATCATGTAAATACATATATTATTAAATATATATTTTATATTAAATTAATTATTTGTCTAATATTCATTGATAGTTTCGTAAATTAAATATTTTTAATTTTTTTATAGGCTTCTGGAGCATCAGATCCTCACAGGGTGACGACCTTCCTCCTGCAGATCATTTACTGTGGCTTTTTTTATTTTATATCTTTAATTTCATGTATCTTTAAATTTTGTGAAACTTTAAATTGTAACACTCTCTTGATGTAATGAAATTTATATTTGAAATTTTAATTTGAATGTGAAAAATGTGTGCAATGTGATTTTTTTTGTTATGATTGCATTGTATATAATAGGTTTAATATAAATTTTATCTTAATTGCATAGGTTTAAATATAACAGGTTTAATATAATTTTTTTAAACTTTTCTATTCTTTATTTTTATTTTAAAAAAATAAAATATGCCGACGCTTTAAAGTGTCGGCATGATCAACACAGTCCAACTCGGCATGTCCCGATACTTCTAAAAAGTATCGGAAAAATTGCACTTGCCGACGCTTTAAAGTGTCATCTAGATCAACCTGTACCGATGCTTTAACTAGATCAACCTGTTTAAAGCGTCGGTACAATACGACGCTTTGCCGACGCTTTTAAAAAGTGTCGCAAATAATATCTCCACCCCTAGCATCACGATGGGTGGATAATATTTTCCGATGCTTTAAAGCATCGGCAAATGATATTTTTAGCATCAAAAAATCAGGACTTTATTATAGTGTGGATGGTTTCGATCAACTCAAAAGTGATGTTAATTAAATTAAATATTTTAAGGCATATGCATTAAACTTCATATTTTTAGGCTGAGCCTCTTGTCTCTCTGACTTCAAACTTAGGATAAAGAATATATGAATATACCATGAAATGTGAGACTTATGGAAGGCCTGGAGATTCAACTATGTCGCAAATCAAACCTAGTTAGGATGCTCTAGTCCAAATTAAGAAATCAAAATGAAAATGTGATATCCTAAATAGTCAACACTTAATGAAAAAAAAAGTTTGAAAAGAATAAATAAAATTCATCCGCTACCAATTAATTTAAGCATAAGTTTTTAAGACTATGTGTATCGATCTAATTCGATAACTAATTAATTGGGTTAGGTAGGCTTTGATAATAGATTAAATAATATAAGAGCTGATCTGAATGTATAAAGAGTATAATAGTTTCAAACTTTCCGTGCTTAATTCTTCAAGAACTCAAATAAAGAGAACACTCTCAGAGAGCCAAACATACTCAAGATAGCTTTCAGCAGTGACATGTACCACCTTCCTACATCCATTTCCATGTAACCCTTACTCATACCTCTCCTTTATTCTCCTCCCAAGAGGAATACTGCAGGTACGTTTCTCCCCTCCATCGGACATGTCCATTGTACCACGAGCCCCAGTTCATGGAACTTTTGGTCGTATCTCTCGGGCCTCTCAAATGGAAGGAATCCCCGTAGCCGAAGCTCACATGACCCTTCCCTCACTCTCTTCTTTTCTTTTTTTTTTTTTTTTTTTTTTGGGCCCCCTAAATGTTACCACCCCATGTGTACGCACGGTCAGGGGGACCGTGGCGCAGCCCGTGCGCGCGGCACAGGCACCAGCGAGGTTGGCGAGGGCTCTTAGCGCCCGGCGCAGGCGGCGCCGAGCGGGCGAGGGAGCGCCAGCTGGGCGCAGCGGTCGCCAGCCCCAGCACAGACAGCGGCAGCGGACGGGCAGGAGGCCCGCCCGCCAGCGCGCGCCAGGAGGACGCGCGCGCCCAGCACCCAGCGGCGTGCGCCAGGAGGGCGCACGCCCAGCGCCACTGTGCACGCGCCAGGAGGGCGCGCGCCCAGCAGCCAGCAGCGCGCGCCAGGAGGGCGCGCGCCCACCAGCAGCCCAGCACCTTGTCTTGGCGTCCAACGATCTTCTAGAGGATTCTGCGCCAGCACCAGCCATCTAGAAGGCCTATCTCGTGGAGGAGATGAGGGCGTTGGAGAAGATAAGGCAGCAGGGATAAGGCTTATCTAGTGGGAGGATAAGGCTTATCCTAAGGAGGCGGCACTTAGAGATAATGATGAGGATTATCTCTAAGCAGGGCGGCAGCTGGTTGGATAAGATGGAGCTTATCCAATCTGGGCGGCAGCAGGGATAAGGCCTATCTAGTGGGAGGATAAGGCTTATCCTAGGTGGGCAGCACTTAGAGATAATGATGAGGATTATCTTTAAGGGGGCGGCAGCTGGTTGGATCAGAGATAAGGTTTATCCTAAGAGAGATTTAGCGTATCTTATCCTAGGAGTGGATAAAGGCCAAGAGGCGGTGGCTATGGGAAGCAGCTATAAAAGGAGGGGCGCCCAGCAGCCAAGGCATCGAATCCAGAATCAGCAAGTCAGCCATCCAGCAGAGTGGATCCAGCGACTTGAGGCTGCAGAGCAGCGACCCGGCGATTGGGAGGAGTCCAATCTGCCACAACCGGCGTGCAGCAGAGGCGGCATCGCAGCGGGGCACTCAGCGACTCAGAGGAGCAGCGAGGGGAGCCGCGCGCAGATCATCCTCGGCGTGCAGCGTGCAGCGAGGAGCGCAGCGGCAACGGTCGCGCCGTGTGGAGTGCGGACGACCAGGGCAGCAGGAGAGTCTTGTAAGCCCTTGTGGCAAGGTGAGAGTTGTAGGGCAGAGGCCCAGTTCTACTTGTCATTATCCTCTATTAAAAAAAGGGGTTGGGGTAGCGTACCCCGTATATCGTGTGCTTGGGGCGGGACTTTTCTTCGGGATTTATTTATATTGGGGGTAAGGCTGGTTAGGGGAGAGGAGTTTCCCTAGCGCCATCACCGGTAGACGCGAGGACCTAGTGACCCTAGGGGCGCTTGCGCGTGCCGATTGAAAGCCCGGTGACAATGGTATCAGAGCCCGGTTGAAGACAAGTCCGACAAGCAGACCCAATCGATGGCGAGAGCGGTAGGAGACCGCATGACTCGGTTGGAGGGGATCGTGGGAGATCCGGGTGAGGGATCGACCATGAACCTTGTAGCTGTGTGCACAGAGTTGGGCATGCAGTTGGCGGAGTTGCGAACTTCGCATGATCAGCTGATGGAGAGGCATGAGCGGCTGCTCCACGATTTCGAGCATCGCAGCATGCTACAGCAGCGATCCGAGTTGGCCATGGAGGAGAGATTGGAGCTTCGGATCCACGCCTTGGAGCAGGAGGTGATCCGGCTGAGGCAGGAGGCGCGGAGTCCAGTCAACATGGTCGGCGTTCCGGCAAAGGAAGCGAAGGTCCGGGAGCCTAAGACCTTCGGCGGAGCCAGGAGCGCGACGGAGGTAGAGAACTTCGTGTGGGACATGGAGGCCTACTTCCGTGCGGCGAAGATCCCAGCAGCCGATCAGGTGGATCGGGCCACGACATACTGGAGGGGAGCGCCAAGCTCTGGTGGAGGACCAGAACGGCCGAGGATGACCGTGCGGGGCGTCCCAGGATCGAGACGTGGGAGATCTTCAAGAGGGAACTGAAGGCGCAGTTCCAACCGAGCAATGCAGCGTGGCTTGCTCGGGAGAACCTGAGGAAGTTGCGGCAGACAGGGAGCATCCGGGAGTATGTGGCGCAATTCAGCAACCTGCTTCTGGAAGTGTCCAACATGTCCGAGGAAGATAAATTATTTAACTTCCTCGCTGGCCTACAGGGGTGGGCGCAGGCCGAGCTTCGCAGGAGGGAGGTGAGGGATATTCCCTCAGCCTTCGTAGCGGCGGAGGCGCTGGTGGACTTTCGCAGCGCTACTACTTCGGGCAGCGGTGGCCAGGGCAAGGGCAAGCGCAAGAGTGCGTCACCACCGCGGGGTCGAAAGAAAGGGAAGGAGTCCCATATGCAGCAGCAAAGCCAAAGGGACCGGCGAATTTCGCTGGATGCTTCGTGTGCGGAGGAGCGCACCGCGCACGGGAGTGTCCACGGAAGGTGACGGTAGCGGCCGTCACCACCCATGCAGACATGGCGTCCGAGAGTTCGGGGGAGGAGCCAGTAGCGAGGATGGCCCCGCTACAGTGCATCAGTACTTTGGCCGCGAGAGACCAACGCCAAGGTATGATGTTCGTGAGGGCTCGGGTCAACGGAGGTTAGTGAGGGCCTTGGTTGACACCGGCGCGACACACAACTTTGTGAGCCAAGGAGCGGCGCGCAGGTTGGAGCTTGGAGCGCTATCCCAGCCGTGTAGGGTGAAGCCAGTCGGCTCCGAGGAGATGGAGTCTTTGGGCCAGGCGGAGGCCACATTGGAGGTGGGCTCGTGGACTGGGAGCTGCAGCATGACAGTCTTGCCTATCGACGACTACGACTTGATACTCGGGATGGATTTCTTCCTCCAGAGCAAGGCCGTGGTCATGCCTCATCGGAGAGGCATCCTGATCCGGACAGGTAGGCGTCCTTACTTCGTTCCAGTGGAGGGATGGCGGAGGACGATTGCGAAGGGTCGTTGTAAGAAACGACCACACCAGACCTGAGGTTGTGCGACAACCTCACACCTAGGCATCGCGTGGGAGAGCCTAGGAGACCTGCGGGAGGAGGCTGCAGGCGGGAGGCTCGGCGAGGGGGCTGTCCAACCGAGGAGGCATCAGGGGTGCGCGTGGCGGGAGGCTACGTTGGGACTCGGGAGACTTGGCCAGGAGGGTCAAGGCATGCGCGGAGGCATGGAGGTCGACGAGGGCGTCGACATTCAGTGGGGGGAGAATTGTTACCACCCCAAGTGGCGCGCGGTCAGGAGGACCGTGGCGCAGCCCGTGCGCGCAGGCGCGGGCACAGCGAGGTTGGCGATCACGCCCGGCGCAGGCGGCGCCGAGCGGGCGAAAGCTGGGCGCAGCGGTGCGCCCAGCCCAGCAGCACAGCGGACGGGCAGGAGGCCCGCCCGCCAGCGCGCGCGCCAGGAGGACGCGCGCGCCCAGCACCCAGCGGCGTGCGCCAGGAGGGCGCACGCCCAGCGCCACTGTGCACGCGCCAGGAGGGCGCGCGCCCAGCAGCCAGCAGCGCGCGCCAGAGGGCGCGCGCCCACCAGCAGCCCAGCACCTTGTCTTGGCGTCCAACGGCCATCTTCTAGAGGGATTCTGCGCCAGCACAGCCATCTAGAAGGCCTATCTCGTGGAGGAGATGAGGGCGTTGGAGAAGATAAGGCAGCAGGGATAAGGCTTATCTAGTGGGAGGATAAGGCTTATCTAAGGTTAGAGATAATGATGAGGATTATCTCTAAGCCGGCAGCTGGTTGGATAAGATGGAGCTTATCCAATCTGGGCGGCAGCAGGGATAAGGCCTATCTAGTGGGAGGATAAGGCTTATCCTAGGTGGGCAGCACTTAGAGATAATGATGAGGATTATCTTTAAGGGGGCGGCAGCTGGTTGGATTAGAGATAAGGTTTCCTAACTCCGATACTTTATCCTAGGAGTGGATAAAGGCCAAGAGGCGGTGGCTATGATATAAAGGAGGGGCGTCCAGCAGCCAAGGCATCAATCCAGAATCAGCAAGTCAGCCATCCAGCAGAGTGGATCCAGCGACTTGAGGCTGCAGCGAGCAGCGACCCGGCGATTGGGAGGAGTCCAATCTGCCACAACCGGCGTGCAGCAGAGGCGGCATCGCATCAGCGACTCAGAGCAGCGAGCGGGGAGCCGCGCGCAGATCATCCTCGGCGTGCAGCGTGCAGCGAGGAGCGCAGCGGCAGCGGTCGCGCCGTGTGGAGTGCGGACGACCAGGGCAGCAGGAGAGTCTTGTAAGCCCTTGTGGCAAGGTGAGAGTTGTAGGGCAGAGGCCCAGTTCTACTTGTCATTATCCTCTTTAATAAAAAGGGGTTGGGGTAGCGTACCCCGTATATCGTGTGCTTGGGGGGGACTGTTCTTCGGGGATTTATTTAATTGGGGGTAAGGCTGGTTAGGGGAGAGGAGTTTCCCTAGCGCCATCACCGGTAGACGCGAGGACCTAGTTACCAATGACAGAACATTTTATATATTAAGTATACATGAAGTATAAGATCATGCCGAAATTTAGCGTATCATACTAAAACTCTAAATTTCAAGAATACATATGATATAAAAATACATTGCATAACTAAATATATGCATTATTTTGAATACCATGATGTATGCATATATGCTATTATCTCTCATGAATGAATGTATGCTATTCTCTCCCCTATGATTGAATTCTCTCCCCCATGATTGAACTGTATGCTATTCTCTTCCTCTTTTGTCATCAATCAAAAGAGATGAAAGAATGTGCACAAATTTTTTTGTTTGTCTTTTCTTCAATAGTAACAAGGAGTAGCATAACTAAAGCATAAAGAGATTCATTTCACATATTCAAACAATTACTTTTTCATACCAATTAAAAAATTAGGATCAAAATATCACTTTCATATCAGAGCAGGGTAGTATATTTTATAGTTTGATACCAAAAATAAAATATGTTTAGATCAGAGTGATACCAATTAAGAAATTTAATATTCAATACATCAAATCACTTCATACATCAAAGCACTTATCACAATAATACATTAATACTCAATACATTACAGTGCTTAATGCATCAAAGTATCTAATTATTCAAAAAAAAGTTCATTCTCTCTCTTACTAATTTAAAAACATGTTGAGATACAATGTTAACCGATCAAAAAAAAAAGTTTGATTTCATATATGCTCACATTGTTCTTCCCCTAAATATTTTAAATTTGATCTATATGCAATAAGAGTTTCATGCCACAAATGATACCAATGCATTTTATAAATGTATCATGCTAATCTCAGACATTTTATAACAATTACCACATATCAAATACATATTTCATAAGATATTTTGCATCAATTCTATCAAGTCATTTTCATTTCACATATAAACAATTAATTATAAGATATGATCAAGAATGATACCAATTAAAAAATATGCATTTAGATCCAAACTCACAATAGAATCTTGTCAAGCAAGGAGTATACAAATCAATCTGATATCATAGTTGCTGATACCAATTGTAGCACGATCATGCTTCTATAAAATTTCAAATTAACAATTTCATCAGTACCATTAGAATCTAATCTACATGATGAGCTCATAGAGGTACCTATACATTTGGATTTCTTCATGCCGAATTTTTTCAAGATTTTCTTGATGTACGTGGATTGGCTTATGAAGATCTTCTTCTTTGATTACTTGATTTGAAGTCCGAAAATATAATTGAGTTCACTCATCGTGCTCATCTTGAACTCTCCTATATAAACTTAGCAAAGTCTTGGCACAAGGTATCATTAGTAGTACCAAATATAATATCATCAATAGAAATTTGCACTATCAACATCATTATTTTCTCTTTAATAAATAATATTGCATCAATATTTTCATCAATAAATTTATTGCTAACCAAGAACTTAATAAGCCTATCATACCACGTCCAGGGTATTTTTCTCAAATCATATAAAGCTTTGTTTAATATGAATACATGGTTTGAAAATAAGTGATTTTCAAATCCGGATGATTGACCAATAAACACTTGTTTAGCAATATATTCATCAAGGAAAGTGCTCTTAACATTCATTTGACATAGTTTAAAATTCATATAATATGTAAATGCAAGAAATAATCTAATAGTTTCTAATTTATCAATAGGAACATAAGATTCATCAAAATCAATATCAATTTCTGATTATATTCTATAGTTACCAATCTTGCTTTTATCTCTAATAACCATACTCATCCAATTAGTTTCTAAATATTTATTTAGTTTCAATAATTAGATTATGTGATCTACTAACTAGTGTCCATTATCATGCATGCCATTTAGGTTCTATATAAAGAACATAAACTAAATTATTACATGCATCCCTAAATGATGATCTAGTCTTAATATCATAAGATGGATCACTTAACATTAGCTCTTTAGGGTAATTATGGACATACCTTCATTTTCTTTCAAATTCAGCATTACCTTGGGGTTCATCATGTTCAATTTTCTTTCTCTTTCAAGGTGAGCTCTTTGATTTGATCATCAATTTTATCTGCATCATTCAAAGCCTTTCTCTTCCTTGATGGAAGATCATTAGATTCATCGAATATGACTTGAATTTAAAGTCCTATCATTTCTTTTTACAAAATTTTCAAAGTGATGGTTTTCAAATTCCTTTCTATGAATACTTCTAATAGATAAAACAGAAAAAACCTTTTTCATTTGAAATGCTTTTAAAGAATTTTTGAAATGCAGGAAAAGCTTTATCTTTGTTAGCTAAGAATAAAATCAATGTAAATTGAGAAAATCATCAATAATTATAAATCCATATGCAAAGGTTCTAATAGTCTAGAAGTTGAAATCATATTTTTAGACTTGAAAGAAATTCTGATTTGTTTTTCAAAACTTGCATGCATCACAAATCTTATCTTTTTCAAAATTCAATTTTGAAAAATATTAACCAAATCCTTTTTGAATAATTTAGAAAGAGAATCCATGCTAACATAAGCAAGTCTACGATGTCATAACTAGATTCATCAATTTTAGCATTTATGACAACTAGACAATCAAAACCATGGTCATTCAAATCAACGATATAAACATTTCTAAACATATGACCAATAAATTTCATGCAATTATCAGCAGATTAATAACTATGCAAAGAGATAATTTAGAATACCTTTAAAATATTTTTCACAAAACTAGATAATGTTAAGCAAGTTATAATTCAATCCATTTATAAGCAGGATATTGTCAATAAAAGTAGAGGGAGTGATACCAATTTTATCAATGCCAATAATTTTACTTTGGCCATTATCTTCAAGATAACTACTCCTCTATCATTACATCCAAAGTGATGAAATGAGATTCATCACCCATCATGTGTCTTGAGCACCCGCTATCAAAGTATCATTTTCTTTTTCCTCCACAGGTTGCAAGACACACATGCATCCAAAATATCATATTTTGCTTCTAGGTACCCAAGCCTTCTTGGGTCCTTTAAGGTTAGTCAAGATGATTCCTTTTGAAACTCAAATCCTTTTAACATTGTTGCAAGAATGTAAATGATAAGAATAAGCTTTGTGACATTTAATTCTACATTTAAAACATGTAATATTAGAATAATCATTTTGAGGAACAAAAATATTTTTTAAAAGCTTTTGCTTCTTTAAAGGATTATATTTTAAGCCCGCTTTATCAAAAACTGCTTTTTGATTTTCAAGAATCATATTAAGTTTGGTTGAGCTTAAAATAAATTTTTCAACAATGGGTTAAGCTTTTCAACTTCATTTTTCAAATTCATGTTTTCTTGTGATAAAGAGTCATTTCTTTTAAAATCTTTTCCTTTTCCAAAGTTAAGTTTCTAGCTTGATTTTTCAAATCTTTATACTTAGAACTAAGTTTGCAAAGTCATCAATTAATTCATAAAATGCACAATGCAATTCATCAAATGTAAAATCATTTAAAATACTAGGACTTACCTCATTATCATTGGCCATGAAACAAAGATTAGCCTTTTCATTTTTCTCTTCTTCTTCTTCGGAGCTTGATGTATCACTATCGCTCCAAGTGGCTACCATAGCTTTTTTCTTAAATTTTTGAGACCTTTCTTTAGACATGGACAATCTGACTTGTAGTGTCCCGGCTCATTGCATTCATAACAAATTATTTCATTTTCTTTTTCATAGATTGACTCTCCCTTCATTAATGCCATTTTTCTTCCATCAAATTTTTTTCTCATAAATTTCTTAAATTTTCTTGTAATGAGAGCTATATCATTATCTTCATCACATGAGCTCTCAATCTCATCCTTTTGGGCAGCACACTTTAGTGCTATAAATCTCTTATTTTTATTTTGGACTCTTCTTCATCAAGATGTTGACTTTGTTGAAGCTCATGAGTCATCAGCGATCCAATCAATTCTTCAAGAGATAGAATGTTTAGATCCTTGGCTTCTTATATTGCAGTGACTTTGGCATCCCAAGACCTAGGCAAGGATCTCAATACTTTTCTCACAAGATCAGCATTAGTGTAAGATTTACCAAGACTTTTAAGCTCATTTATGATGTCGGTAAATCTAGTAAACATATCAGAAATACTTTCATAAGATTCCATTTTAAACAGTTCATATTTATGAACAAGCATATTTATCTTAGATTCTTTCACTTGATTGGTACCCTCATGGGTAACATCTAATCTATCCCAAATCTCTTTTGCAGATATACAAGTAGATATGCGATTAAACTCATATGCATCTAAAAAATAATATAAAACATTCATGGCTTTAGCATTTAGCTGAGCCATTTTCTTATCATGCACATCCCATTCCGTTTCCAGTTTAGAAACAACAACATCATCAGATTTAATAGTGGGTATGTGAGGTCCATTGACTATGATGCTCCATAAATTATAATCAAGTTCCTGAATAAATATTTTTATTCGTGCTTTCCAATAAGTGTAATTAGTGCCATTAAATAGTGGTGGTCTATTGGTAGATTGCCCCTCACTTAATATGGAACTCATTTGGATTGTTATGATCTTTGGCTCAAAGCTTTTTAAGACTTAAAATCAAGAGTACCTACTCTGATACCAATTATTGCCCAAATATAGCAACCCAAGAGGGGGGGTGAATTGGGTTTCTCAAAAATTAACTAGACTAATTAGCAAATATGTGCAATTAAATTTTCTTCACAAATAAACTAAGTGTAGTGCAGTAAAGATAATATGCAAGCAACACAATAAAGAGCACAACCAAACACAAGAGATTTATAGTGGTTCGGTGCCAACCTGCACCTACATCCACTCCCCAAGAATACTTTGGGTATTCCACTATCACCACTAGCCTATCTGGCTAGCAAACTTGTTTACGGGCATAAGCAATCAAGCCTTACACACTAGCCCTCAAAGCTAGTCTTCTTATTTATGGGTACAAGGGGACCATACACACTAGCCTTCCGGGCTAGCACACTTGTTTACGGGCACAAGCAAGCTGTTGACCCAATTATTAATTTTGATGATTAACAAAAGACATGAGTATATTCACTATGTTTATGACAGATTTAATAAGTGTTTCAGGGGTTAAAAATGTTTAATCAATCAAAAGGAATAAAGGAATAAGTTTTGAATCAAATTTTAAAGGAATTTTTTTAAAGTTCAAAACTTGGAGTTGACACCCAAATAGTCAGGAGCCGACCCCAAGGCGTATCAAAAGATTTCTAGATTTTTGGCATGGTCCGGAGTCGACACCCAGAGTTTCAGAGCCGACTCCAACCTGAGATACAGAGAAGTGCATTCTGTTTCAGTTTTCGAAGCCGACACCTAGAATTTGGGAGCCGACACATGAGAGTTCGGGAGCCGACACCTAAGTTTATGGAGCCGACTCTAACCTGAGAACAGAGAGCGTATTTTTATGGACATTTCTGGAGCTGACACTCTTGGATTCCAGAGCCGACTCCCGAAAGTGACGAGCCGACACTTAACTTTCTTGGAGCTGACTCCTCAACAAACTTTTTCTTTGCTATTTTTGGATACCCGATCTGGAGCCGACACCTGAAAAGTTAGAGCCGACTCCAACATGTCAGGAGCGATTTTTAATTGTCAAACGGACTCCAACGGTAATATTTTTTCACCTAATCTCTAACGGTTATTTTCTTTGTGTGTAGAAGATTCAAGCATCTCAGAATGGCTATATTTTCTACCTAAACTTGGATTAAGAGATCTATAAAAAGGAAAAAATCGTCTGTTTGAAAAAGAGAGAACAGAGCAAGAAAAGAGAGAGAAATTTTTTTGAAAAATCAGAAGAATCCTGAGAAAGAAAGAGAGAAATTAAAAGAAAATACTCAGAGCTCAAATCCATCAATCCCAGAAAGTTCAAAGAGAAATCCACAAGCTTCTCAAGATCAAATCAAGGAGATTTCCAACATTTGAAGAGAGAAAGCAAAAGCCCCAAATCCTCAACTTCTCTACTGCGTGAAGAAATTGAGCTGAGGCTGATTCAATCTTTCAAAGGAGAAGAAGAAAAGAAGAAAAGAAGAAAAGCATACATTCAAAGAGCTTCAATCAGGCTTTTCTTACCCTATTTATTTTATTGAATATCTGCTCACTTAAGGAGCTGTTTAAGTGTTGTATTGAAATCTTTATTGTTTTCAAATTGTTGTTTGCTAATTCAATCAGGGGATTGAATTAGTGGATGTAGTATACCTCGGGACAAGCTAAGGATAGCTTGTGTTTGGGTTTTATGCTGGTGAGCCCGGTAAAACCAGCTGGGTTCGTTGTGATCCTGGGGAAACAATAAGTTTGAGTTGTGAGCTTGTGAAACAACTCTGCTATAATCAAGTGGATTATAGTGTGGGCCCAAGTGCTACTTGGGAGTGGACGTAGGTGCTAGATACACCGAACCACTATAAAATCGTTGTGTTTGTCGTGCTTTATCTCTTTGTCTCTTCCTATCTCATTATTTGTGCCTAGCATTTATCTTGCACTCAATCTCTTTTATTTCAAAGCACATAATTTTAAAAAGTTAAATTTTTAAGAACTCAATTCACCCCCCTCTTGGGTTGGGCCAACAATTGGTATCAGAACTTGTGCTCATTGTTTATTTGATCAAACGATCAAGAGCTAAAGATCCAAATGGTAGCTCAAGCTGGATCTTCATTTGCTGAAGGTTATTCTACAAATAGATCTCCTTTATTTAATGGTTCAAACTACTCTTATTGGAAAGCTATAATGAAAATTTTTATTCAAGCTTTAGATTATGAACTATGGAGTGTAATCATTAATGGACCTAGCACACCCACACACATAGTAGATGGTTCAATAGTTCCTAAACCCGAAAGGGATTGGAATGAGAATGATAGGAAAATGGCTCAGCTCAATGCTAAGGCCATGAACATTTTATATTGTGCATTAGATGCTAATGAGTTTAATAGAATTTTTACATGTATTTCCGCAAAAAAATTTGGGACAGATTAGAAGTTACCATGAGGGTACTAATCAAGTCAAAGAATCAAAGATTAATATTCTTGTTCATAAATATGAATTATTTAGCATGGAACAAACTAAATCTATAACGTGCATGTATACAAGATTTACTGATCTTGTGAATGGTTTAAAGAGTCTTGGCAAGACCTATACTAACTCTGAGTTGGTTCATAAAATCCTTAGGTCTCTTCCAAGGACATGAGAAGCAAAGGTGACTGCAATCCAAGAAGCCAAGGACCTCAATACCTTACCTTTGGAGGAGATACTTGGATCACTAATGACTCATGAGTTGATCATGAAACAGCATATAGAGGAAGATGTCAAGAAGAAGAAAACAATTGCCCTCAAAGCTGCAGAAATTGAAAAAAGCAGCAGTGATGAAGAAGATGATGATGATGAGGAGACTGCACTCCTTGCTAAGAAATTTAAAAGATTTATACGAAGAAAGAGACCCTTCCCCCAAAAAAAATTTGGAATAAAGATGGAAGGTGAAAAAGAAAAGAAAAGGATAAGGATAAATAGAAATACCCCCTCATATGCTATGAATGTAAGAAACCGGGGCACTTTAGATATGATTGTCCTCAATTAAAAAAAGGGTATAAGAAAAGAAAAAGGCATATGTTGCAACATGGAGCGATAGCGAGGAATCCTCTTCTGAGGAAGAACAAAAAGAGGTTGCAAACATTTGTTTTATGGCAAATGACGATGAGGTAAGTACCGAAACTCATGACTTTACCTTTGATGAATTGTTTGATGCATTTAACGAACTAGTTAGTGATTTTAAAGTTTTAAAAAAGAAAAGCAAATCCTTGAAAAATGATAATTTAAATCTTGTCAAAAAAAAGATAAACTAACCCATGAAATTGAAGAATTGAAATATAAAAATAAGAATTTGCTAAAAGAAAAAGAATCAATTTCAAATGAAAATGTTAGTTTAAAGAAAGAAGTTGATAAATATAAAAATATAGTTGATAAATTTACATATAGCTCTGAAAAACTTAATTTGCTATTGAGTAATCAAAGAGCTGTATTTGATAAGGCTGGATTAGGTTATAGGCCTAACAAAAAACAAAAGTATGTTAAAAATTTCTTTAGAAAGGAATATGAGAAAAATGATGTTTCATGTTATTGCTGTAACAAGAAAGGACATAAAGCCTATGAATATAATTTTAAAAAAATTAATAAGAATTTAAATATTAAAGGAAAGAAAATATGGGTTCCAAAAGAAACAATCTTTGTTGCTACTAACCATGAAGGACCCAAGAAAGCTTGGGTACCTAAACAAAAAGTTTGATTACTTTGCAGGAGTGTCTTGCGGTCAAAAGATCAAAACGAAAGTGGTATCTTGATAGCGGCTGCTCAAGACACATGACGGGTGATAAGGATCAATTCATCATCCTTGAGGATAAAAGAGGAGTAGTAACCTTCGGAGATAACGACAAAGGCCAGATTATGGGCTTTGGTAAAATTCAGATAACTCCCTCCACTTTTATTGAAAATGTTCTTTATGTAGATGGTTTAAAGCATAATTTAATTAGTATTAGCCAATTATGTGATAAAGGTTTCAAAGTCTCATTTGAAGCTTCTATCTGCACTGTTTCTAATCCTATTGACAATAGCATTATATTTTCTGGAAGTAGAAATGACAATGTATATTTAATTGATTTAGACAATCTGTCTACTAGTAGTCATTGCTTAGTTGCTGATAATGCTAATATAAATGAGATTGGATGGTTGTGGCATCGTAGATTAGGTCATGCAAGCACACACTTAATTTCAAAATTGATTAGAATGGATTTAGTTAAAGGACTTCCAAAGTTAGATTTTGAAAATAACAGAATTTGTGATGCATGTTAATTTGAAAAACAAACTATAAACTCCTTCAAATCTAAGAATGTTGTTTCCACTTCTAGGCCACTAGAGCTACTTCACATGAACCTTTTTGGACCAACTAGAACCACTAGTCTAGGAGGAAAGAGAAATATGGTCTTGTGATAGTAGATGATTATTCTAGATTCACTTGGGTATTATTTTTGGCTCATAAGGATGAGACTTTCTCAATATTTCTGAAATTATTCAAGAAAGTCACTAATGAGAAAAATACCACCATAGTATCTCTTAGAAGTGATCATGGCATAGAATTTGAAAATCACTTATTTAAAAATTTCTGCATTGAACATGGCATTCATCATAATTTTTCTGCACCTAGAACACTACAACAAAATGGAGTTGTAGAAAGAAAGAATAGAACATTAGAAGACATGGCCCATACCATGCTATGTGAAAGCAATCTACCAAAATACTTTTGGGCGGAAGCTATAAACACAACATGTTACATCCTTAATAGAGCTTTAATTAGGCCAATCCTTAAGAAAACACCTTATGAATTATGGCATGATAGAAAACGAAACATAAGTTATTTTCATGCATTTGGTTGTAAATGTTTCATTCATAATAATGGTAAAAATAATCTTAAAAAATTTGATGCAAAATCTGATGAAGACATATTCTTAGGATATTCAACAACTAGTAAAGCCTTTAGAGTATTTAACAAAAGGAACTTAATAGTAGAAGAATCTATTCATGTAGTTTTTGATGAATCCTTAGCATCAAGTTCAGAAAAGATTGATGACGAGGAAGATACAAATTTACTAAAAAGAGATATTAAAAAAATTAAATATATATGTATCTTCTGATCTTGAACAAGAAGCTAAAGATGATGATTCCACTAGGGTTGATGTTATTGATACTACTCGCAATGATGTAGATCTAGAGATTGGAGATATGCTTATGGTCATCCTAAGGAATTGATTATAGGTGATCCATCTCAAGGTGTAAGAACTAGATCATCTTTGAGGAATATCAATAATCATCTTGCATTTATATCTCAAATTGAACCTAAAACTATAGAAGAAGCTGAAAAAAATAGTAATTGGATGCTAGCTATGCAGGAGGAATTAAATCAATTTACTAGAAATAATGTATGGTCCTTAGTTGATAGACCTAAAGGTCATTCAGTTATAGGATCTAAATGGGTATTTAAAAATAAATTAGATGAAAATGGTATTGTAATTAGAAATAAAGCTAGATTAGTTGCACAAGGATATAATCAAGAAGAAGGAATTGATTTTGATGAAACTTTTGCACCTGTAGCTAGATTAGAAGCAATTAGATTATTATTTGCATTTGCATGTCATATGAATATCAATTTATTTCAAATGGATGTTAAAAGTGCATTTTAAAATCGTTTTGTTGCCCAGATGTAGTAACCCAAGAGGGGGGTGAATTGGGTTATTTAAAAACAATTTAATAGCTATGCAGATATATGTGCTTTTAACCCTAATTTGATTTGCAGCGGTAAAGTGGAGTGCACAAAATAATAACAACAGAAAAGCAAACAACCACAAACACACAGAAGTTTATAGTGGTTCGGTGCCAAACTCAGCACCTACATCCACTCCCCAACACTTTTGGGAATTTCACTATCACAACGATTACAACCTCTAGCCGAACCAGGCTAGCCCTCTTGTTTATACGGCACAAGGCAGCCAAAAACCCCTAGCCAAACCAGGCTAGTCCTCTTGTTTCACGGCACAAGAAAGCCAAAAGCCCCTAGCCAAACCTAGGCTAGTCCTCTTGTTTAAATGGCACAAGGAAGCCAACAACAAACGAGGGTTCACTAACCCTTTTACAAGATAATCAGAGTATATAAAGGAGAAGCTCCTACAATGAGCAGATATTCGGAAAATACTTTACAACTTTTGAAGCAATAAACTCAGCAATAAATGAACTAGGTTGAAGCAGCTGAAGTCTTGAATGCTTGAAAAGCTTCAATGATTCAGACGACCTTTCAGAGCAAGGAATGAACTTGAATGCCCAGCAACCACTCAACAAATATGCAATGAATGCTCTTTTCTTGGATTTTTCTCTTTTTGAAATTTCTTTTTCAAAAATCGTCTAGGTGTGCTTCTAATCCCAGCTATTTATAACCATCTAACAAGAAGATATCTGTTAGATACATAAGAGATAAATGAAAATAATAACGGGAAGAAAATATAACTGTTAAACATATTTCCCTTAAGCATTGAATGCGGATCTCCATTTGAGGAAGGATGAGCACTGTAAAAATTCAAAAATCAAAAGTTAAATATAGCTTGAAATAGCAATAGAGAAATAGAGTAAGAAGAAAGAGCTCTCATAAAAGCTCAGGCGGCGGTTGACTGAAAAATAAATCAAGTAGCTGAGGATATGAATGCCATCGTCCAAGAGTTAAGCAAGGGACCTCAGCTAGCTAATCAGTTAGCTAACCAGAGAGACAAAAAAAAATAAGACGTCCATAGGTATCTCTTCAGTCAGCTAGAAGGTTGCTAGTTAGCTCTCCAGCTAACTCACAACAAAAAGCAACGCCAGCAGGTTAAAAAGTTGAATACTTAGTTAACTAGGCTGCTAACTAAGCAACGGTCAGTTAGCTCTTTAGTTAACTATCAGGGAAAAAGCAACGGCTGAGGAAAAGTTTCATGCATCCATAGTTAGCTCTCCAGCTAACTAAATTTGAATCCCTCTCGGCTGCAGGAGAAAAGTAAAACAGTTAGTTAGCTGAATAGCTAACTGAAGAATGGCCAGTTAGCTTACGAGCTAACTAGAAGCAAAAGCAATAGGTTGTCCGGCCAGCTTAGTTAGCTCACCAGCTAACTGAGCAAAAATCAGTTAGCTGAGCAGTTAGCTCTAGGATGAAATAGTTAGCTAAGCAGTTAACTAAAAGGAATGTCAGCTAGCTAGAAGGAGTTGCAGTTAGCTAATAAGACATCCAGTCAGCTAGCTAAAATAGGAGGGTGTTTGGCCAAAGCACTGTGACGAGCGAATTAGTTAGCTGAAGGAATTCCAGCTAGGTAATAAGCTAGCTCACTAGTTAACTAAAAGAAAAGGACGTTCGGCCAGGCACCTGAGACAAGTTTCTTAGTTAGCTGAAAGGGCTCCAGCTAGCTAACAAACTAACTCACCAGCTAGCTAAAAAAGGAGGACGTTCGACCATCTTACTAAGAGGAGCATTTTAGTTAGCTGAAGAAACTGCAGCTAGCTAACAAGCTAGCTAAACAGCTAGCTAAAATGCAAGATCGTTCGGCCCAATCATTGTAAAAGTTTCCCAGCTAGCTGAAAGTCGTGCCAGTTAGCTAAATGGAATAACAAGCTAGCTAACCAGTTAACTCCCAGGCTAATAATCATATTCAAAGCAAATTAAATGAAATACTTTCTTACCAGTCAATTTTGCATGAAAATACTTACTTGCAAGGCGACTGAACTTCCCTGTATCATCTTAGAATTGCTTAATTTGTTTTATAATCATCAAAATCAATCTGGGTCAATACGTTTTATAAATGAAGAAGTTTTTGTAGAACAACCACCTAGTTTTGAAAATCATGAATTTCCAAACCATGTTTTTAAATTACACAAAGCACTATATGGTTTAAAACAAGCACCTAGAGCTTGGTATGATAGATTAAGTAAATTTCTAATTGAAAATAATTTTACTAGACGAAATGTAGATAAAACTCTATTTTTGAAAAGAAAACATAAAGATTTATTAGTAGTACAAATTTATGTAGATGATATTGTATTCGGTGCTACTAACGATCTTCTATGTCAAGAGTTTGCTAAGCTAATGCAGGGTGAATTCAAAATGAGCATGATGGGAGAACTTAACTTCTTCCTAGGACTTCAAATCAGGCAAAGCAAAGAGGGGATTTTCATCAACCAAACAAAGTACACAAAGAAAATTCTTAAGAAGTTTGGAATGGAATCAATCAAACCCCTTGGAACACCAATGAGTTCTTCATGCAAGTTAGACAAAGATGAAGATGGTAAGAAAGTTGATCAAAAGCATTATAGAGGTATGATCGGATCTCTACTTTACTTAACTACAAGTAGACCTGATATCATGTTTGTTGTTTGTCTATGTGCTAGATTTCAATCAGAACCTAAAGAATCTCACTTAATTGCTGTAAAAAGAATACTAAGATATCTAAGTCGAACTAAAAATGTAGGATTATGGTTCTAGAGACTCAACACTGAATTTAATTGCTTATTCTGATTCTGATTATGCTGATGTAAACTAGATAGAAAGAGTACAAGTGGTGCATGTCAATTTTTAGGAAGTAACTTAATCTCTTGGTTTAGCAAAAAGAAAAATTCGGTTGCATTATCTACTGCTGAAGCAGAATATGTTGCAGTTGAAAGTTGCTGTGCTGAAATCCTTTGGATTAAGCGACAACTTGAAGATTATGGCATAACACTTGATAAAACTCCTATTAAATGTGATAATACAAGTGCAATAAACTTAACTAAAAATCCAATCCAACATTCAAGAACTAAACATATTGAAATTAGATATCACTTCATTACAGAACATGTAGCTAATGGTAAAATTTGTCTTGATTATGTTTGTACTGAAGAACAACTAGCAGACATATTTACAAAACCTTTGAGTGAAGAAAGATTTTGCTATCTTAGAGGAGAGTTAGGGATTTGTGACCCTTTGGAATGATTTTGAAACCCCTAAGGAATGATTATCTAGATTTCAATCAATTTCTTGAAATCTCTCTCATGATTTTAAGGATGATTTATCTAGACATTTGAATAATTTGATTCTCCACATTCCAAAGATTTTATCAAAAAATTATTGATTTTATTTCGACAAGTTTCGGATGTTTAAAACTCTCTTATTTTTTTTGATACTATCAGTGGAGTCGACACCTTGATTTGTGGAGTCGATACCTTGTCTGTGTCACTCTCGGTCTGAGACCTTAGAGCCGACACCCACCTTAGCGGAGCCGACTCAAGTTCAAGCGCTGACTGTATTAGCGATCTGGAGCCGACACCTCGCTTTGCGGGAGTTGATTCCAAGTGGTCCCAGGTTAACTTATCTAGGGCAGAGCTGACTCCTCGTTTATTTCAATTGACTCTAAACTCTCTCCAACTCTTCCCAAAACCCAAAATCCCTCAAATTAACTATTCCTTAGCTCTCAATGGCACCCAAACATAGGGGATCCATGTTTGGTGGAGGGATGATGACCAGAAAACGGACTGTGAGGCATCCAGCAAGGCAGCCTTCGCCGAGTTCTGCGTCCTCTTCCTCGTCATCCACACCGAGCGCTGCTCCAAGCCCATCCTCACCTCAAATCGATACTTTGGCAGGCCGTGTAATCACAATGGGTAGGAAGGTAGACTTTCATTTCTTTAAGGAAGAAGGTTTTACCATTGGGCGGCAATTGACAAAACTAGGTTGGGATAAGGTATGTTCCCTTGATTTACCTACTTATCCAGCCCTAGTCAATGAGTTTTATTTCAATCTGTCCAGAGGAGATGGAGGAATTACTAGTTCAGTAAGAGGGAAAAGGATTCATATAACTTCAGAAATGTTAGGAAACCTTTTAGGGATTCCTATTACTGGGCTTGCTGGAAGCATTCGCAGTGAAAGGTTAAACACTTTATCAAGGATGCTAGAAGGGAAATAACCGAATTTGAAGAAATTAGGGCAAACCAATTGCCTCTTGAGTTAAGATTG
The DNA here is from genome assembly GCA_900491605.1 of Calamus simplicifolius. NCBI lineage: Eukaryota > Viridiplantae > Streptophyta > Magnoliopsida > Arecales > Arecaceae > Calamus > Calamus simplicifolius. The sequence goes on along the minus strand of UESW01004342.1, from coordinate 443,026 downwards.
CTTCACAATATATGTAGAAGCATTTTATTTCCCAAGACAGGCAGGTTTGAGTATGTCTCAGAGCGAGACATTGTAATTATGGACAGTGTTTTGACTGGTCAGTGAATTAATCTGGCTGGTATGATGATTTGGTATATGACAGAGGCAGGAAATAAGAAAAGATCATCTTTACCATATGGTATGATATTAACTTTAGTATTCCAAAGCCAGGGTGTTGTCATTTCAGAGAATGAACATTTGAAGAACCTTAGACACCGATTATTATAGCCTGGCTACTGTGCATAGAATGGGATTTGTGAAAGTGGATGGTAGATGGGAAAGAAAGAGTAATCTGAATGAGAGAGCGGCTGACATTGGAGCCACTGCACCTTCTGAGGCAGGTCCTTCAGTGAGGCATCCTTCATCAGAACCTAGCAGATCATCACCAACACCGGCACCTACTTCCATCCCTGCATCTGTACCAGTGTTTGAAGGCTGTTGGTTTTTCTGATGTTCAGTTGGAGCAACTTAAAGAATTATTTAGTACTCACAAGGAAGAGATGAAAACTGAAATTGACAATAGCCTGATGAATTTAAGAGAAATATTTTATTCCTTGGATGAAAGAGTAAACAAAATTGAGTCCACCCTTGGAGCCTCTGCATAATCTTTGAAGAATGATCTCAAGAATATTTTTGAAGAACTTAAAGAGGTTGAGGTGATTCAGAGACATATTCCAAATGCAATACCGAGTTACAAGAAAAGATCATTGTTGCATTCGGATTCTTTGATAGGAGACTAAATGAATTCATTGCTACTCAAAGCGAAGGGATGGGCAAGATCCTAGCTGAACTCAAAAGGAGATTTGGGATTTGATGTTTATTTGCTTTAGTTTGATGTTTGATGTTTTTACTGAAATTTTGATGTAATGAAGTTTTTTTTTTGTAATGCTTGACTTTGTGAAGTATGTAATGAACTTTTTGATACTTAATGAATATCATTTGATATTTGAATCATCTCTTAATTTTGTCATTTAATTTGAAACTTCTTAACCTTTTTGTTGATTATAAAAAAGGGGGAGAATTATGTAATTGATAGTCGTATATGCATTGAAAGTAATAATGGGGGAGAAAAATGTATATGCATTGAAAGGAATAAGCTTAATTGACTTAATTTGATATGAAAGTTTAATTGGTATCAAACATTAAACTCATATGAGATGTAATTGATAGTTGTATATGTGTTTACTGCTAAAGGAAAGAATAGATGTTAAATTGAGTATCATAGGGGGAGCTACTTCATTCAGTGAGAGCTTACTCGTGAGAACTAAATATTTGAGAAATTTGAAACTCTTATTGTTTAATCACGCATATACTCAATGTTTTTATAATCATCAAAAAGGGGGAGATTGTTGACCCAATTATTGATTTTGATGATTAACAAAAGATATGTGTATATTCACTATGTTTCTGACAGATTTAATAAGTGTTTCAGGGGTTAAAAATGTTTAATCAATCAAAAGGAATAAAGGAATAAGTTTTGAATCAAAATTTAAAGGAATTTTTTCAAAGTTCAGAACTTGGAGTCGACACCCAAATAGTCAGGAGCCGACCCCAAGGTGTATCAGAAGATTTCTAGATTTTTGGCACGGTCCGGAGTTGATACCCAGAGTTTCGGAGCCGACTCCAACCTGAGATACAGAGAAGTGCATTCTGTTTCAGTTTTCGAAGCTGACACCTAGAATTCGGGAGCCGACACCCAAGAGTTTGGGAGCCGACACTTGAGTTTCTGGAGCCGACTCTAACCTGAGAACAGAGAGCGTGTTTTTATGGATATTTTGGAGCCGACACTCTTGGATTCCGGAGCCGACTCCCGAAAGCGATGAGCCGACACTTAACTTTCTCGAAGCCGACTCCTCAACAAACTTTTTCTTTGCTATTTTTGGATACCCGATCTGGAGTCGACACCTGAAAAGTTGGAGCTGACTCCAACCTGTCAGGAGCGGATTTTCAATTGTCAGAATGGACTCCAACGGTAATATTTTTCCACCTAATCTCTAACGGTTATTTTTCTGTGTAGAAGTATCCAAGCATCTCACAATGGCTATATTTTCCGCATAAACTTGGATTAAGAGATCTATAAAAAAGGAAAATCGTCCGTTTGAAAAAGAAAGAACAGAGCAAGAAAAGAGAGAGAAATATTTTTTTGAAAAATCGGAAGAATCCTGAGAAAGAAAGAGAGAAATCAAAAGAAAATACTCAGAGCTCAAATCCATCAATCCCAGAAAGTTCAAAGAGAAATCCATAAGTTTCTCGATATCAAATCAAGGAGATTTCCAACATTTGAAGAGAGAAAGCAAAAGCCCCAAATCCTCAACTTCTCTACTGCGTGAAGAAATTGAGCTAAGGCTGATTTAATCTTTTAAAGGAGAAGAGGAAAAGAAGAAAAGCATACATTCAAAGAGCTTCAATCAGGCTTTTCTTACCCTATTTATTTTATTGAATATCTGCTCACTTAAGGAGATGTTTAAGTGTTGTATTGAAATCTTTATTGTTTTCAAATTTTGTTTGCTAATTCAATCAGGGGATTAATTAGTGGAGGTAGTATACTTCGGGACAAGCTAAGGATAGCTTGTGTTTGGGTTTTGTGCTGGTAAGCCCGGTAAAACCAGCTGGGTTCGTTGTGATCCCGGGGGAAACAACAAGTTTTGAGTTGTGAGCTTATGAAACAATTCTGTTGTAATCAAGTGGATTATAGTGTGAGCCGAAGTGCTACTTGGGAGTGGACGTAGGTGTTGGATACACCGAACCACTATAAAATTGTTGTGTTTGACGTGCTTTATCTCTTTGTCTCTTCCTATCTCATTATTTGTGCCTAGCATTTATCTTGCACTCAATCTCTTTTATTTCAAAGCACATAATTTTAAAAAGCTAAATTTTTAAGAACCCAGTTCATCCCCCCCCCCTCTTGGGTTGCCATCTGGGCCAACACAAGCCTTACAAGATTAAGCACAAGTAATAGAATGTTTGATACAATAAGCTCCTAATAAATGAGCATATATTCAAGAATAAATACTTAGCAAATTTGAAGAACACTTCATAAGATGGCTTCTTCCTTTGAGCACGTTGGAGCAATGATGAAGCCTTTGATTGAAGCTTGAATGCTCTTCAAAGAAGGTTGATGGAGCTTTAAGACCACTTGAAAAATCAGGATGAACTTCGATGGCTTTGAAACAATGAATATAACTCTCCAATAAACCTCTCTTACAAACAATAAAACTTTCTTTCAAATGATTCTTTTCACAAAGATTTTAACAAGATTTTCACTCTATTTTTCACACGATTTTTCACACTATTTCTCTTTCTTTTTCTTCTATTTTTCTTCCCTCTTTTCTTGCTCTTGAATAACTAATCAACAGCTTAATATATAGAAGAAAAAATATAGCCGTTGCATATTTCCATTATGAAATAGAGGAGGGAGTGAGAGAGAGAGAGAGAGCAAAGCTTGAAGAAAACAACCAGCCAAGAAAACGGCCACAATTAAAAATCCCAAAACACAGAAATCGACAGCCCAAAGTCCTTAAATCGGTAGCCCAATTTCATAAGACAGCAAGCCAGGAAAAATTAGCATTCCAAAAGTCCAAACCGACATTCCAAAAATGTAAAAGCGGCATTACAAAACACAGAGTCGGCATTCCAAAAAAAGAATTGGCATTCCAACAATAGGTTCCAAAAACCATCAGCCGCAAGAGAAATAAATCGGTATGCCAAAAGAAGAATTGGCATTCCAACAATGCTACCAAAAACCATCAGGAGAAATAAATTGGTATGCCAAAGGAGAGATTAGCATACCAATCAGAGAGCAGATGCACAAAAAGAGTTGGCATTCTAAGTAAGTAACCGGCATTCCAACTTTAAATCAACAGAGAGTTCATGAAGATTAGCATGCCAAAAAGATAATTTAGCATGCCAAGAAAACATGGCAGGGAATCGACAGATAACAATTGGAAATTGGCATGCCAACATCATCTGTTAGCATTCCAAAAAATAGTGTCAGGAGCCGAACGAGAGCAATTGGGAATTAGCATGCCAACACCATCCGTTAGCATTCCAAAATATGGTGCCAGGGAGCTGAATGCTTTTAAATCTTAATCGTTCAACACAAAATTCCAGTCATCCAATAAATATTTGAAAATTATATTTAGCACTCAATCAACTCCAAGAAAATATTCACGATACGTAGAGGCTAAATAAAACTTTATAGAATAAAGATTTGATTGCAGAGATTGTAAAAATGATTTGTAAAATAATTAAACCCAGTTCAAGACAATGCAAATATAATTAAACTTAAAAGTCATTTTGTCAGATGAACTTTCCAGATATAAAACATATGAAAATCGTTTAGTGATTACAAAATCCAAGTCCTTTAGAAAATAATTTAATTACTCCAAACCTTTTGAAAACAATTTAAATTGCAAAGCATATCCATAAAATTAATACATTACCTTTCATTTTGAATCACAATTTACTTTGGATTAAAGTAACATCATCTTCTTGATGATTCATCTTAAATTCATTTAACTCAACCATAAGATCATTAGTATCATACTTAATTATTTTGTAGTCATCAAAATCAATATAAGGCTAACATATTTGAATCTAAATAATTATAATATGAACAGAATTTTCATTCTCTCAAAAATTGTGCAGAACCCTTCGATCTCAAAACAAGAAACTTCATTAGCATTACTTGTGATAATAACTATGGGCAACGGAGAATATGCATAGCAAAAAATAATTCACCCAAATAAAATTCAAGTTGTGAATGTAACCTAAGCCAATTTTATTCATCAATAGCTTGCTTTTGTTTGAACCATGGTCCAAATCCTTAGCTGGAGCCCGTCCAACTTTAAATTCACTTTTCCTTACCCTACCGCCTTACCCTACCGAAAAGTCTTTGTATACCGCCTTCAGTGCAGCAAATCCTATGTGGACTGCACCACTTCTTTTTATTGATCCACATGAATCCTACATGGCTTGATGCGATAGGACGAAATGAGATAGTAGGGATACCATCTTAAATTTTGACATGACGTGCATTAAAACTTATTCAGCTTTTTTTTGAAATTTATGTACAGACCAGAGGCGGTGCAGTGCATGTTTTCTGAATGGGTATCATAATTTTATAACTATGGTATCGTAAATTTATAATTGGGATATCGTTTTTTTTTTGCTTTCTAAACGAGTGTCTTAATTTTATAACTATGGTATCATAATTTTACAAGTGTCATCTTAAATTTTGATGTGCATGCATTAATACCGATTCAGCTTTTTTTTAGAATTTATGTACAGACGCATTTTCTGTGTCGTAATTTTATAACTACGGTATCATAAATTTACAACTAGAATATCATAATTTTTTATTTTCTTAATGGGTATCTTAATTTTTTTATAACTACCGTATTGTAATTTTACAAATGGGTATCATCTTAAATTTTGACGTGACGTGCATTAATACCCGTTCAGCTTTTTTTTTTTGAAATTTATGTACAAACACGTTTTCTGAATAGGTGTTGTAATTTTATAATTACGGTGTCGTAAATTTACAATTAGGGCATTGTAATTTTTTTTTTGCTTTCTGAACTGATGTCGTAATTTTATAACTATGACATCGTAATTTTACAACTAGATGTCGTAATTTTTTTTCATCAGGATGCCGTAAAGCTGTCTTAATATTTTTGAATGGGTGTCATAATTTTATAACTATGGTATCGTAATTTTACAACTAGGATATTTTAATATTTTTTTGAAAGGCAAGCTATCCCATCCCATTAGACCGTATACAACTTATGAATTCGTAATCATGATCCCTGCTATCCTATCCCATCGCGTTAAGCCATATAGGATGTATGTGGACCAATAAAAAGAGATGATGCAGCCCACGTAAGATTTGCTACACTTGATGCGGTGTATAAAGTCTTTTCCTTAGCCTACTCAACCACTAATCCGGCCCAATATATATTCGTGTGGCCCAACTCCCCCTTGCTTTTAGATTGGGTTGGATGGGCCGGTTGGATTGTCCGGCCCAGGATGCCGGCTTAGGCTGTGGCGGCATCACTCTTCCGGTCGAGTCCGGGCGAACCGGTCCGACGCAACTGCTGTAACGTGGCAGGCTTCGGCGAAGGGTGTAGAATAACTTAACTAGAGGAGCAGGAGAAGTGACGGATATTTCTTCGGGTGCCCTCCAATTCATCGGGTATCAAATCCTAGCGAGCCGGGTAGGGCAAAGGGAAAGCAGATCGAGAGGAGGGAAAACGCTGGAATTTCTTCGACGAACCTAAAAGGGTTTTCTTTTCATCGATCTTTGGTCTCTAATTTGTTTTTAGTTTGGTTCTTCTTTAATCCTTTTCCATTCTAGCTTGTTTTTGATGTTTGATCTGCGGATCTTTTGTCCTTGTTTGTTAAATCTTTTTTTAATATATTTTATGTTGAAAACAAGATAATTTGACCTGAATTTGTTTGATATCTATTTATTAGTTGCTTTGGGAGTAGATTTTGTTCGAAAAGTTTGTCTTTTCTCTTAATTTCTTGCAATATAAGTTCACGACATGCTATCTTACTACGTTCGAAAGGAAGTATTTTCATGGAAATGAAGGTTCTAAAATGAGGCAGTGTGGATGCTCTAAATTTCTTTTATTAGGAAGGTGCTTCAGATGGTGGGAAGCAACGATCTTTCTTTCTTGCTTTCTCTGTGGACGCTGGGGTGCTTGAATTAACATTCTCTTTCTGTAGTCACAGCATCTGGATCAAACTTAATTTTATTTAGCAATATAAAAGATGTAAATACCATCCCTGTGTTTCCTGTCGAAACATCAAAAGCTGAATTCATGTGGTGTTTAATCTGTGCGGAATGAAAACTTAACATGTTCACAGAATTTGGGATGCCCTGAAGAAGTCGATTATCTGTTGGTTCTATGGGCTAATAATATAAAGAGCATGTTAATTTAGTATGGATTGATTCTGCATATGCTAGCATGGATTTTTTTTTTTGTGCTTCTATACTATGAATGCTTTGTGGGCTTCTTAAAGTTCTTATATTCCTTGTTAGGGAAGGAAAGCAATGAAATAGGCTTAAATTTCATTAATTTTCGCTGTTATTCATGCTTGCTTTTATGGCCAAAACCAAAGGGAACCATGTTATGGTGATCCAAGCTGTTCTTGAAGAAATTGGATTATGGGGTTACACGACTGCAGGAATCTTATGATCTTAAAACCATTTCAGGATTGAGCAACATTCGTTCAGTTCTAATTTGCTACAAAAAAGAATGTCCGGATCTTCACTTTTCCATGCATCAAATATGGTGGCATAACAACTCTGCTGCGCTTGTGCGTTTAACATCCTTTATTAGACTTTACTTGTGGAGGCAAATGAATTTTATTGTGCCACCAGCTGTATTTAATTGTGCAATGTTCCATATTTCAAGGCTGATAACCTAGAGGAGTTGTTTCTTCAAGTGATCTTGTACTGAAATGGTTGATGTGCTGTATCTAAGGGACTGCAGACCTCACTTTAGTTATAAGATTTGGTTTAAGGATAATGGAAAAGGGAGAAAACCTTTTAATACTATTTTAAATCAGCATGATATATTCTTAAATATGTTTTAAAAGATGCCATATGATGGTTCTTATGTGTCAAGTAAATTATCCATTTATGCGTTGATATTTCTAATTCATTTAATTATTTATCTTTAGTGATGTATTTTAGAAAACCTGATTAGCACTGTGCATTTTGATTCATAAGCTAGTATATTAAACTTTTTTTATTTAGTGATGCCATCTTCTTTTTAATTAAAGGGGGTTATTCAGCACCTCTCAAAGATAATATGATGACACAAATTATGTGGATTGGAGAACAGTAATGCATCAGCATTGTTTTCTGTATTTAATGCTCATTATGATATTCTGGCGAGCAAGATTTAATCTGGAGATTGATTTAGATGAGTACTAGCATTTATATGATAATTTGTCATCATTTTTTTTTATTTTTCCCTGAATTATACTTCTTAGTCTTACAACTTCTTTGATATGAGATACCTGACTAATAAATTGATGCAACATTGTTGGATGTTTAGGTGTTGATCTTATGGATCCTGCCTTGCCAAAATCATCCCCTGATAAATCTGATGCGAGGGCTTCATTTCGTAGACCCTCAAATGATGCTGCTAATAGGAAGTATCGTCGCCATTCACCTCTTGGTGATTCAGATTCATATTCATCTGGGGGTTAGTAATCCCACTTGATTTCTTGTGTTCTCTCATGTTTTCTTTCTTGTGTTTTCCTATCAATTGAGTATAATGCTTTCTACATTAATGTTTTGAAGCAGCTACTCATTAGCTTTGCAATATCATGTTTGTAAGACTTTGACAGAGCTAAATTACAATATGTGCTTGTCAGTTGATGCTTATTGATGTGAGATGTTGATTAGACTACGAAGCACAAGCTGTTAGTTTGTAATTTAAGTGTCGACTTAGTCCTGAATAGATCAGAGTGGAGGAAGCAGATTCACGTAGCCGACCCTATGTAGTTGGAAAAAGGCTTAGATGAGTTGAGTATTTGTTGAATGCCTTCTAATTATATGGAATATAATTGTCATGAGTTAGTTTGTTCTTGAAGGACAACGTTATAAAAATTGATACCAAGGCTGAATAAAATTTTTTCTGATACATCTGTTGTCTCAATTTTGTCTCTGACAAAGTGTGGATTTTTTTTTTTCTTTTAGTGGTGTCATTTCTGCTTGCATGTCATAACAACTGTAACACTTGCTTCATCAAAAATTGATATAAAAAGGATGGCCTTCTATACTTTTAGGTCAAGAATAATCTGCTATGTAGCCATTTCTTTTTTCTGTGTGACTATGAATCTTTATGCAAGGGCAGCCCTGTAACTAGATGGTTTCTCTCTCATGATATTCTATTCATTTCTTTCATTTTAATAATGTTGTAGAACACACCAAACTTATAATATATTATATACAGAAAGCAAATTGAAGTTTTTCTGTTGACATGTGAGCCACAGCTTAGATGATGACCTTTTATGACTAGGTGACTATAATAGCACTTGTTATAATTATGACTTGAATGTTTCACCGTCATCTAATTGAACAGTTGCTGTGACTGAAACTCGTAGGAACAATCTACTTGGCCATTGTAAAGAGCTTTTATAGCACTGCAAATGGCCTTTATCTTTGCAGTCTTCAGTTGACCCTTTGGTATTCTAGTTTTATCGATATCATAATTTAGAAGTGGTGAGATTAGTGGATAAATGCTTACTTGCATGATTTGGTGCATCAGATAATCCTTAGTTCCTTCTTTTTTTAATAAATTCTTGTTGCTTATCAGCTTATAGCTTGAATAGTTGATGAGGATATCCGCAAAATTGTCATGGTCCCAAAACCTACTTTATTTCATTTTTATTTTATTATATTTTCTTATGAAGATGTTAACATTTCTTTTTGTCCTGTTGACAGGAAGTCCTAAACGTGAGCGGAGCCGTAGTCCAGTGCATTCCAAGGAAGACCATTCTAAGAGGTCTGATGATCAGCGGAGGAAGGATGATGGAAGAGAGTTAGAAAAGGAGTACAACTGTTATCGGTCCACCAGAGAACATGATTCTCATAGACATTCTGACAGGCACACTTATGGAACTTCCCGTGACTTCCATAGGCATGATCGCAGCAGGTACAGGAGGCATGCTGAGGATGAGAGGAATTATCATAGGTCTTCTCGATCAGGTCGAGAATTGAGGGATGACTCTTGTTCTGACCGTGTGAGACATGATAGGGCATCTGATAGATCTCGAGATAGTTGGCGAGATGTTGGTAATCATTCTAGAGATAAGTATGAAAATGCAGAGTATAGGAGTAAGAGGAAAGAAAGAGAAACTGATGCTCAAGAGCGCTACAGGTATAACGACAAAGATTATGACAAAGCTGTCTCTGGAAGCAGGCAAACAAACTCAGGCATAGATTATGGTAAGAGTGGAGAGCGGGATCGACAGAAAAATAGAGAAGCTCGAGATGACAAGAGAGACTATCATGGGAGCCCTGGAAATTACAAGAATGATCGTTCATCTTTGCATGATGATTTGAGGGAACCTGGTAAAGATTTGGCTTCAGGAAGAGACAGTGGTTGCCTTCGATTGAAAGAAACTCACAAGAGTAGCAATAAGGAAATTGATGAGCAGGAGGATTTGGTGCAGAAGAAGCACAGTAATTGGGAAAGTGATAGGCGCAAGGAGAAACGTATGAAAGAACCAGAGGAAGAGAGGCAAAATGAAAACAGAATTTTGTCTAGTTACCAGGAAAGAGATGGGAGATATGAACAACATTTAGATAAATCCTCTAATGTGATTGATAGGCAGAATTCTTCAGCAACAAGACTTAAGCTAGGTAATTCATTTTCTTATTCTTCTTCTTCTTCTTTTTTTCTTTTAAGGCTCTCATTAACTGTCTGATTTATATCAGATCTTTTGCAACTATCTAGCAGTTATATTGATTTCTATAACATAACTTTAGGAAATGCTGTGGATGAGAATCCATCATCAAGTTTAAAACAGCTAGAAGACATGGATGAGAAAATGACTTCTGAACCTATGGGCTCATTCACTATTCAGGCTGAAGGTGGTAGTGACCTTAATGCAGCAAAAGTTGCAGCAATGAAAGCTGCCGAATTAGGTGGGTATTTATTTCTGATTGGGTATCGTAAAACGGAAATATTTAATTCCACCAGTATCTTCATTTATTCATATATTTTCACTTTGTTTAAGTTTATTTATCGCTCATTTGCAATTTTGTATCAAATTGTATTTGTATTTCCGAGTTTAACATTTAATTGTCTGGATGTTACTATACCTGGTCAGGTATGTTAGCATCAGTCTTCGCTATATCTTTAGAGAACATGGTTCCTACTAGTTATAGGGCATGCTTCCTTAATTATTAGGATGTTATGCTCTTGGATCTTTCTTATTGAGGACTGCAGGTATGAGCTTTTATTCAATATTTTCCAATAACAGTCCAATAAACAATCGGATATGTTTTTATTTATAATGATTTTTTTTTAGAAAAAAAGAATGCATAACACTGCATAAGCTATTCATGCAATAATATTGAAACATGTTAAATTCTATTGATTAGAAGACTAGAATTAAAGTTGAATGTATAATGGGTATACGATACGGTTGGGTGGAAAGAGATGTAAATCTTAACCTCGCATAATCCTTATATACAGAAAGCATACAACCACTGCAGTAATTCTTCTATTTTCTTTTGGAGATTCTGCTATGCCTTCTATTTAGTAGAGTTCAAATAACAAGGTTCAACTTATCAAATCCACACAATTTTTAGCTTTCAGTAGAAATGAAGATGATATCTTGAGAGAACCAAATCCTGTGACATGTTAACATGACAAAACCCTGATAAAAAAGATATACAGCAAGCATTAAAGCTTTGTGAATTTTATTTCTCCATTGCAACCATTCTATACCAAGTTAATCCAAATGGATTTATTTATTTTTTTACTTCTAACAATTAAGTCTTCTTTGCTTTCCTTTTTTGATTTTTTAATCTGGATTATAGAGCTGCCTTTTGGAACTATTATGAATGTATTCTACTTCGCTTATATCTGCAAGAAACAAGTATTTCATATGTTTCACATCAATCTGACTGATTTCATAAACCTTTATAAATCAGTGGTGGTCATCAATATGTAGAAATCCTTTTTAAAGAGGACTATTGGTTATGGCATAGTGCCATTAGACTTGAATGGGGCTGAGCTCTGGTTAGGCCAAACATAATATCGGCCAGAACATGATCCACTTTGGATGTGTGTGTGTGTGTGTGTGTGAGAGAGAGAGAGAGAGAGAGAGAGAGAGCAGCTGGTTGGTTTTATGCTTGGCTGGGTTGGGAGTGTTGACAGAAGGTGATGATGGAATTGGCTAGGGAGAGCCATAAGAGTAGCAGTAGGGATGCAAGGCAAGGAGCAGGACAGGGAAAAGGATGCTTGAGTTTGGGTTATATTTTATTTTTATTGCATATTAGATCGAGGCTGTAAGATGCACCAGGCGAGCCGGTGATAGCCATTATTGGTCTGAACTTGTTTTAAGCTCGACCTGTTTATGTTTAAGCTCGACCAAGCAGGAAGCTCAATTTTAGGCAACGCATACTTAATTTCGGCAAGCCCACCTCAGTATATTTCTTATACCAACTGCCACTAGTAATTCCATGCTCTTTTGATGTCTAGCTGATATGTATATTATTGCGACTTAAATGTGTATTTATGCTATTTATATACAGGTTAATTTGCCTTTCATCTCCAAACATGAAATAATATTTAGTGGTATATAATCATGTGTGCAATATGAACAAGTTCTCTATCTTTCATCTTGAATGTTAAAATTGCACCCAAGTGATCCTAGTAACTTGGCCTGTATGTTGTCTGAAGTATGCATATTATTGTTTTTGGTGATTTTGTTTGGCTTTTAGTGCTAGCTAGCTAGGCAGGGATGATGTTGATTTGTGCATGGATGCACCAGCATATTTGTGTGCAAGCGAGTGAAAATTTCTTTCCCAAGTTTTAACAAAAGTGGACAAGATTAATGGATATTTGGGAATAAAATCTGCATGCATTTTTTTGTCCGCCTGTTGTGTACCTCCCCCCCCTTTCTTTGCATAAAAAAAGAAAAGAAGTGTCAATGATCTTAGGGTACGAATGATACAAGGTAATTATTGTGGAAGCTGTAACTATTTTCATGATAATTTGGTAATCAATTTTTTCTAAAGTCCTTAAAATGTATTTCCATTTTTTATGCTTGAGTTCCATCTCCTGCAAATTTTGTATTAACTTTTTAATTTCCTTGCTCAAATTTCGTGGATGTCATCAATATGATGCCTAAGTGGTAGGCAGAGAAGTTGATTTAGAAAAAGCCAAAATTGCTAGTTGTATTCTATAATTGGATTCACAAAGTCTTGCTTTTGCTGGCTAAACCTTTTTCTATGTTTTAAAAAAACTTTGGAAATTTATTAATAAGATCCAAACTACTATACTTTGCACCTCACCTAGAAAATTTACTCGTCAATTTTTTCTTATGATCGATTTCCTATGTGCTGCAGTAAATAGGAACCTTGTAGGAGGTAATGGAGTTGGATGCTTGTCTGCCGACCAGAAGAAAAAGCTACTGTGGGGTAACAAAAAGAACAATTCTTCTGAAGAGGTAATAAATAAAACCTATCAGAACATGGTTTTTACCTCTCCAAAATGTTTTGTGGCAGTGTTTAAATTTGCATCAATATTCTCACACTTCCTGCTCTTTCTTCATTTGTCCATTCATATGTTGCAGACTGCCAATCGCTGGGATTTAAATCTGTTTTCAGATCAAGAGCGTCAAGAGAAGTTCAATAAACTCATGGTAACTTCTGATTCTCTCTTTTTTTTTTTCCCCTCCTTTTTCTCATGTTAGATGCTTTTTAAAAAAATTAAAAAGGATGGCTGTCGATCATAGTTCATTGCCAGACTGTTTGCAAACTACTAACCTTTCATTAGAATCTTAACCCCTACTGACACACTTTTAGAGTCTGAGGTTGCCTTCGTACCTATGGCCATTTTTAGGGTGTGAAGGGCAATGTGATTCCAGAGCATGGATCTGCCGACAAGGATGTAAGCCTCCATGCGAAGAAGCGGGAGGAGCTCCAGATGGACCTGGAGAAGCAGTACACTGCTGGACTTCGGAGAAGAGATGGCAGAACAGTTGGTCTTGGCCTCTAATTATCCCAGTCTTTCTTCTCGCTTACCACAAATGCCTCGTAGACATGGATGGCAAACAATTTCATGCACTGCCATTTGGGTGCCAAATAATAGTTTGCTGTTTGCTTTTGATAAACTCTTGTAGACCCTATTCATCTTTGGTAATATTAAATACTAACAATAGAATGATGAATTTGTGTATATTTGAGTTTGTGTTAAATCACAAATTAATAACCTTAATGAAATTACACTCCTGTGCTTATGAAATCGCCCACTTGTTTGTATGCATGCATGCTTGCTCAGTGATTAGCCTTGATGAAATCACACTTGTGTTTATGAAATCGCACGCTTTACTGAAAGAATCAAGCATGTAGGCTGCTACAAATGCCATGTTGCATTCCTTGGGATGTTTGCTGGATTTTGCCATCCTTAAGAAGTTGGTGTTGTCGGCTTCAACGCATGGCCTGATACTTGTTGAACATCCCTGCACTAACAGAGCTCATAGAGGTTTGACAGTTTGACATGAATGGTGCCACCCTAAACCTCATGGATGGCTTGAGGCTAGAGGTTGAATTTATTTTTGCATCCAGATATTAGTATAAATTTAAATGTTTTTGTCAAAGAAAAGTAGATGCAAATATGAATAAATAAGTGCCTGACCTATATCCAAATATATGGTATTTTTAACTAAAAAGAAACTACCAATTCTCTCTGCAATCTCATTTTTTTTATGTAGTATATGTGAACTTTAAAAGAAAATAAACGATAACTCATATTTAGATTATTTTATCTTCTCTAATGTGTTGTTTTTGTTTGATACTTAACTCATCTAAGCTTCTTTTTTTTTTCACTTATTCTATTCAAGTGTTGTTTTTGTTTGATGGCTTATAAATATACATATCCAATTTATTTATTTTTATATCCATTTTATCAACATCCAATCTTTATCCATGATAGCCGTGGCTAAATTTTAACATCCAATTAATCTCTATATCAGCATCTGTCTTTGTAAAATAAAAACATCCTGTCGAAACCATTAATTTGTGAATAATATTAAATCCAGACTCGAAATGCTTTTTTTTGAAAAAAAAATGGAGATATGAAAATTAGATAGGCTATTCAACTACTGAATGACTGCTTGGATTTTTTTTTTTCAATTAACATTTTGAAATCAATGCATCATCCTACGGACAATCCATAGGAAAAAAAGGAAAAAATGTGCTAAAAACTTTATGAATGAAACTCAAAATTTTGAAAGTCTTACCGGGACAATATTATTTGCTGACCTTGGATTACCACGCAATGCACTTTTAGCATGCTACTAGCCACCAACTTTTCTTTCTGGAAAGCTTAAAATTAAAGAATCATGGAGAGAAAATAAAAGGAAATGATCATTATGAAAGGAAAAACAAAAGGTATCTCCAGCAAAAGTGAAAGCAGTTGCATGCTTCCAAAAGTGATTTCAGTCTAAAATCTGATTCTTAACTATGTGCGCTAGATGCCATCCCGTAGTAAACTAAATGGAAAGTGAAAGCGATGGACACAGGAGTTTGAGCACCAAGAGAAGAGAGGTGAGCTGCTGCTGAAGAGCACTGCAAAGGTCTCAAACCCTTTTAATTCAGCTGCTAAATATCTTGGTAGGTTGCCCAAAGTTCTGCCATGTTGTCACAGAACAATTTTTTTGGCATGAAACTTCAAAAACATACTTTCCAATTATCTTTTCCAAGTGTCATAGCAACTGATTTCAGCTGTTGTGTTGTATTATGACACCCTACAATGGCAATGGTGATGGACTGTGAGTCCTTTAAAATCAAATAATGCCATTTTGTATTAGATGGTAGCATGATAAATACATAGAGCAATAGCCATTGTAAGAGACAAACAAATGCTGTTGTTAACCAAAGTGCCCTGAAACAATTATAATGGCATCGATAACATTAGGATGACTGCTATTTAAACCATGGTGCAACTCGTCTTTTAATGTCTGAAACTTCCAGATTTTTAGCAAAGTCCCAGGCCAAATTGTAGTGTTCTCTCAGTGTAATCTTTTGTCAGTTCTCATGGTAAATGACTTCTTCATAGCGCCTCCAATTTGCACTGAAAATAGGATTTTTTTTTTTTTAAAGCAAGATTATGCTTTAGATTCCGCATGCTTCCAGCCACCGGCTTTAGGAAGAGCCTAAAGGAAAGGCAAGAATATAAAACAAAGACGGTGGGAGTAGTTATGAATGGGATAAAAAGTTAGAAGAATCAAATATAAAGGGGTGTAAAAAGCCCCAAGAGAAAGCATTCCTAAAACTAAAATCAGATTCCTAATCATGTGCTTTAGATGCCTTCTACGAGGAAAACCAAATGAGACATAGCAGTATGAGTCCCTCGTATAGTTCCTAGTGTACGAGGAAATAGAATCATTTAGCTTACGCTAGTTCTTGGCATGTAGGCTAATATATTTTAGATTTTGAGGGAGACCACACCAAAGGTATGGCATCTAATTCCATCCTCAAGAGGAAACTGCACTTTGTCTCACTTCAATAATGGAGTCCTCGTGCCCCTCTATCCTCAAGCGTTTGCTTTATAATAGTAGAGATACACTAATCTCTGTAGATACCTCGATGCACATAATCTACCATATATTGTAGTATCCAAAACCTTGCACAACAGGATGATGAAAGGAGAAAAGGTTACAGTATGAGTTGCTCTGAGATTCACAAAGAGTGCCACTAGTCGAAGATGATCATAAAGAGAAAGATTTGCTTATACCATAGTTCAAAGACTACCTTCATTGAGTCTCAATCACGATGAAGATTGCAAGGGAAGAAGAGATCAAGTCTCTCTCTCTCTCTCATCAATATTTCATCCTTTGCTCTCATGGACCAGAGATGGAATGAGAATTGTTCAAGATGATCATTTTTAATGATTCTAGAAACCAACTCAGCAACTTCTCTTGGGTTTAATTTAATCCAAAAAGAAAGCTAGCCTATCTTAGGCATCTAATCAAAAGCTAACACTATTAAATGTTTGTCTATATATTATCGAGCACCGCATTTATGGTTTTTATTTCCCCTTAGTAGACAAAGAAACTAAACTCTTTACTATTGGCACCCAGATTATTGCTCGATCGTCTTAACTGCAATTTGCAAACAACTGCTACTCATAACACAAGTACGTCTCTCTACGCATGCTTGCTTCAAAAGGAAACAATAATGACACCCTAGCTAGAGTCAGGGTTTATTGTAAAGGAGATGTACGTGCTATACAGAACTCATTCACCAAGTATCATTTACAAAGAAAATATATTATTTACAACATATATATCATGCAAAAGATTGCACAATATAATGATATAATGCAAACATGCCTAATGAAAAAAAAAAGCCTTAGTTGTTTGAAATACATGATTGTTAATGAGTATATAAATGAAAATATAAAGGCTAAAATATACCTTTGGTCCTCAAACTTTCACTCAAAATTCATTTCCATCCTTAAATTTTTAGTTGTTATAATTCAAATGTTCATGTTTTAAAAATATCGTAGTCCTGACATTTCTAGACATTGGATTAATTTTAAAGCTGATGAAATAGTTGACATGTTATTCTAACTAAAAATATATTTTCATCAAATATAAAATATATTTATTAGAACTATTTAAAAATTTTAATAGACCACAAAAAGCATGTTATCCTAATTTGTTGTATATAAGGCTTCTGTTTTTTTATGCACCTTTAGCACATTTAATTAGCCTCCATGCATTTTTGTAGTGGTAAATAATTAACATGAAAGTGTTGGCTACTTTTGACTGATAAAACGCATGCATTATCGTGCATTTTGTTTTTGAGGACCACAAAAGGCATCATGCTAGGAGAAAAATGCTTCCTTTTCATGCATTTATATTTTAGGGTAGACTCATATTTTCCTCTTTATTTAGGGTGTAGATTCTTTGCGATAAAATTTTTATATTGTAGAATGATGTATATATTGGAATGGCCACCTTATGTCTTAGCTCAGGCACAAACCAACGTGACACACTTAGAAAATAATAAAAGATTTATTAGATTCCATATATCTATATATGGATTGTGGATGAGATATAGCAGTTTGTATTTGAGAACCATCTAAATATATACAGTAAAGCTTGAACTGTAGAAGATCTCAACCCCTTAATTCACGCCATTGGATCCAAGGATTAAAATATCGTTGTGCATCCCATCTCAATTCAATTCTAGGCTAGTATGGTGCCAAGTTGGGATGGCCCCAAAAACACACCAACAACAAGAATGAAAAGGCCAAGAAAAAGAAAAAGCATCCTAGTTTGTCCTACTTGACCCAATCATTATGATGCATCCCAATTGTCGAGATATCGGCGAGGATAGTTGGAACAAATCAGGATAGTTGGGATATCCCAGTTCAGGAGAGCACTGGTGTCACGCACTTATCCCAGGTACTATTTCCTTCTGAACATGAATCCTTAACTGGAAACATTGAATGTGATGGGAAAGGATTCAATGAGTTTGTTGAGAGCTTCAATATGAAGAATATTGCACAAAAAAATAAAAAATAAAAAACAATAGAATTTTTTATGAAGTGCAATTGCTAAAGTTTCTTTATTTCTCATATATTAGACCCAAAACATCATAATCTGATTGTTTTAAATAATTTCTTAATACATAACAAAAAGATAAGAAATACCTGAGTTCTTGGATAACTCAGTGCTTCTAATATTTGATATTTACGCACATAAACAAATTGAGAGAGAGAGAGAGGGGGAAGTTCTATTCTGTGTAATGGATTAGAAACCATAGGAACAAAGACTAAGACTACATGTCTGCTTCCATATCTAACAAATAATTGCAATCACACAGGCTGTTTACCATGACATTGTAATTGGAAATCGAGTTTCTCTGAAGTAGTTTGTGAGGATTTCAAACTTATGGCAGATGCAAATGCTAGCTAAATCATTTGGCAATGCAAAGTAATAACCTTGATGCAAGCATTGATAACCTGAGGACACATGCTAACTGCACTGCATGACAAAACTCCACTCCACAGACATGTTAAGGTGATTTGGAAATCATTCATGATCCCAGGATACTTATATTCTCAGCAGCAAGTTGATGCAGTCCACTTCATATGCCTTGCGCTAGAGATTGAAGAGGCACAGTGATGTAGGCCTCGCCCGAGTCTCAACACTTACCAGGTTGCTTAAAAGGCCATGATATTAATATCACTGGCTCCTGTAATGTGCCAGTAGGATTCACAGTTCCTGACTGCTCTGTTGCTCTGCTCCCATGGGGGAAAAAGAGCTGATATGGTCGAGGGATGACTCAATAATTGACAAAGGCTGGAAAAAGATGATATGAATGTGCCGATAAAATCTTAGCTTTCTTTTGTGCAGAAAAAGCTAAGCAGCCAGAAACCTTTGGCAGCTTTGAAATGGAAATTGTGAACTCCTTAGCTGTTTTTGCTGCACAGCTCCACATAAAGCCAATGGCTGTACGTTTGCTTGCCCCTGAAAGCTGGAACTCCGCTTCCCAATAGAGATGCGCCATCTTTAGATTATTCTTTAGTGGCTAGGAGTGAGAAGAAACTATGATAAGTGGCATTGGTCCAAGAACAATTTGTTAAGTTCTTCCCAATTTCTACCTAATGATGAAGACTTTCCGTTAACAGAACTATTCTATTTTATATAGATAAAGTGGCTAAAAAAATTAATATATATATATATATATATATATATATATATATATATATATATATATAAAATTTGATCATCTTTTATTTTCTTAAATTCACATGAATTTAAAAAAGTACGATTATCTCTTTCATCCTTTCATTCGTATGGAAAAAAAAATTTAACAGATGGGATAAATCAAAAAGACGAATGACTCTGAAGTTTATATGGGTCTACGAATGAAAAAAATATTTAAATTTTGATTTAATTGTATTTAAATATAACTAAATTTAACTTTACACACATACGCATATGTGCACATACACACACACATATATATATATATATATAGGCAAAATAAAACAGACCCAAGCTAAGGATTCGGTTCATATCTTCATTTTATTTTGTTTCTAATAATATATATATTTTTTTAATAAAAAATATAAAATTAATAATATAACTAAAAAAATTCTCATTAAGCGTATTATAAATTTAATATTTATCTTTTAAATTTAAATTAAAATAATTAAAACTTTAAATTAATTTAAAAATTAAATAATATATAAATACTATAGCACTTAAGTAGGAACCATTGTAAGGGATAATTACAGAGTTTAGGATATGCGGAACAGGCTTAAGAGCATTCAGGCTGGTATCAATGGTTATTGCGTTGAGCTGCAGCAGATCTTGCCTTGAGATTGACCTGGTTTTGGACAATCTTACTTGCTTTAGCTTTGGCGCATTGCCTTCAACTGGCTTTCAATTTTGCACCACGGTACATAAGGCTCAAAATTGGACGTAACACCATATACTTTATGAAATGATGATTAAAAAAAAAGAGCTTTGGTTGATGGCTTAGTTGTCATGTTATGTTTCATGAAGTGATAACAAATTAAATAACTTTTTTACGAATGATTGTTGCTCGGATTGGTTCGAAATAGGATTTGTTTGACTTGGCTCGAAACTAGAGTCGTGCGTCCATTTTTTTGGCACGCATGAGCGCAAGGTGTGCTTGGAATAACTCTCGACATCTAAAACCGGGACGACCAAAGCTTGCCTCTCCTTGACGTAGTTTCATGATTAATTTTCAACCTACTTTGGGGCTGTCTTTGGGCAAAACAAGCAACTGGGAATGTATTTAATAACCTGTCCCTACTTAGTGCACACCGTGGCCAACCGTATGGTTTGGAAGCAAGGCAAGAGTTTATTTTTGTATCTCTTTGCGTGGGACGAGTAAACCCATTAACTTTTACTCGAGTTTTTTATTATAAATTTTGATCCGCTAATAAATTAATTGGATCACAGATAGGCTTAGAGCATTAATTAGATCAGTAGAACATAGCCGGCATAAGTGTACAAAGTTGATAGATGGATATGAAAAAAAGACTATCTATGCAACGGTAATAGAATCTCGCCATAACGTAGCGCCATTCTTACAGTATTAACGATCCGATCCGACTCGAAAGTAAGTTGAGGCTATCTATGAGATGATGGTAGAGTTTCACCATAGCATGGAGTCAACCTTGTTGCATCAATGATCCAACCTACTCGAAAGCAGATTGAGTTGACTCGAAAGTAGCTTTCGGCTACCTTGGTTGTTAACATACGGTCTTGCATTATACGGAGAAGAGATCGTAATATCCCAAAATAGTTTCATATTGGATGGGAAAGAACATGTTATGTGCTTATAACTCAAGTTCACTTGCTACCCATTAATTCTTGAGTGTTTGAGTTATGTGATTTTGATCAGCTAAAAAGTTAACTGATTGAAGCATGCCTTGATTGATTAGTTTATATATTAATTATAACTTATATATATAATATAAGTTATAATATATAACATATATATTAGAATCTTTGTTTTTAAGTTAAAATAGTTTTAGACCAAAGCTTTGAACAATTTTAAGCGCAGCTCGTAAAAGGTATGTTAAATCCAATTGACTTGTTGACTGAACTTTAGTTTCATGAAAATAAGATTAGCATGCTTTAAAATTTGTCTTTCTTGATGGAGATGAAAAGTTTTTACCATGTCAAAATGCAATACATAGGATTTCAGACTTCAGTTCAACCAACATCATAAGCAATGCTAAGAATCTGAAACAGAACTTCAAACTACAAAAGATATTGAAAGGGTTAATGAGGCCTGGATTGTGCATAATAGACTATATGTTCATTTTTTGCATTGTATAGACCCATATTATCAATCAAACCAATGGCTAATATGTGGTTAGTAGGCCATAAGTCAAGGCTAGACCGAGACAACGGGTCACAAATGGAAGATGGGACCTACAGGCATGGTAAGAAGCAGTAGCATGGAATTTTGGGGAGCTTCTGTTTGTACACCAAAATTATCAGTACACCCTCCACACCCCCCATTTAACAAAAAAAATATAATAATTTTACCCCTAAAAATTTACCAAAATACTCCTATATGTTACTCTCTGCACCCTCTTGAACAAAACACTTGAACAAAACACCGCCCCTCCCACCCCTCCCCTCTTATGTTCATGTGAAAAAAATCCCTCAATCCATTTCTATCCTTATTTGAAGAGTTTCAACCTTCAATTAAACAATGAACAAGCAACTAATGATTTAGAAAGGTTATGGATGCAAAGGTTCATCTATGTTCGGCCACAGAGGGCCGAACAAATCACCTTTGTTCGAACAGAAGGCCTTTATTCGGCCACACATGACTGAACAAGGCCCTCTATTCGGCCCCTACTCCTGTTCGGTCCAATGGAACCGAATATAGCCTTTTTGTTCGGCTCTGACCAAACAGAGAGACGGAGGGTTTTGGGCCAAACAGAGAGACGAAGGGTGATAGAGAGGAAGTGAGGAACATTCGACGAGGGAGGGAGGCGGACGGCGACGGAGGAAGGCGGAGTGGAGGCGGAAGGCGACGACGGAGGAAGAACTCATCCTATCCAATGTGAGGGCTGCTGCTGCCTGCCGGTGCTAGGGAAGAAGGATTTGCTAGGGATGTCGCGCCGTCTGCCGGTGATGAGGAAGAAGAAGGGAGAGAAGGAAAGAGGAAAAGGAGGGGTTCAGGTGGCTGGGCGAGGGTGGCGAATGAGTGTGTAGAGCAAACAATGAGAAGGGTGAAAGGGTAGTTTAGAAATATCTTATTTTTAGGGTGGGGGGAGGGGGTTGCAAAGAGTAACTAAAAAATTTAAAAGGAGAATGTACCGAGTAATTTTGATGGTGGAAATAGAAGCTCTTGGATTTTTGGATATAAAACTGAAGGCTTATTTGATACAGCTGTTGAGGCCAATTGATAGCACCAATGATTAACATCAGCAGCTTATCCTTAACAACTATTGCTGTAGAAGCCAACGGCTACTAACAACAGCTTTGTCAAACACAACCTAATTAATTAAGGTAGCGTTTGATAGAAAAAATATTATTCATGGATAAATGTACGGGATAGAGTTATTTCTTGACTATCCCTAAGGATATTCCTTGGCTATCTCATTGATCATATCAAATGCAAAAGGTAAATCCATGGGATAACTTTTTTTTACTCTTATTTGGAGGGATAACCAGCTATTCCTACTTTTTCTAGGAAATAAATTGAGGAGATATCCCATGGTTAACCATGGATTATCTCTTTGGTTAGCTTTATTCCCAGCTATCCCTTATAGTTATGGCTTTTGGGAATAAGAGGGGATATCCAAGGGATATCTAAGGTAGTGTTTGAAATAGGGGATAAGAGGGGATATCCAAGGGATATCCCTTCTTATTCCCAAAAGTCATAACTATAAGGGATAGCAGAGAATAAAGTTAACCAAAGGGATAATCCATGGTTAACCATGGTTAACCATGGGATATCCCCTCAATTTATTCCCTAGAGAATGCAGGAATAGCTGGTTATCGCTCCAAATAAGAGTAAAAAAAGGTTATCCTATGGATTACCTTTTGCATTTGATATGATCAATGGGATAGCCAAGGAATATCCCTAAGGATAGCTAGGGGATAAACTCTATCCCGTACACTTATCCATAGATAATATTTTTCCTATCAAACACTACCTAAGAGTAGAGATGGAGATTAGGTGTTGAGATGGAAATCTTGGTTGGATTTATGTTAAGCGAAGAGAGGAGAATGGAAAATGGCATAGGATCTGGGGCATATAGTTAGGGAGTGCAACATTCCATGTGATTAGAGCCCAATGAGGCTCAGGATTTCAGGTGATGATGACAAAGCAAGCTCAGGACATGGATCTACATGGGACAGTGGGCTGATGCTTAGGGTCTCCAACAAGAAGTTCTACCATGAGAACATCTCGATTCACCTAAAATAGCACCTAACAAAAAAAAAAAAAGTTCTTCTGCACTGTGCATAATACAAGAGCATATGCATCGCGCGCTGATTGATCATACACATATAATCGCACATATGATACATAAAAAATAAAATTATTTTTGATCATATGCAATTGCATGTACATGATCAGCCACTGCGCGAGATGCATAGAATGATAGACAAAATTATATTGATTCCTTTGTTTGTCAAACTAAATAACATGCACATATGCAAAAAATATGCAACAAATATACATATCATGATAATAAAAATGTAAATAAACACATAAATACCTTCAGCCATCGCTCTACGCAAATGGGTTATCTTCTTCAGATAAGGATAAGGCTCTTCCATACCTTCCAATCTTTCTCAGCGATGGTGTAAAACTTCAGTCGAGATCAGGGGCAGGAATCTTATTGTTTTATTTTTTTTTATATCTTATTTATTCATCAAGCGCTTCAAATGAAAAATTATTGAGGGATGTCTATCTTAATCGTAAATTCATATATTGAATCTACGTAATCCTTCGATATCGAATATAGTACCATCTTAATTATACCTAATACTTAATGAGAAAAAATCAACATAGAAACCTCTCCTCGCACCTAAACAAAGATGATTATGAGCAGTTGTTCACGAATTTCTTGTCACTGCTCTCGAAAAGCAGAGCAGACATGGAATCTGGGCCGTCGGATGTTTGACATTCCTCTCTCTCTCTCTCTCTCTCTCTCTTTCTCTCTCTTTAATAAAGGCATCCCTTGAAGCTGACTGATATAATTGTTCTCCGGTCCCTTTTCTTTGGGATGTCTTTATTCTTGATTCCCTCAATCCCGGCTTTTCACATGGACTGACCTATATCAGTCACCGTTCTCCACTTCTCGTGCTCCCTTCAAGCCCAAATATATTGTAGCTCGGCATTTGAGAAGGATTACTTAGTGATCAAGGAAGATGAGCAGAGATGCAAACCTATTTTCTTGGTAATCAGAGAGACAAACCTTGTCAATTTTTTTGATGGAAAAAATACCAACTTAAAAACAATTGTAATTTGGGAAGTTGTATTATTACCCTTTAAGCATGGCCTTTCAATTAACAAGTGATTGCATTGGTAAGTAATTTTTGAGTGATTTTATTTAGTGATGAAATGATGCAACTTGATGGAGTACAAAAACACTAGTTGCCCATGAGTCACATGAAAGCTTGCATTATTCAATCGCTAAAAGTTCACATGGAATAGATAGATTTGTTCATCTTCTAGTTGCCATTTCACCCACTTGTAAGACTTGCTTTAGAACCATAAAAAAAATGAAAAAAGTGGGGCAAAATCTTAGTAAGGTTATTGTCTATAACCTATTTTGCATAAAATTAGGTCTTACAACTATTTGTTTTAATACAGCTAACACAACATCAAATATCATACGGTAATACCATTTTAAGCTAATCCATTAGTAATCTTAAAAGACATAAATTGCAAACATGCATGCATGCATGCATTTAGGCATGCATATGTATATTTATACATTCATGTATGCATGTCGAAAAGCTTAATTTAGCTACATAATAGGATATCTAATCATATTCGATTAGATCTAAATTTTAATGATGAAAATTTCAAATTAATGACCCAAGCTATTAATGTAATATACTGCCTCTTAAATATTTGAACATAAAAAATTGTATGATCTAAAAGCATTGGATCTATACATCAAATCATTAAAATAAAATATTATTAATTTTTATATTATCTAAATTATTCAATTTTTTGATCTCTTTGTATATAAGCTAGGAATATTTAAATCAAATAATTTTTTTATATGTAATCAAGGTATAGCAAATCATATCTTGACTATCAAAATGGAATCTCTATCATCTAAATATAAATATAATGTACGAAAATCTAAGTAAAAAAAGATTTGAGAACAGCTAAATCAAGCTCAGAGAGAGAGAGAGAGAGAGAGAGAGAGAGGTCTTTGATGATGGAGCATATTTGATGTTAATTATATGCCAAGCTCCATTTCAAACAATGTAGATATTTAAGTAATTATTTTGTTACAACATAGAAGATGCCCAATTCCGTACTTGGTCAAATCAACAGGGGTTGGGTAGCAATAATATGAAATAAGTCTTGCCCGCACCCTTATTTTGACCCTATTTCTTCAATCCTATTCCTAGTATTTTTTTTTTTTTTTTAAAGATTCAATTGGATCATTATTGTCAACTAAATACATCACAACAAGTGTTTGCGAAGCCTGTCTACAGTGATTTTGATGCACCCGTTTCTTAAAGTACCTATCTACAGGAAATTTGCTGCTTTTAGATTCGTGCAACCAGAATCTTCCTTCTTGGATTTCCGGTGATTTGGTCGTCCGTTCCGATCATCTCTAGGGCTTGTATGGCTGCCTCATCTTTTCAGCCTCTGGTGGGGTCTGATGTTCCAAAGGGCTCTGCATCACCGTGGAATCGGGGCCGCAATGGTGGGTTTGAATGGGTTTCGCCTTTGCCTTCTCCGGTGGAGGTTGCTGAATTGGAGCGACTGTTTCCTGACATCATTCAAGCTCCCAAGCAGTCTCAGGAGGTGGAGGCTGATCGTTGGAGGCATCAGGCTGTATTCATTCGAAGCTTGGCTCGTTGGATTCCGCCTGAGACTTTGGTGCGTGAGTTCCATCGAGCTGGAATTTCTGGGGATATTGAAGCAATTGCCTTGGCGAATCGACACTATTTGCTGAGATTTGATTATGCTAGTGCTCTGCCTCTCGTGCTTGGGCACCCCTGGGTTGTGAACGGCCAGCCTCTGGCTATTGCTGAATGGAAAGAGGAGTTCTTCCATTCGGAGAGCTCCATCATCCAGGCTTTAATCTGGATCCGTCTTCCCCTGCTTCCTATTGAATTTTGGTCTGACGAGATCCTTGCTTCGATTCTGGCGGTGGCTGGGCAATTTCTGTTTGCTGATGAAGCTACCAAGAACCGAAAGCGGGGAAGCTTTGCTCGAGCATGTGTCTCCATTAATCTGGGCAAGCCTCTCCGGCCAGGGGCTCGTATCAGGGGGACTGGAGCTCCATTTTGGCAACAATTATCTTATGAGAATCTTGAAGACATCTGCAGTTCTTGTGGTTCTCTGCACCTCTCCGGTGGATGTGGGAAGCTTCTAATTCCTCTACTCAGTCGTCTTCTCTGGTATATGGCCCATGGATGGCAGCAGTTCGGCGGAGGAAACCCCCTCATGGTGTGCAGTTTGCCCCTTCGGTCTCTCCTGCTTCTGGTTTGCCAGCGTCTTCCCCCCCTGCTCCGAGGGATGGTTGGCAACTTCTAAAGAAAGTGGCACGGAGACAGGCGGGTCGTGGGGTGGTTGGCCTGGTATCTTCCTCTGGTGCTCCGACTCATGCTTCTTCCTCGCCTAGTCTGAAGCCATGTTCTACTGTCTCTGTGTGCCATTCTGTCTCGGGTGGGCCGACTGCAGCTAGGGAGGGTTCTCTGCTGCAAGTTGGTTTGAATGCTGCGTCTGGTGTGCCGGGAGGGGGGTTCTGTGCCAGTTTGGTTTCTGAGTGCTGGAAGGGTGTTTCTGTGCCAGTTGGAATGAAGGATCTGTCTCTGGTCCCTGGGTCTCAGTCCTTAGTTTCAGTTCCTGTTATGTCTGAAAGTTTGGAATGTCCACCTAACCCATTTGGGGGGTAGAAGCCCCAGGGAGAAGCCCATTCGGGCCCGTCTAAGAGGGCTCGGCCGGTGGAGTCTCAGGTGCAGCGAGTGGCCTCCAAGGCATCTAAAGCTAAAGGGAAAGCCCAGATTCAAGGTAAAAGCAGTGCTTCAGCTCCCTTTACTTTCGCGGCCTCGAAGGATTTACCTATCGGATTGAGGTTGCAGAAATCTCGTCGAAGAGATTGTCTGGCCACGGGGTCTACCTCAGGGATTTCTCAGCCAGATTAGGTGGATGGTTCGGTCCATGAAGCTGCGGTTGCCCTACTCAAGGGAGCCATTTTGCAGGATTGTTCAGTTATGGTCAGGGAGTCATCTATGGGGTTGGATGGTAGTGTTATTGGTCCGACGAACTTCCAGTGAATTCTGATCATCTTGAGGAGCAGGTGACTGGGGACTTTGGTGGGGTCCTGCCTTCCCTACACTCTACATGAAGATTCTCTCATGGAACGTGCGAGGGGCCTAAAAACCCTCGTTTCGCTCCTCCTTTGGGAGGCTTCAGCAGCTTCATATGTTTGATATCTATATCCTGATGGAAACTCGCCTATCTGGTGACAGCTTGGCTTGGATTCGGCAGCAGATTTTTAGATCTTGGGAATCTTATGCTGTGGAGTCAGCTGGCCTTTCTGGTGGTATCCTGGTGCTTTGGAGACCTGATAAAATTAGAATTGATGCCCTTCACATATGTGGGCAGCAGGTGGCTTTGGTTATTTCGAAGGGATCTTCTGATCCTTGGCTTATGTCTGGGGTCTATGCCAGCACTGACTTCAGGGTCCGTCGGGTTTTGTGGAAGGAGCTTCTCTTGCTTATTGGCCAGGGATTTCCTTCTCTTATTGTTGGGGACTTTAACTGCATTGTGGGGGCTACTGAGAAAAGAGGGGGAAGGCAGGTTAGGGGATCTACGGATATTGCGAAGTTTAGAAACTTCATCTCATCGGCTGGTCTTTTGGATTTGGGGTTTGCGGGATCCCAGTTTACCTGGTGCAATAATCGCCAGGGTTCTGCTAGAGTTTGGGAGAGACTGGATAGGGCTTTGGCTTCCTCTAATTGGCTTCAGCGGTTTCCTTCTACTACTGTCACTCACTTGGCCAAAATTGGTTCGGATCATTGTCCTATTCTTATTTCCACTGAGGAGTCTACTCAGCGGATCAGACAGTTTAGATTTGAGAAGTTCTAGACTTTTTATTCTTCGGCTAGGCGCATTATATCTCAGGTTTGGCGATTGCCTGTTAGAGGGTGTGCCACCTATAGACTGTCCAGATGCCTTCTCATTGCTAGCCGCAGGCTTTCTAGTTGGAATAGAAGGGAGGTAGGGAACATTGTCAGGCAAGTGGAGCACGCCGAGTCCACTATCTCTTTTTTGCAAGCCAAGGAGGACCAGGATGGGTTCCTTGTCGAGTCTAATCTGTCTACCCTCAGATTCCACTTTGGCTATCCATCATTCTCTTATGCTGCAGCAGGAAACTTTTGGAGGTAGAAGTCTCGTGTTCAGTGGATCAAGGAAGGTGATCGTAATACGAGATTTTTTTACCAGACTACCTTACGTCACCGTGCCGCGAACCGCATCAGATGCTTAGTTGTTGATGACGGTTCGTTTCAGGATGATCCTCAGGCAATTAGGGACCAGTTGTTTCATTTCTTCCAGTCGAGGTGGACTGAGATTTCTATGGAGGGGATCCCTATTTGTCATGTTCAGTCATCCTGTAAGGTTTCTGTTGTCGAGAATGACTCTCTTACCAGGCCTTTTTCTATGAAGGATATTCGTCTTGCTTTATGGGATCTTGGTCCAGATAAGGCCCCGGGGCCGGATGGGTTTCAGCCCTTCTTTTTTCACCATTACTGGGATATTGTTGGCTCGGATGTTGTCTTGGTGATCCAATCTATTTTTCTGAATACTCATGTGCCTTCTGACTGGAAGTGGACTTTTATTACGCTGGTGCCCAAACGGTCTGACGCCTCCTCTCCCCAGCGCTTCCGGCCTATCATTATGTGTACCACTTTATATAAGGTCTGTGCTCATCTTTTGGTCTCCCTGATGTCTCCGATCGTTCCTCGCTTTATTTCATTAGAGCAGGGGGCTTTTCTCAGGGGCCGTAGTATCACTGATAATGCCTTGTTGGCCCAGGAGTTTATGCATGACTTGCAGAGAGCTACTAGCCGTCAATGTCTTATGGCTATCAAGATTGATATGGAAAGAACTTATGATAGATTGAGTTGGCAGTTTCTATGCCGGTCCCTTCATGAGTTTGGGTTCCATGTGCGCTTTGTTGACTAGGTGTTGGAGTGTGTCCATAGGCCATCTTTTTCTCTTCTTATTAATGGGAGTCAGATGGATTATTTTCATTCTGAGGTGGGCCTGAGGCAGGGTTGTCCTCTTTCTCCCTTCTTATTCATCCTCTCAGCGGATGCTTTATCCCGGGCGCTGTCTTTGGCCCAGCGGAGGACGGCTCTTATTCCTTACTCTGTGGGGCCCCGTGGTCCCTCACTGTCCCACTTATTTTTTGCTGATGACTGTCTACTCCTGGGAAAGGCTTCTACCGAAAATGCCACCACTTTTGCCATGGCTCTTCTGTCCTATTATCGTGCCTCCGGTCAGAGAGTTAATCTTAGCAAATCTATGATCTGTTTCAGTCCGAGGACTCCTCCATCTTTGAAGAGGTCTATTTCCGATATTATGGGTATTCCTGTTCAGTCTGATCGGTTGTCCTACTTAGGGATTCCGATTTCTAGGAGGCGGCCTCGATGCTCAGATTTTAGTGACCTTGTGAGGTGTATTTGCCATCGTCTCGATGGTTGGCAGGTTTCTGGGCTTTCTATGATGGCTAGGATTATTCTCATTCGCTCGGTATTATCTTCTATGCCAAGTTATCTTTTAGCTAACATTGCCATTCCCCGGGCCTGTTTGAGGAAGATTGAGCGACATTTTCGGGACTTTCTCTGGGGATCTATGCAGGATGGTCATGGTTTTCATCTTTTGTCCTAGGACATGGTCTACATGCCAATTTCTAAGGGTGGGCTTGATATCCAGTCGCTCTCTACCAGGAGAGAGGCGTTGACGGCTAGGCATGCCTCTATATTTTTGCTTGATCCGCATTGCTTATGGAGTTCCTTCATGAGGGCCAAGTATGGCGACTGGAACCCTTCCTCTTTTCCTCAGTCTACTCGTGGGTACTCTTTTTATTGGAAAGAGGTTTGTCGGTATGCTCCAGCCATTTTGAACTGCACCTCTTGGATGATTGGAAATGGAACTTCGGTGGATATCACTCAGGATGCTTGGATAGCGGATCTCCCCCTGTCTCGCTAGCCAACCTTTGTCAGTTCGAATATTCCTTAGGGTATGCGGGTCAGTGACTTAGTTTCCATAGATCGTCCTACTTGGTCTGTATCGAGGGAGTCTAGTTTGTTTGGGATGAGTTGGGCCGTCGTATTCTCTCTATTTTGTCAGGAGCCACTTCTGATACTAGGGTGTGGAAGCGTTCGTGCTTTTCTTGGGCTCCTCTTAGGGACATCCTATCTATCTGCTGTCCTCTTCCTCAGCAATCCATGGAACTGGACTGGGTTTGGCATTTTCCTGTGCACCCCAGAGTGAGGTTGTTTATATGGAAGTTAGCATGGGATGTTCTTCCTACTTGCTCCCTTCTCTCTCGGCGTGGTTTGTGCATTCAGCCTATGTGTCCATTATGCGGCCTTGAGATGGAGACGTCAGACCATGCTATCTTCCATTGTCCCAGGGCTAGACAGATTTGGCAGATTTCTAGGAATTCTCCTTGGGACTTTAATTCTGATATCCATCGTATTTCTTTTTTGAGACTGCTGAAGCAGGTCACTGGGAGGGGTAGCAACCAGCAGGGTCCTGTGTGGGCTTATATTGTGTATCAAATCTGGTTATCCCGGAACCAGATCCTTTTTTCTGACATGATGGTTCCTTCTGGCAGAGTTGTCAGATCGACTGCTTCCCTTTCAGCGGAGTACGCTCTTCATCATGGCTCTCTTGATTCTGCAAATCCTGGCCTCTGGGACTCCCCTACTGCTCTGGCAGCGAACCGATGTACGGTTTTTATCTCTTGGGAGCCCCCTCCTTCAGGGTTTGTTAAAATCAACTTTGATGGGAGTGTCCGCGGCAGATGTGCTGGTGCGGCTTTTGTTATTCGTGGTGCGGATGGTCGGATGCTGGCGGCAGGTGGCCTTGGATTACTTGATTTATATGTGCCTCTTGCCGAGTTGCATGCGGCTTGGATTGGTATTTCGTATGCTATTCGGGCCCTGGGAGCCCGTAGTATTATTATTGAAGGTGACTCCATTACGGTGGTTCGATGGATCAGGCAGGAGCCCTGCTCTCTCTTGCCTTCCATCCATTTGATGTATGATATCTGCTCTACCATCTCGGAAGCTCGTCATGTCCATATTCGACACATCTTACGCAAGGCCAATGCTGCTGCTGACTGGATTGCTAGCCGTGCGGCTTCTCAGTCTGATGTTTGAAGCTGGAAGGAGGGTGATCCTTGCCCTAATTTCCTTACTCAATTACTGTATAGTGATATGTCGGATGTAACCCATCATATGATGGTTTAATCACCAGTTTGTTAAAAAAAAAAAGAAATACATCACAACACCTAGTTATAACATGCAATTCATTCATTTTGTAACCATCCATGATGTTAATCACCCGTTTGTAATAATAATAATAATAATAATAATAATAAACATCACAACACCTAGTTATAACACGCAATTCATTCATTTTGTTACGTGCATGTTACATCACCAAACTTTTTTTTAAAAAAAAAAAATCACGCAACGAAAACAAAGCTCAGTCCCGCATGTCCGTGACGGCCACGTGGGGCTTGTCTTCATGCATTCCTCTCCCGCCACATCCACCACCATCTTCCCCGCTTCCGAGACACGCAAAATAAAGGTAACGCAAAGCAAGGTGGACCCACGGCCCCTTGCTCCGCTCCCCTCCTCCTCGTCCGTCGTCACCTTTTGCTTTATTGCCCTTCCCTTCTTTTCTTTCCTTCTTCCCCATCTCATTCGCTTTATAACTCCTCACCCTCACCCTCACCCTCACCCGCGCTATATCTATATCCAGCCAAACTCTATATCCAAACAAAACCCAACCATCTACAACAAAGCAAAGCCGCCTCTCATAATTAAGCGCCAGTGGTAGTAGAACAAGAAGAAGATAAGAAACAAAATGGAGCTACTCTCCCAAATGTGGTCACTCCTAGGCCTGCTCACCGTTCTCCAAAACGTCCTCCCCTCCCAACTCCTCTCGCTGCTCCATTCCCTCTGGCAGTCCCTCCAGGACTCCCTCACTCCCTACTCCTACTTCGACGTCCCGGAATACCTCGGCTCCTCCGTCGTCGAGCCCAACGACCTCTACCGCCAGGTCCACCTCTACCTCCACCACTCCCTCCTCCATCCCTCCGGCTCTTCTTCACCTCCACTGCCACGCCTCACCCTCTCCCTCCCCCGCGGCGCCGGCGGCGACCCCTCCGACGCCGCCGCCAACCCGGCCCTCTCCCTCTCCCCGAACAACTCCCTCGAGGACTCCTTCGCCGGCCACCGCCTCCTCTGGACCCACCACTCCGACACCCTCCAGGACTCCCTCGAGGAGCGGCGCTCCTTCTCCCTTCGCCTCCCGAAGCGCGCCCCCGCCGCCGTCCTCCTCCGCCCCTACCTCGCCCACCTCTCCGCCGCCGCCGACTCCCTCGAGCGCTCCTCCCGCCACCGCCGCCTCCACACCAACTCCCCCCGCGGCGGTCTCCCCTCCTGGTCCTCCGTCCCCTTCCGCCACCCGCCTCCTTCGACACCCTCGCCTTCGACCCCGCCCTCAAGTCCCGCCTCCTCTCCGACCTCTCCTCTTTCGCCGCCGGCTGCGATTTCTACCGCCGCACCGGCCGCCCCTGGAAGCGCGGCTACCTTCTCCACGGCCCCCCAGGCTCCGGCAAGTCCTCCCTCATTGCTGCCATGGCCAACCACCTCCGCTACGACGTCTACGACCTCGAGCTCACACGCGTCTCCCGCAATTCCGACCTCCGCACCCTCCTCATCCAGACCACCAACCGCTCTATAATCGTCATCGAGGACATCGACTGCTCCCTCGACCTCACCGGCGACCGCCGCCGTTCGACCAAATCCACCACCGCATCGCCCATTGCTTCCAAGAGCAGAAAGAAAAGACGACGACTCCAATCTTACGAAGATTCCGACGGCAATGACGACGGCGACGGGAGGGTGACGCTGTCGGGGCTGCTGAACTTTACGGACGGGCTGTGGTCGTGCTGCGGGGAGGAGAGGATAATAGTGTTCACGACGAATTACGCGGACGGGGTGGACCCGGCGCTGCTGCGTGCCGGGAGGATGGACGTGCACGTGAGGCTGGGGGCGTGCGGGGCCCATGCGGTGCGGGAGTTGGTGGAGAGGTACGTTGGGCTAGCGGAGCGCGAGCTGCTGGGGGTGGCGGAGAGCTGCATCCGGGCCGGGGCGCAGATGACGCCGGCGGAGGTGGGGGAGGTGCTGTTGAGGAACCGGGAGGAGCCGGAGGCGGCGGTGAGGGAGCTGGTGGCGGAGCTGCAGACGAGGGTGCGTCACGGCGGCGGAGGGAATGGAGGGGCGGAGGAGGAGGGGGAGGAGGGGTGGGAGGGTTCGCAGGCGGAGAGCTGGGAGGGGTCGCCGGGAAAAGTAGGGAAGAAGGGGAGAGCGGCGTGGGAGCGGAGGGTGAGGTTTCTGGGCCGGCTTAGAAGTTTGACCAAGTCGGACTCCGGGAGAAGAGGAGTTTAGGCTCTCGATGCAGAGGGGAAGGTTTCCGCTTCGAACCCACGGGGATCAAATTTTAAATTTTAGTTAGCTTTTGTTGTAAGATAATTTTGTTGCGAGCTTTTGGTTTTCTATGTATGGTAAGCAGTAATATTTTTGGGTTCAATTTTTTTTTTTTTGAGCAATATTGTTAACGCTTAATCTTAGCGTAGAGAATGAAACTTTCAAGGGCTGTTCAGCTGCAGATAATTGGAAGTATTTCGGAAAATTTTCCTAGAAAGAACAGAAAAATAATATTTGGTATCCAAATCTAATAATTTTTAAATAACAAATTGAAAACTTTTTTTTTATATAGTTTTCAAATATAACCCCTGTGGAAAGAATAAACTTGGATTATTTTTTATTATTTTAAAAATAAAAAATATTTTTTTATTATTATACATCCATCATCTATCATTATCTTTCTTATCAATCATCCTTCATCATCGCTATCATTCATCATCGTCTTTCACTATACTATTATACCCTCTTTCCCATTCATTACTAATGTCATAACCATTGCTTACATACTTCTGGCACCACTACTCTCCCATCATATTATTATGTTTTTACTATCCATTAACGCCACTATCACTTTTGCTACACCACCATCACATTTATCATCTATCTTTCACCATCGACCTCAACCATCACTGCAATAGCTACCATCATGCTATCACCATGCATCATTTATTACTATCATGTCTTTATCATCCATAATCAATCATTATCATCATTATATCTCCATCACTGCCATCTTCTCTATCATCTTTATTGCTACCACTACATTTCTACTTCATCCATCATCTTTCATCGCCATTGCTCTTGAGTCGCCAAAGCAAATCTGATGGGCCAATTAGAAGTCCAACCAGGCCATCCCAATTTTATGCCAGGCCTAGCCCAGGCATCACGAGGAGTTTCAAAAAAATTTTATGGTGCAAAATAAGCGCAGTGCATGATGATTGGCACATGGTGCATGTACACACATGCTAAAGGTAAAAATATTTTTTTATTTTTGACATGCATATACGCATGCATCACGCGTCAATCATTGTGCATGGTGTAGTTCTTATTAATTCAAACACAACCGTAGTTTTGTGTTGAAAAATATCAAGCTAAAATGTAATAACAATGAAAAATCATGTATTATAGAATATTTTAAAACTCTGGTAACCCACAGCGTGTGTTAGGCATATGGTTAAAACAACAACAAAAAAAATATTGAGAGTAAGAAGTAACAGAAGTAATAAAATATTATAGATGCAATGACAAACTATGTTGAAAATAAAATGAATGTGAAAAATAAAAAAATATCATCGATATTTTGTTAATATGATTAATATAAAAAAAGTGAGATAGAAGAAAATGATAAAATGATTTAATATTTGATTAGATGGCATTCCAATCTCTTGAATAATTTTATTTTTAATCATATTAACCTATCTAAGTTAACAAGAAGAGAAAATTAACTCTTGAAAATTAACTTCATATCAAACATGGATGGTGAAAAATTATAAGAGTAAATTTTTATCCACAAAGCACACCATGGAATTAAGTTTATCTCTTGATCCCTGAGTTTCTGCACCTATCTCAACCCAAACATACATCAAATCCCATGGATTAAATCGGCAACAGTCATCTTAAATCTCCTCTCCAATTCATTGTTGAATAGCTTTATAATCATGGCAATTCACATATTTTCATGACTGCAAAAAATAACATGAACATTGTTAGGAGTTATCACACAATACACGAATGACTACGATTATATGCGAGGATGTATGCATAACATTTATTTCTTTATCTACGGAGCTGCCAATTCATGTGTTTCCATCTAAATTTATTTTCTTGATCGATAGCTTCAATGTTTGGAAACTTGCAAATTTTTTTTATCAAGCCCTAATAAGACCTATGTGTCGTTATTGCGAAGAATTATGGTGGAATTATGCTCCTTTTTCTATTTTCATTTTTTGCCAACAAGTGGACTTAAAAAAATAGAAGAGTTGAAGGTTATAGAGCATTCCTAGTATAATATAAATAGAATTAATCTCACCCGAGCTAGAGATGATTCAGCAATCCTATAATATTTTTCTATTACAAAAAAAAAAAAATGGTAGACAAGTCCAAACGCTAAACATTCTCAATCCAACACCCTCTGAATAAAATGAGGTTATCCTACCGTTCTGGGTTATGATATGGTGGATGTTTCCATGCTCATGTCTTTTAGATACTAAATGGTAGTGCTTTTGAACGGCTCAAAAATTCTTTTGAGGGAATGAAAATATTTTTATTATATTTTTAATATGTTTGATAAAAATTTTGTACATGCTTTTAGGGTAATGCAAACCATATATGAGCATGAGGATATATTTTAGCAGTCTAAACTTGACTATTAAAGGTGTTAGTTAGTGAGATAGAAGAAAGGGTTGGTTTAATTGGAACGAAAAATGTAAATTATTCTCAGAGGTATCGTTAACAGTAGAATTGAAGCTATATATTTGTTTCTTTATCTTTTCAATAAAATTATAATGCGTATGCTTACCTTCTCAAGGTGCATTATTGCTAGAAATGTAAACAAAAGTTACCGAGTGGTTCTTCTACTGTGTGTACTTTGAAAAAAAATTTTTGATGGCCACTTCTATTTGTATTGCCTAGCTAACAACTATGTTAGATAACTGTCAGTCAATAATTAAGATCAACAATTAATTCAAGCAAGCTATGAAATCATAAGATTCAATCCATTATATTAAGTTTCTCTGATACAATAAAGGTAACGGTACACATAATTATCCTCTCTATGTATAGTTATTAAAGGCACATATGATTACTTTTTCCTACGTACACTGAACCTTTAATCACATAATTATTGAGAAAAGAATAAAAATTAAAAAGAATTAGTAAGGTGAACCGGGTGTCAAGAAGGACCGGACCCTTTTTTTTTTTTTTTTTTTTTTTTTTTTTAACAGGTGATCACATTAGCTTGATGCGAGTTAATCCAGATACATCAGAAAATAGTATTTGCTTTAATACAAGAGGGCAGGAATCGCCCTATTTTCAAACTAAAAAATCGAAGTGACAGGCGATTGAGGCCGCAACCCAATCCACCGCCACATTAGCTTTTCGGTAAACATGCCGTATCTGAACTGCAGGAACCTCCCGAAGGATAGCCCAAATATCAAAAAGTAAATGGTTGGTAGGGATGCGATCACTATAATCCTGCCGAACCTAACAGATAACTGTAGTGGAGTCTTCCTCAATGAAAAGACAATGAACATAGAGTATTCGAGTGGCATATGAAATACTTGTCCATGCTGCATAAAGCTCAGATAGAGGGACAAAAAAGTCAAGAAGGCCAAAGCCACCCACCGTCAGCATTACACAATCAGTTCTACAAATAATAAATGCCAAGCTAGCACAACGATCCGAAGACTCCCATCAAAATTGATTTTGATAAAGGACCGGACCTTATAGCTAGTTATTAATTTACTAAAATTCTTACCATTGATCTCCATGATTTCCAATATCTGCATCGTCTAAAAATGTATTTTATCCATCCCAATTCTTAATCATATTTCGCAGAAGATGAAAAGGCTTGGATCATGGAATTTTATGCATGTAATCTTAATTGTCCATCAACCCAATAGGATGCAAAGAATGGCAACAGAAAAATTAAAAGGAAACCAAACCAGATCGCCAATAAGCTTTACCAGAAGAAAGATAACCAAGTCCGAGAATAGAAAGGTCGATCATTCGTTCCACAGCTCAAAATAAACAGTAATGGCGTTACGGAAGAAGAGAGGTACCAGCAGGCCAATCAGAACCGACCGTTGGTGCGGGGAAGCGGAGGAAGACGAAGCACAGCTTGCTCGGTCTCGATGGGGTCCGGCCTCAGTATCTGCGACAAAAAATCAAACACATGTAAGATTGAAGTAAGATTATGAAGAGTAAAGGACGAGAATGGAGAGGGGAGAAGGTTTTAGACGGACGGGGTCGCGAAGGATTGGCTTGGTGTCGTCCTCGGCGGGCCGGAACGGAGGCTTCGGCTTCGGATCTCGCCGGCGGCGGCGCTGTCTGCGTCGCCTTCTCCGGCCTTGCTCACTTCCATTAGGATCTCACTGCTGAAGCCTTTCTTCATTTTGGGAGGATGGCAGCCGCCGCGCGCTCTGTGCGGGTGGAGCCTTACTGGATTCACCTCCCTCTCCGCGATCGCGAACCTATTGAGCCCAGAGTCCAAGGCAAACTGGTCCAATCCAAATAAAGGCTGAACCAAGGGAAGCTTGGATTTCTCTATCGCATGGTTCTTACGATCACAATCAGAGTGATCAAGGCCTTGGCGACAAATGCTCAGGGGTTGGGCTCTTTTTGGTAAAAAACGAATTGAGCACCAGTATCCACTCTAAAACAAGAGAGAGCACTGCCTAAATGTATAAGAATGGATCTTATATAGGCTAGTCAGTCATGGATTGATCTATGACTACTCAAGGTCACTTGAATGAAATTATTTAGAATTCTAAAGATTAGTTCTCACTTGAGTGGCGTTTTTTCCTTGCTTAGTCATGCATTACGCATGACAAGTGTCATCAAACTTGCCTTGCAATTAATCTTGAACGCAAAGTTTGGTCTAGTTAGTATTGAATTGACTCAAAAGATTATGATGATACGAAATTTTGTTCAACTTGGAACAAAGTGACAGCACATGTTAGGATAGGGATGGGAGTAGTTTTTTAAACCGGTGCCAAAAGGCATCTGTTTTAAAACAAAGGGATGGAAACAAAAAAATTTATCAAAATAGTGTTAAAGTAGAAAATGCCATTTCAAATGGCGTTTTCTACTTTCACGTCATCATTAGTGGCGAGCCATTTGGAGTGGCGATTTCATTTGAGTTGAAATCCCTACTCGAAGTGGCGATTTCTATCCCGAAATCACCACTCCAAGTACTTAATTTGCTATAGGGACTTAAACGCTACGGATCCCTTGTTGGGTAATGGGCCAAAATAGACCCTAAATACCCTAATGGGCCTTGAAAGCCCATTAACCCCTTATGTATGTGAATGAGAAATTGCGGGGACATTTAGTCCCACATCGAAAAGAACAAGGAAGGAAGGTTCACTTATATGGAAACCTCCTCCTTAAGCTTGTGTTCCTTCGGCTCACCATAGAGTTGAGATGCGAGCACGCGCGTGTGCGAAGGGCGCAATGGGCGCTTTGTAGGCGCACTTTGCACTGCGCATCGTCGCTTTTTTAGATGATGAAGATCAGACGGTAGAAACTGATCAGGATTGAGATGAGGGGCTGAGATCAAACGATGACTTGGATTGATCACAACCATTGGTGATCGCTGATCAGGATTGATCATCCGTTTGACCGTTGGAAGGTTTGGTTGACCAGTCAACGACGGTTGATAAGGTGTCCAATCGGGTTGATGATAGGCAATCTGATAACATGATCATCAGATCACAATTTATCAGAAAGGGCTTATCTGATCGGCAGATCTTCAGATCACAGCCATGAAAAGGCTTATCTGATAACATGATCTGAAAATCACGAAGTGAATGGGCTTATCAAACCCTTTCAATCAAAAGAATTCGAATTAATTTAATTCGTAAGGTTGCTTCCAAGGGGCACCTAAAAACTATAAATAGGACCCTAGACCCTCTCATTTCAATCATCCCAAGCCATTCCGAATTGAGTTCAATTTGAATCAATTCAGTTTCTTCTCTCTTAGGCATTTGCATACTTTCCTAAGGATAGTATAGCAATAGTGCATTGAAAAGAGAGTTGCATTCTTGGTTCGATTATTTTGGTGAATTGTAGTGCTGCTTTCATCAAAAGGAGACTGTTGTATCCTGGGAGACAATCGTCATACTGACCGTGAGCACCATTGCGGGACGAAATTGTCTTAAGGACATAGAGTATAACTCTAGCCTCAGTCTGATTCAAGTAGGTAGCCACCATCTGCCAACATACCCACCAACAAATCTTAAGACAATTTCCGTCCTCCAGAAGTGCTGCTGCAGATGGCTACCATGCACATCCGTTCAAGCCGAGAAGCCGGAGAAGTTTACCGGCACTGACTTTCAAGAGGTGGCAACAGAAGATGCTGTTCTACCTCACAACTCTGAATCTAGTCAGAGTATTGAATGAAGATCCGCCTGTCCTGAAGGAAGGGGAGACCGACAAGCAAGTCATTGCTGCGGTGGAGGCATGGAAGCACTCAGACTTCCTTTGCAAGAATTATATACTCAATGGTCTGGACAATACCCTGTACAATGTGTACAGTAGTATTGCTACTGCCAAGGAGTTATGGGCATCCCTAGATAAAAAGTACAAAATAGAGGATGCTGGACACAAGAAATTTGTGGTTGGAAGGTTCCTAGACTACAAAATGGTCGACCACAAAACAGTTATGGAGCAAGTCCAAGAGCTCCAGATCATCCTGCATGAGATACATGCAGAGAGAATGTCTCTTAGCGAGTCATTTCAGGTAGCAGCTATCATAGAGAAGCTACCACCATTATGGAAGGACTTCAAGAACTACCTGAAGCACAAGCGGAAGGAGATGGGACTTGAAGACCTAATTGTCCGCCTAAGGATCGAGGAGGACAATAAGAGCCAAGAAAAGAAGGCAGGAGGACAACCTGCTGAGCCAAAGGCCAACCTCATAGAAGGGAAGAAGAAACGCAAGTTTCCAGGCGAAGGCTTTAAACAGAAGAAGGGCAATCCAAAGAAATATAAATTCAAGGGAAAGTGCTTTGTTTGTGGTAAGCAAGGACACAAATCCAAGGACTGCCGTTTCAAGGATAAAGAAAAGAAAGAGGTCAACATGACTGAATCCCTATCCAAAGAGATATCCGAGATGATGCTGTCAGCAGTTGTATTTGAAGCAAACATGGTTGACAAAGCAAATGAGTGGTACATAGACACTGGAGCTACCAGACATGTCTGCTCTGATAAGAGTATGTTCTCATCATATACTCCTATCAATGGCAGAAATCTGTTCATGGGTAACTCCGCGACATCCAAGATAGAAGGAATTGGCCGCATTGTTATGAAATGACATCTGGCAAGGAGCTTCTACTGAATGATGTGCTACATGTCCCTGACATCCGGAAGAATCTCATATCAGGCTCCCTCCTAAGCAAACATGGCTTTAGGATGGTTTTGAGTCTGATAAATTTGTACTCACAAGGGGGGTATATTTATAGGAAGGGGTTACTTGAATAATGGTTTATTCAAGGTCAATGTAATGACTGTACACAGAAACCTTGAAATGAATAAAGCATCTTCTTCTGCTTATATGGTTGACTCTTCTTGTCTATGGCATGATAGATTAGGACATGTAAATTTTAATTCATTACGAAAATTAATGAAATTAAATTATTACCTAATCATGAAATCGATCCACATTACAAGTGTGAAGTGTGTGTTGAAGCTAAGTTAGCAAAAACACCATTTCCATCA
This sequence comes from Calamus simplicifolius, assembly GCA_900491605.1. NCBI lineage: Eukaryota > Viridiplantae > Streptophyta > Magnoliopsida > Arecales > Arecaceae > Calamus > Calamus simplicifolius. The sequence goes on along the minus strand of UESW01004342.1, from coordinate 401,338 downwards.
GTTGAAAGAAATACTGAACCTCTTGACTTAATTCACAGTGATCTATGTGATTTAAAGTCAATTCAAACTAGAGGAGGTAAAAAGTATTTTATAACATTTATAGATGATTCAACAAGATACTGCTATGTGTATCTACTAAAGTCTAAAGATGAGGCTTTAGAAGTGTTTAAATGTTATAAGAATGAAGTTGAAAATCAACTTGGAAAAAGGATTAAGGCCATAAGGAGTGATAGAGGTGGTGAATACGATGCACCTTTTGACAAATTCTGTCAGGAGCATGGCATTATTCATCAAACTACTGCTCCTTACTCACCTCAATCTAATGGAATTGCGGAACGTAAAAACCGCACATTAAAAGAAATGATGAATGCTATGTTAATAAATTCTGGTACACCGCAGAATTTATGGGGAGAAGCAATTCTCTCAGCAAATCATATTCTTAACAAGATACCTCTTAAGAAGAAGGATGTTACACCATATGAGTTATGGAAAGGAAAGAAGCCTTCTTACAATTACTTAAGAGTGTGGGGGTGTCTAGCTAAAGTAGCTATTCCGGACCCCAAAAAGGTCAAGATAGGACCTAAAACTGTTGATTGTATATTTATCGGCTATGCACATAATAGTAGTGCATATCGCTTTCTAGTACATAAATCAGATATATCTGATATACAGATAAATACAATCATGGAATCAAGGAATGCAACATTCTTTGAAGATATATTTCCAAGCAAAAGGAAATTAGAAATAAGTTCAAATAAAAGAACTTATGATAATACTGCTAGTAGTAGTCATCAGGATGAATATCCTGAAGATGAACCTAGACGCAGTAAGAGACCAAGAATAGCAAAGTCTTTTGGTCCTGATTATGTAACTTATATGTTACAAGATGAACCTCAGACATTCAAAGAGGCAATGTCTAATCCAGAAGCACCCTTTTGGAAAGAAGCTGTCAATAATGAAATTGAGTCCATCATGCATAATCATACCTGGGAGTTGGTAGACCTACCATCTGGTATGAAACCTTTAGGGTGCAAGTGGATATTTAAGAAAAAGCTAAAAGCTGATGGATCAATTGACAAGTATAAAGCCAGATTAGTGGCTAAGGGCTTCAAACAGAAAGAAGGTATAGACTTCTTTGATACCTATTCACCAGTAAGTAGAATAACATCTATAAGAATGTTAATCGCTTTTGCAGCCATTAACAATCTTGAAATTCATCAAATGGATGTTAAAACTGCTTTTCTGAATGGTGAATTAGATGAAGAAATATATGGAACAACCTGAGGGATTTATTGTTCCAGGACAAGAAAAGAAGGTGTGTAGACTTGTTAAATCCTTATATGGATTAAAGCAAGCACCTAAGCAATGGCATATAAAATTTGATAATGTAATGTTATCAAATGGATTCAAAATAAATGAATGTGACAAATGCATATATGCCAAATCCCTATCTGAAGGGTATGTGATAATCTGCTTATATGTAGATGACCTGTTAATCATTGGTAGTAATACTGAAATGATTAAACAGACAAGAAAATGTTGATCAAACATTTTGATATGAAAAATATGGGTGTTGCAGATGTTATACTAGGGATTCGAATCACTAGAACATCTGAGGAAATAATATTATCTCAATCTCATTATATTGAGAAAATATTAAATAAGTATAAAAAGTATGATACTAGCCCGGTGAAAACACCTGTAGATGTTAATCTACATTTGGCTAAGTATACTGGAGAACCCATATCTCAATTGGAATACTCACGTATAATTGGCAGTTTAATGTATGTCATGAATTGTACTCGTCCTGACATAGCATATGCTGTCAATAAGTTGAGTAGATTTACAAGTAATCCAGGTCCAAATCATTGGACAGCTCTAATAAGGGTATTAAGATATCTGCGATATACCCTAAGTTATGGATTACATTATTCAAGATATCCAGCTGTATTAGAAGGATACAGTGATGCTAATTGGATATCTAACACAGAAGATACAAAATCCACAAGTGGATATGTATTCACCTTAGGAGGAGGTGCTGTGTCATGGAAATCTTCTAAGCAAACATGTATAGCTCGATCCACTATGGAATCTGAGTTTATTGCCTTAGAAAAGGCAGCTGAAGAAGCAGAATGGCTTCGAAACCTTTTAGAAGATATTCCATGTTGGCCAAAGCCTGTGTCTGCAATATGCATACATTGTGATAGTCAATCGGCAATATGCAGAGCACAGAATAAGATATATAATGGTAAGTCTAGACATATACGTCGCAGACATAATACCATTAAGCAGTTACTTGAAATTGGTGTAATTTCTATTGACTATGTTCAGTCAAAGAAAAACCTAGCGGATCCATTAACAAAGGGGTTACCAAGAGATCAAGTAAACTGTTTATCGAGGGGAATGGGTTTAAAACCTATAACTGAAAAATCTTCATAGTGGATACCCAACCTAGCTGACTGGAGATCCCAAGATCTAGGTTCAAAAGGGACAACTAAATTATGAAGAGACTTGATAGCACTAAGGATGTACAATCCTACTCATTCCTATGATAATTGGTGCTACCTGCTAAAGGTACTAGGATAAGCATTGCTTTTAATGATTCTTATGACATGAACATCATGTGGGGTATAGCAGGATACTCTTAATAAGAATCACCTATGTGAGTGTGAACTGGGCCAATTCTATGAGAATTTTAAGGTTTAATTCTCTGAAGCACTCATGAGACCAGGAGTTGTTCGGGGCCAAAATGAACACAACCATGAGAACCAAAAGAATGCTCGGGAAGAAGTTGCGTGATTGTTATTGTCTTAGTTTACACAAAACGCTGAAAGGTTCAAGACATCGCGTTCACCTTTTAGCAAGTAAACTCGATAACAACTCACTAAGGAAGGTTCAAAGCCACAAGCTACCTATCCCGATACAACTTCATCCCATTATACTCTCTTTAGTGTGTCTGCATATTCATTTGCATTAAAATCCTTTTATGTGGGGGTTTGCCTTGCCAATCTTTGCTAATCTTTGATCTAAGTCCAATTTCCATTCATGTGGGGGATTGTTGGGTAATGGGCCAAAATAGGTCATGAAAACCCTAATGGGCCTTGAAAGCCCATTAACCCCTTATGTATGTGAATGAGAAATTGCGGGGACATTTAGTCCCACATCGAAAAGAACAAGGAAGGAAGGTTCACTTATATGGAAACCTCCTCCTTAAGCTTGTGTTCCTTCGGCTCACCATAGAAGGAGAGCTTGAGGGTGATGCGAAGCATCACCCTCGCGCACGCGCACGCGCATGTGCGAAGGGCGCAATGGGCGCTTTGTAGGCGCACTTTGCACTTCGCACGTGCGCATCGTCGCGAGAGTTATCATCATCATTTGAGAATTTAAATTTAATTGAAATTCGATAGGTTGAAGGGCATCCTAAAACATATAAATAGGATCTAGATCACCTTATCATTTCAATCATCCCAAGCCATTCCGAATTGAAATTTGAATCAATTCTAGTCTTCTTCTCTCTTAGGCATTTGCATACTTTCCTAAGGATAGTATAGCAATAGTGCATTGAAAAGAGAGTTGCATTCTTGGTTCGATTATTTTGGTGAATTGTAGTGCTGCTTTCATCAAAAGGAGACTGTTGTATCCTGGGAGACAATCGTCATACTGACCGTGAGCACCATTGCGGGACGAAATTGTCTTAAGGACATAGAGTGAAACTCTAGCCTCAGTCTAATTCATTAGGTAGCCACCATCTGCCAACATACCCACCAACATCCCTCCCTTCGCATAATCTTCCAGCAAATCAAAAGAGGGGTTAGATGGTGGTTAATGATTCAGTATCAATCGGAATTATCTTGTTATATCTATTATCTTGTTAATCAAAATTATCTTATTATATCTATTATCTTGTTAATTAGAATTATCTTGTTATATCTATATTATCTTGTTATATCTATTATCTATAACAAGATAATAGATATAACAATCAGAATTATCTTGTTATACCTATTATATTGATAATAGATATAACAAGATAATAGATAATAGAGGGTTAGGATCGCTGGGAGGCTCCGAGCGTTTAAAAAGGGATCATGATCGGGAGAAAATTTGTAGAAGAAGTGGTAATTTTAACTGAACTAAAATCGCCACTTTAAGTGGCTATTTCTAGTCGTCCCGTCAGCAACCCTGGGATGATAATGTGGAAGTAAAAAATGCTATTTGAAATGATATTTTCTATCTTAACACCATTTTGATAAAACCTTTTTGTTTCCATCCTTTGTTTTAAAATCGGGCCTTTTTTGCACTGATTTAAAAAACTAGTCTAGGGATGGCGTTCTTTCATCCTCGTAAATTTGCAAAACAACAATCCTTACGCAGGATTTGAGGTGATTGATTCCTGTAGAGGATTCTTCATTTTTTTTTCACATAATCTATAACAAAAAAATCTCTAGATGTTGGAGGGTTTTATGCATGAATCAATCATCTCAGAGCTGTATGAGAATGCTGTTTTGTAAATCTTATCATCCAAATCCTGACATGTGTTATCTTATTTTCAGATGGAAGAACGAAAATCTACGGCATCAGATTATATGAGCCCATTTCGCTTTTAATCGTTCAGAAGAGTTTAATAATGCATTAAACGTCCAATTTATCCAGAAACTTTGTTAATGGGAAAGGTCAATGATATATAAAGCTTCACAACCCAAATATATTAGCTGGTAACTCTGTATCCCGTACGTGTCTTATCGAGCAACTGTGGGTCCCGTTCCAATGCACCACCTGTGAGCTTATTGGCGACCCTTCAGCGCCCTAGCCCTCGGGCAGCCAAAAAAAACCCCTGCTTGGGATTTTTGGCGCCATTGCCACGACCGCGGGAAATCGAGCGTTAGGGGGGGGGGGTTCGGATGCCGCAGGCGAACGCTCCCATGGAGATCGACGGTGATGCGCCACCGGCGAGGTCCAACAAGGGCAAGGCCCCTCTCGTCTCCGACGGCAAGTCCGCCCCCTGGGTCGAGAAGTACCGTCCCCAGTCCCTCGCCGACGTCGCGGCCCATCGTGACATCGTCGACACCAGTAGACCTCGTCTTCCCCTCCTTAACCCTTCCTACACCTATCTTCTCTTCCTGATCTCTTCTCCTTCTTGTTGGGTTCGATTGTGGGTAAAGTTTTGGATTACTTTTTTTTTTTTTTTGGGTTCTAAGTTGATCGGCTGACGAGCGAGAACAGGCTGCCCCATTTGCTTCTTTATGGGCCGCCGGGGACTGGCAAGACGTCGACGATCCTCGCCGTGGCACGGAAGCTGTATGGCGCGCAGTACCGCAACATGATCTTGGAGCTCAATGCATCGATGCTAGGGGGATTGATGTTGTTCGAGAGCAGATCCAAGATTTCGCCAGTGCACGGAGCCTCTCCTTTGGGTAAAAATAATTTGAATTTTCTTTGCTTTGTTATATTTACTAGATTGTATGTTCTTGGCTAAAAATTGTACGAGGCTTCCTTCCAGAGAAATTGTTTAGTATTGTTTTTCTCACGTTGAATTTACATATATTATTTCCAGTAGTTGAATTTTCACAGGCTTAGGATTTATTTAAAAATTCTTTGGGTTTTTTGTGATCCAAATTCCTGAAAGATAGACCGATTTGAAAGGGTTATTTGTGGAGACTGACAATTTTTGGGGGACATTATGGCAAAAGGAAAATAGAATAGTTGATAAGAAACCTATAACTTGTAGGGTTGATGTGGTGTGCCACAAAGGAGTTGGGCATTTTTGGATAAGGGGGAAGCGAAGCACCTTGTGATATGTACCTAGAGATGGATGGATTTCTCTTTCTCATTTTGGTTTGGAGTTGTATTGGTTTTGTTGGGAGAAGGTTTGATATGCTGCAGAATGGGGGCCTGACTGTCATGAATTGGTGTGATGTGTACCGTAGTACAGCCTTGTGTCTAGTCATTAATTTGCTAATATGAGGTGGTACAACATAATGCATGCCATTTTATAGGGCTATTCAACATAGCAATATTGGTTTTTGTCCTTGGAGAGGAGGTTTTTGTTGTTTAGTTGGGGCTAAAATGGAATAAATTCTGGAGTTTGTTAAGGTTGTTAAGTCCTAAGGGAGATATATTCGCTGTAGTAAGTAAAGTTACATGAATGGAGTTTGGAGTTTGGAGTTTTGGGTGCATGATTGAGATTAAAATTACTAGTTGGTAATAGCAGTTGTGCCTAAATTTATATCTAGTTTGGAATTATCTTGTATTTCATGTGAAGCTCACTGCATGCCTATGCCTATGCTCATTCACACTCATCTCTCTCTCATGCACAGTTGTCATTCTGATATTTGCATCTTAGCCATCAAGCCTTGTTATCTTGATCAGGGATGGTTTTATGGACCAATGTGATTTATCAATGCATGTAAACTTTCTTTATGGTGGTCTCAACTAATTCTTAATTTGTGATGGAAATCTTCACAATGAAATTTGTAAGATCAGGTCATATAGTTGCATTACCTTTTTTTGGATGTAGAGTTCATTTGGGATTTTAGACACAAATTTTGATCTATGTGCCAGCCATGTTAACAATTGAAACACATCAAAGATACTTATAGATTGATTTGCAGTTGCGTGATAATGGTTTGGGATTTTGGGGGAAAGCTCAGACGGTTGCAGAGAAGATGTTTAGCAGAACTATGGCAGTACGTGACCAATAGTACAAGTAAAGCCGCTATATTGGATCGATTGGTTATCCTAGCTTTGTCATGTATCAGATTTCCGAGGAGATTTTCTAGGTAGTAATTTCCATACATATTGGGTTTGATTGCTTTGCATTTGACTATGTGCAATTGCAGAGATGATTGAGTCAGAGTTAATGCTATTTTTGTGGGTTTTGGTAAAATTACAAATGTTGAAGTTACAAATGAGTATGTTGGAGAAACTTGATAATTCACTGAGACTGAAAGAAGTAATGGATTGAACATAATAATATTTTTGTCATGTCCAATGATGAATAAAGGATCTTAATGGTGAGAAAAACTTGGAATTGTGTAAATGTCAGTAAAGAGGAAGGTCTGGCCAAAGAAGATCTCAGTGTCTCACATTTTTAGCCATCTTATTTCTTTTGCTTATGTGTTTATAGATAGAAGATGACACCTCTGTAAGATGGTATAGTAAATTAGGATTTACAAAGCTAGCGCTGGACAGAAAGAAAATGTTTATTGGAAATGACTGCTTGACAAAAGTATATGCCAAGCAATTTTTTCAACTTAGTGGCAAAATATGAACATGGCATGTCGTAGGGTTTGATCCATATGTTTGTGGGAATGAAGATGCTTTACCCTCCAAATCATATAAAATGAAGATCATTCAATGGAGAAAATTTTGTCCCGATGAGCTTGTGACAGCTGCAGAATCTTGTCACTATTCATCGGGTATGGCTGCTCAGTACATGGATATTTGAAAAGTAGCATTATTGTACATGCATGTTTGCAAGTACTAACACCACTAAAAAACATATAATGTGCACATATGTATGTACACACGCTCATGCAGATTTGTGACTTTATCATTTGGTTACTTGGTGGATGCTGCAATACCTAGTCAACTTTTTATGGTTGATGCAGTGCAAAGTCTTCTGTGAAGTTGGTTCTGCTGGATGAGGCAGATGCCATGACTAAGGATGCACAATTTGCATTACGTAGAGGTCTGCCAATATAACCATTCACTTTTGTATGTATTCATAGATTTATGTATTCTCACCATCTTTATTCTCGTGATCTTATCTTTTTCTGCAGTGATTGAGAAACACACAAAGAGCACTAGGTTTGCGCTTATCTGTAATCATGTCAACAAAATTATTCCAGCATTACAGTCAAGATGCACTCGGTTTCGGTTTGCTCCACTCGATGCTATTCATATCAGAGAACGACTTGAATATGTGATAAAGGCTGAAGGGTACATTTTTTCTTTTTAATTTGGTTTACTATAGAAATTTGGCGTGAACTCTGTTTTATATAGTGTTGTACTATGCTGCATCTCATTTTGAAGTTGTAATTTTCTTTCATAGGTTGGTATCATAGATCATCGCTTTATCTGAATTTTCTTGACCACTTATTCAAAGGATAATTTACATTTTTTTCATGGTTTGATAAGATCCTTTTAATCTACATTCTATTAGAAAATACAGTTTTGAATTTTGGCACATTTCTTTCTAAATTTTGTTTCTTCTCTTCAATTGTATCTTAGCTGAAATGGAAACTCAATTCAATCAACAAATGCCTTGCTCTGTTTTCTCTATTTTTCTTTCTTATCATGATCACTTCATTCATCCATTCATCTATCTGTAATCACAAGCCTTAAACCATTCAGGAACAATCAACATTTAAACTTTATTCTTATTGTTGTTGTGTTAGGATTTATTCAATTTAACATTTTCTAGGCCTATAAACTAGTATCTTCCTTTGAAATTCCTCTCTCATAACAATATATTTTATATAATATCCTTTCTTATTCAGATAATATCACTTGTCATAATTTGTATATATTAAAATTTTAAATTTTATCTTCATTTTTTCCTTAATCATGCATTGCACATGCTTGGTTGTTAAACTTGTAAGAAAAATGGGGATATTTAATACTTTTTGTTTAACACACAGATAAGTCAATAAGAAACTGTGCATGTACCACTTGAGATATATTTTTCTTTTCCTTATTTGTTTAATTGGTGTGCAGAATGTATTTTGGAAATCTTTACGAGTCCTTTTCTGTTAAGGTCACACATTATAATGGTGTAATATTATCGGTAACCAGTGTGAGGTTTTTTTTGTTTAATTTTAAGTTCTTTATCAAATTGCTATTTATAACTTCACATGTTTGTAGTAGTCAGGACATATGTACTAATGCCACTGTTAGGATATAGTTACTGAAATAACATGTCCATGGTACATGACTGTTCAGATTTGAAAAAGATGTGTAACTGGATGAAAACTTGTTGAGTGGGGATGTCTTTGTGCATTTCACACCCAAAACCTATTGACTGACTTAATATTCAAATTGTTTATACCCTAGAATTCAGTTCCTGACTTAATATTTCAAATTCTTATTTAAGATTGCTGGAGTTAATTTTTCTATCTTTTGTCTTGATTTTCCAAAACTTCGCTTTATAAATTTATTATTATTGTAAATCTCGTATTATGTGAAGTTAGCTTTGTTGCCAATGCAACATGTGTTTTCTTAAAAAGCTCTAATATTAGTTCCACTTTCTTATTATTATATGTATGTTCCGGTAGTTTTGATGGTAACATAATTAATTATCTTGGTGATATTTCAAATTATCTACTCAACCCCTGCAAACTAGACAACTAGGCTATTTCAGATTTTCATCTAAGGTTGCTACCATCTGCATAACAACTCAAGCAAGTGGCAAATTGACTTGTGATTTTGTCAAAGTTGAATAAAATACTCAGTTGAATTATCAACTATTTTTTTGAACTAGTAAAGTAGTTGGATCCATTAAACTTTCTTACATGCATTGCAACATGACATCATGATGCTATGTGAAGAAGCTATCCATTTCATTCCTTCCTACAAGAGCATCTAAGTAAAATTGCATTTAGTAGTAGATATAAACATGCATGCAGCTTTGTCTTTTAACTTCTCCCTAGCTCCCTTCCTCTCTTGCTTGTTAACTTGTTTAGTTGCTCATTTACTGTGTCTTGGACTTATGCCTCCGAAGTTGCTAGGACTGCAAAATGTCTGAGTCCAAGTTGGGCTGGCATAAGCCCACCCCAAGCAAGTTTCCTTTTGGGCCATGATTTTAGTTAACCTGGCCAGGTCAATTAGGTCCGCAAAAAGCATTTTCATATTAGTTAGGTTGGGTAAATCATGACCTGAAACGAATACAATGCATTTTAGTTTGGGTTAGATCAGGTCTAGATTTAGGTCCAATGCACGATAACAAGGACGTATACTGCCTGTTATATATCTAGAAGGTCTAGCAATAACATGGATAATAAGTTGAGACAAAAAGGGCATTGGTGCAAATTACAACCACTAATGTTGTCTATGGAAATGCAATTCAACTAATTGACCCTTCCACCTACAAATAAGTACATGTAGCACCCAACCTCATGGGATCTTGGGTTGAGTTGAATTGAGCTATGCTAGGTTTTATCAGGTCATCTATGTTTGATTCATGCTAGACCTGATTAGCCCATGACTTGGGCTAGGTAACAAATAAAATATATGGACCAGATGCAACCTGCTTCTTCAAGGGGTTATCATATTTTAGACCTAGCTTGGATTTATGGGTCCTAAAGATTAGGTGGTGCTGGGCCTAACCAGATTGGAATTGGGCTGGGTCATGGGTCAACCCAACCGATTTGCAGCCCTAATGCTCACTTAAATTACTTAGCTCTAAGTGCCAAGTATTTGGCCATGGGTTTATGTTCTATTTTCTCGTGTAGAATTTTATACTTGCATTTCTCTTCCTTTTCTTTATAGAGGTTATATTGGTCTATATTTGGTATTTTGTTGCTTTGTGCAGTAATATAAGCCAGTAGCCATGATACTGCTGCCTTGGTTTATTATTCAAATAAATTTCTTTTCCCAACCTAAAAAATAAAAAATAAAAATCCTGTCCTTGGGATCTGAATACTGCAGTGTTTTGAACTATCTGAAATTGATGATTGTGAAGTTAACAATGATGCAGTAATGAAAACAAATGCTCAGTGAGATTCCGGGGGGAAAAAAGCACTTTATCTAGAATCTAAGAGTATAGTCTATCAGAAAATCTTTGATGGAAATTCAGGATTTATGTACAAATTTTTTCTACAAAGTTGTAATTGCATCTGTGTGTAACAAATGCTTTCAACAGATAAAGCAGTCAATTCCAAAAATCTGCCATTCTATCTTGTAAAGTCTGTTTGCTCCCCTTTTTTTAAATTTTTTGGGGTAAAATCTAAGATTATGACAACAATTGTTGATTGCATTAAGCTATCTATGATTTTCAGTTGCTATCATGCTACCACTTATTAAACATTTACTAATTATTGAATTGGTAACTTAATGCCATCTCCTTCTAGGCTTGATGTGGCTGATATTGGCTTGACTGCCCTGGTACGGCTGAGCAATGGTGACATGAGAAAGGCTCTGAACATATTGCAGGTTATTCTCCTTTAGTTGCAAGTATTAACAATGCTTTTTTTATTCAAAAGAAAAAAATCAGATAAGTAACCTTTTCATCTCTAACTTGGCATTTTATGTTACAAATTTCACCAGACTCTCCTTGCATGACAAAGTTGATATATAAAAATCCTAAGCATTGAGGGGGCTAATCAATATATTGTTGTTTCTTTGACCAGACTGACTAATATTTGCATGCTATATCGTAAGTGGTGCATAACAGTAATAGCAGTCTGCTGACAGTTTTAGACTGGAGAGAAACCTTATAGGGGCAAGCTTGTTCTAATTAATTTCCTGAATGGATGTTAAATGGTCTTCACCAACCTGTCTTGTAGGCCATGCCTGCTCTTTGTTGATACCAGTTATCTATTCAGATGCCCTCTGTATATTTTCCCAAATATGGCACACATCTGGCACTTTAGTCAGCATGTCAAAACTGGTGAAGGCACTTCTTGTGAAGGAGTAGCCATAGAGAAATCTGCATCAAAGTCTAGATTTCTGTTCCAACATATCAAAACTTGGAATAGAAAATTCTCCAGATAGAAATGAAAATACCCGTTACAGTTTCCACTATTTCAACAAGAAGGGGAAAGAGGTCTTGACAACGATATGCCCCCTACAGATAGGAAGTCAGAAAGAGGCAGAGTGCTGGGATCCAATGGTTTCAAGAGGTGCAACATACACATAGCACATTTATGTATAAATTGAAAACAAGAAAGTTGCATTCCCATAAGCTAATCATGGGCATGATTTTAAGTGAAAGGACATTATGAGAATGTTGGGTTCTTCATGTTATGCCTACATCATGAGTAAACTTACTCTAGAGACTAAGTTTAATATGGAAATTTAATGTATAGAGGGTAAGAGGTCAGGCCTTATGTCAACCCACCTTTTTTACTAGTTTGACCTTATTATTACATGGAATCTGAAGTGGAACTATCCTTGTCCCATCAGCAAAAGGAAATTCATGAGTTTTCAAATAATTAAAATCAAGATTAAAAATTAAATAATTTTCATTGTTTAGATTTTGATGATCACATATTCAGATTTACCAGCTAACCAAACTTGAGATGTGAATTTAAGACCTGAGGGCATGGGCTTTTCTGTCAGCAAGTGGTGAAATGGATTGTATAATTAAATTTACAAGAAAGCCCTTTTATACATTTTTTTTAAAAAAAATCTTTTACGCAGAACATCAAACTCAAATCAACTGGGTCATATGTTAACATGTGTCCTTAATTTATTTTGCTTCTAAGCTTCGCATTATTTTCATCCTATACAACTGAAATCAAGATTTTAAATACCAGTGGGATAGTAGGGCATCCTAGCGTCAAGTATCGGGTAGGGCACCATCTTGAGTGTCAAGATGGGATGAATCGAGAAATTAACTAGGACGGGACAAGATATCTATCATCTCGAGTGTTGGTACGCCCAGCATCCCATTCTGATGAAGAATACTGGGATAGGTTTGTCCCGTCATATTTAAAACTTCGGCTAAAATGGTAATCATCTTTTACTTGACCTCTATTTGACATTCATAATGTGGTCATGCTACCAAAGAATTAGTTTTCAGACCATATTATATATATAAAATATTATGTGAAATATACTGTTCTAATATGGGAGTGCATATATCCATGCAAGTTTGCTGGCATGCCATTAAAATAATCCATACTCAAAATGTTTCAGAATTCAATGCAACTTCTCAGCTGTTACTCTCGTACAAAGTAGGGGGAGGGGGAAAAGAAACTAGAGAGTAGGGACAGTTCAGTGTCTAGGAAACATGAATTGGTTCCAAACAGGTAAAAGGTTTTAGAAGGTCTGATTTCGAGCGATGAAGTATGACAAATTTTGTCATGATAAGACAATAAATTAGCGCCAACAGATGTAGATGGGATGGGGCCTGACATTATGCTTATGGTTTAGTAAAACTTATTAATAATAATGGCAACTTGCAAGCGAAACATGAAGTTACTTTTTCAATCATTAATGTGTTCATCTGTGGGTACATGATGCATGAAGGAAAGCTTAAGGGTCTTGACCATTGATCCACTGAAATTTCCAAAGCCCCCAGGGGTAAGCATTGCTCAGAGAAGAGAATTATTAAATTTATTTCTTGTATGATTACAAAGTTCTTGGGACTACTAGTAATTCATATTTTAGTTTGTCACCTATATCATGAGAAAGGACTGCATGTATTCCTTATTCTACGATTGTCTATTAAAATTTCTGGATTAAATATCTATATTTGTTGTTGGATTAGCTTTCACTTTTGTTTCTGATAGGTTTAGCTTTTTCACATCTGTAATCTTTTTTCCTGCAAATGAGGTAGCTTATCTCCTTTAATGTGGACAGTCAACACATATGGCTTCTCAACATGTAACAGAAGAAGCTGTCTACCTCTGCACTGGAAACCCGATGCCCAAAGACATCGAGCAGATAGCCTATTGGCTACTTAATGAATCATTTACAGTCAGTTTCGGATGTATCCTACCACATGCACAACTTTTTTTTTTTTTTTTTTTGATGCGTAAGATGAATTTAGTGGGGATTCTGTACAAGAATTGCTATCTTAGCTTTGTTTAGATATATCTGATATTAAAATGAGAAAGGGACTGGCCTTGGTTGATATTGTGAGGGAGGTTACAATGTAAGTCAAAACATGCTTGAGGTCATTTTTTTCACGTTGCCTTCTCTTTGTTGTGTTGGCTAAATCACATTTTCATGAATTGTTCTCAGGTTTGTTTTCAAGATCCAAATGCCATCAGATGTCCGAGTTAAGCTAATCAACGATTTGGCTGATATTGAGTATGTACCTCCTTTATCTGAGTTAAGCTTATCAGTTTCATGGTTAACTTTATGTGACTCCTGCATTTATTTATTTTACATAATCTGGTCATAAGGTGTGAGGTCTCAATTGGTTCCAATCAAGTCACAAATCTTGCATGGGTCATTTCTAATTTCAATTAGTATTGTGTAGGATTTGTGCCTTGTATTGGCTATTATAGTCTATGGATTAGATCAGGGATTCGAGTTTCAGTGGGACAGGGCCTAAGACGGCCGAGACATCAAATCCCAAAGAGATCCGAGACCAATCCAGTCCATCTCGTCCCATTCTGTCCATCTATAATATGTTAATTTTAAATAAATATAATTTATTATAAAAATGTAACTTTTAAAGTTTAAATATATTTAAAAATCAAATAAAAACATTGGAGCTTTACAGATAATCTTTTTAGAAAAAAGCATTCCAAGTAAACTTTGGGACACTTAACTGGATCATGGATTGAGACAGGATAGGACATGAGGCATCTTGTTCCGTAAAAAAATCGGAACACCTCTTGTTGAGGGTAAAATCACTATGTCAATAATCGTGCACATGGCTAAGGCTAGCCTTGATTCCTATCCGCTGTGCGACATCCGTCCGGGATAAGTCAGCCTCGGTAAGTTGGGGCGCCTTAGGCCCTCGCCGAGCCAAGGACTCCCAAGGCGTGGATCACATCTCTCGGCCCCAGCCGAGCTATATCCTTTCTCGGCCCCAGCCGAGTTATGGCTATGTCTTCTCTCAGCCCCAGCCGAGCTATGTCATCTCTCGGCCCCAGCCGAGCTATGTCATCTTTCGGCCCCTTTAGCCGATCTTTTTCATCGCTCGGCCTAATCCGAGCGATATCTATGCCTCTGCGGAATTCGACACGGGAGAACCCGAATTCGTGAGATTCCAAATATAAATCATATTCGGGAGTAGCTTGGACCCGCGAGAGTGGCCTAGGACCCTGGAGCCTTTGTCCTCACCAAATCACGAGACATCAACAAGCTCTCCTAGCTGTCGATCCTCTAACCAACAAGATACGAATCCTACCAACCTCATAACAAACTGGATTCAGATCCTAACGACTTTCGGACCCACGATGCCCTCAGGGAATCAGGTGATCCTCTATAAATAGAGTCGTCTGCCGACTCCTCAGGTACGTACGCACTTGCTCACTAGAACCCTCTCCTTTTGCTCTATCTTCCGTCATTAGCGCTCTGTTCTGAGCCTCGGAGGGACTCTTCAGCGAGAGCCTTCTTCCCATTTTTGTTGATCGCTGATCTCCACTGACTTGAGCGTCGGAAGGTCTTCCACAGAGGGTCATCCCCAACGCCTCTCGCGTGAGGACTATTTTGCAGGTCCACCCAAGCGGGAGCCCATGCTGCAGCCCGACCGCGCCCGAGTTGGAGGACAGATTTTGGCAGCAACAAATTGGCGCTAGAGGAAGGGCCTCAAGTCCCATAAACTTGTGATCCAGGAGATAAGGATCTCGATCTGAAAGAGAACTCCCATGACCAACCGAAGAAAGGCTACCTCCGAAGCCCGAGATCAGGTCGCCTCCCAAAGGCCTAATCCGGCGAGCAGTGTTGCGCCACCACCACCGCCAGTTGAGACTCCATCGCCACTGGCGGCCCTGGTGACCCAGGACCAGTTCGCCTCGTTGGTCTAGCAAGTCCAGGCTCTGGCCCACCTGATTCAGGGGTGCTCTGAAGCCCCCCATCCGGCTGCTCCTGCCCCTCACCCCCCTGAGGAGGATGCAGCCCCTGCTCATCTAGCAACCTCTTCTTTTGGCTCGCATGGGGTCGCGGACCCTCCTCGCCGTCCCAGAGAAGCTGAGCTAGCTCCCCAAGGAGTCCACGGCAGAGATCTCCCTAGATTTCGGCGGGCCCGATCCCTCTCCCCGATGTTCTTTCGCCACGATTCAACACCGTCTCAGTATCCTCCTTGTCCTGCCCCTTCTGCTTTTCCTGATAGGGATATCCGTCGCCAGCTCCAGGAAATGCGTCAAGAGCTAGACGCCGCCAAGCAGGCCCATCCGCTTCAAAATAAGGCGGAGCAGGACATCCTTCTAAGAAGATCATGGAGGAAGTGATTCCCTCCCACGTTAAGCTGCCTGCCATCGAGCCTTATCATGGCTCCTCCGACCCCGACGATCATCTCAGCAGCTTTCGATCGATCATGATGTTCCACGGGGCATCAGATGCGATCTCTGCCGTGCTTTCCCTTCCATCCTCAGGGGATTTGCTCGAACCTGGTTCAATGCTTTGAAACCAGGTTTAGTTAATTCCTTTGATAAGTTGAGCCGCCTCTTCATCAGCCAGTTCGTTAGCAGCCGCCGTCACAGACGGAGGTCCGACTCCCTCTTTGAGGTTAAGCAGAGAGAGGGGGAGTCCTTGAAGAAATATCTCGGCTGTTTCAACACGACCATGCTAGAGGTGGATAAGCTCATCAAGGCAAACTTCATTCGGGAGGTGAATTATCCAAGCTGCCTGTCCATGTCGTTATGGTGAAAAAGTCGAACGGTAAATGGTGAATCTGCATCGACTTCACTGACCTTAACAAAGCATGCCCAAAGGATAGTTTCTCTCTCCTTCGGATCGACCAGCTCATGGATGCTACCTCCGGTCATCAGATGCTGATCTTCATGGACGCATATTCAGGCTACAACCAGATTCAGATAGCACCCGAGGATGAAGAAAAGACCGCCTTTATAACCGATCGAGGTATCTACTGTTATCGTGTCATGCCCTTTGGTCTGAAAAATGCAGGCACCACTTACCAAAGGCTGGTGAACAAAGTCTTCAAGAAGCAGATCGGTCGGAATATGGAGGTGTATGTCGATGACATGCTGATGAAAAGCAAAGAAGCGTCCCAGCATATTGGGGATCTTTCTGAAAGCTTCACGGCACTCCGAAGGTATCGAATGAAGCTCAATCCAACGAAGTGCGCCTTCAGCGTCACCTCGGAGAAGTTTCTGGGCTTCATGGTTTCTCAGCGAGGCATCGAAGCCAACCCGCAGAAGATTCAAGCGCTTCAGCAAATGACACCCCCAACATCTATCAAGGAAGTCCAGCGCCTGACGGGAAGGATTGCAGCCCTCAACCGCTTTGTGGCTCGGTCGGCCGAGAGGAGCCTTCCTTTCTTCAAAGCTCTTCGATTTGCTAAGAATTTTCAATGGACTCCCGAGTGCCAAAAGTCATTCGAGGACCTCAAGAGATATCTTGGCTCGCCACCCCTCCTCAGTAGCCCCAATCCGAAAGAAATGTTGTTTTTGTACATGGCAGTCTCTGAAGGCGCGATTGGCTCGGTTTTGATCAGAAAAGAGAAGAAGACCCAAAGGCCGATCTACTATGTCAGCAAACTTCTTCGAGATGTCGAGATAAGGTACACCCGAATCGAGAAGCTGGTCTTGGCCCTGATAATATCGGTTCGGAGATTATGACCATATTTTCAAGCACATTCCGTGACGGTCCTTACCGATCAGCCCATTAAGGCGGTGGTTCATCGCCCGGAGACATCAGGAAGAATGGCTAAGTGGGCCGTTGAGTTAGACGAGCATGATATCCGTTATCAACCTCGCCCGGCCATCAAAGCCTAGATTCTAGCTGATTTTCTCCTTGAGTGCACCATCCCAGAAGATGGCTCCACTCCGGACTCTTCCGAACATCCAAGATCTGACGCCCTGTGGCTCCTCCACGTCGACGGATCCTCCAATGCCAATGGCTTTGGTGCTGGTTTGATCCTCACCAGCCCCAAGAGGACGACCTTTGAGTACGGCGTTCGATTCTCTTTCCCAGCCTTCAACAACGAAGCCGAGTACGAGGCTTTGCTCGCTGGACTTCGAATTGTCCGTGATCTGAAAGTGAAGAGTCTGAATGCCTTTATCGACTCTCAGTTGGTGGCCGGTCACGTGCGGGGCGAATTTGAGGTCCAGGAGCCTAACATGATTCGGTATCTCTAGCAGGTGCGGGACTTGCTTTCTCACTTCTCTGAATTTGAAGTTATCCGGATCCCCAGATCTGAAAATGCCCGTGCCAATCTATTATCCCAACTGGCGACTACGGAGTCGATGAGTTCCGAGCAAAAGTTTCCCCTGGAAATCCTGGAAAAACCTAGCATCGCGGAGGCAGACCGAGTGATGCAGATTGAGGTTGAGCCATCCTGGTTCGACCCAATATTAAAGTATCTTAAAGAAGGGTCGCTCCTAGCCGACCACAAGGAAGCAAGGAAACTGAGATTGCAAGCTACCCACTATGTGCTGATCGACGATCAGCTGTATAAGCGGTCCTTTTCCATGCCGCTGCTCAAATGCCTCCGCCCGTCCGAAGCTGATTATGCTCTTCGGGAGGTACATGAAGGAATCTACGGCAACCACCTAGGGAGTCGATCTCTGTGCCACAAGGTGCTGCGCCAAGGATATTACTGGCCTACCATGCAAAAGGATGCCGATGATCTCGTCCGAGCCTGTGACCCGTGTCAGAGGCACTCCAGCATCCAGAGGCTCCCCTCCGCTAGTCTGGTCCCTATTTCCTCCTTGGCCTTTTGCTAAGTGGGGGATGGATATTCTTGGTCCTTTTTTCCTTGCCACTGGACAGAGAAAATTTCTATTTGTCGCCATCGACTACTTTATCAAGTGGGTCGAAGCCGAAGCAGTAGCCCAGATAACCAAAGCGGGCCAGGAACTTCGTGTGGAGATCCATCATTTGTCGCTTTGGCCTCCCGCATACCATCATCACCGACAATGGCAAGCAATTTGATAATCCCAAGTTCCGGGAGTTCTGCGAGGATCATAACATCAGTCATCGCCTCACCTCGGTAGGGCATCCGCAAGCCAACGGAGAAGCCGAGGTAACAAACCGGACCCTGCTTCAAAGGATTAAGGCTCGGCTCACCAGAGCCTGAGGCAGATGGGCGGACGAACTTCATCATGTTCTATGGGCCTACCACACTACCCAAAGAATCCCCACCGATAAGACCTCGTTCCGGATGGCCTTTGGCACGGAAGCTATCATTCCCGTGGAGATAGGCCTTCCCTCTCCGCGAGTGGAAAGCTACTCAGAAGAAACTAATAACGAGCAGCTTCGAACCAATCTCGACTTGGTGGAAGAGATCAGAGAAAAAGCTCGAATCAAAATGGCCGCGTACCATCAAAGAGTGGCCTGCTACCATGCCTTTAGAGTCAAGGGCAAATCCTTCTCGCCCGGCGATCTTGTCCTCCAGAAAGCATCCGTCTCCAAGCCGCTGGAGCAGGGAAAGCTCTCTCCAAATTGGGAAGGTCCTTATCAAGTAGCAGAAGTCATCGGACCTGGCACCTACAAGCTCCAAGACCTGAACGGGAAATCCATTCCCCGGACGTGGAGTTCGGACAATCTCTGCATATATCATCAATAGAGTACGCTCTCTATAGACTCACCCCATTTACAGTTTTGGCATCTTGTTTATGATTCGCGGCAAAACCGCTACGATCGTTCTTTCAAAAAGTCGCAATAGAAAACAGATGTCGTTTACGCATCCATTCTCGGCATGACCGAGCTATCTCCTTGAGCTGAATCTCCATACCTCGGCTAGGCCGAGCTTTGAGCCAGAGCTACATATCTCGGCTATGCCAAATTACACTTCGCGAAGGCTTGGTGTGGCCGAGCGCCCCCGGCGCAGCTGGGAGCCGTGTAATCTCCAAAATATCGTTACAAGCCCCGGCCGAACCGAACGCCAAAGAAATATTGTTCGGATTCGGGCAGCTTACAAGCCCCGGCCGAACCAAACAATCTCCAAAGCTTAATTCGGATTCGGGCAGCTTACAAGCCCCTGCCGGATTAAATAATCTTCAAAACTTCATTTGAATTCGAGCAGCTTATAAGCCCCGGCCGAATTAAATAATCTCCAGAACATCGCTCAAGGTTCAGGCAGCTAACAAGCCCCGATCGGAACCAAAGAACAAAAACCTCGGCAACAACCGAGTGACATCCTTAATCCTTGGTAACAACCGAGCGATATCCAGAGGCTCCGACCTAGTCAAGTAATCTCTCCAACGCCCTGATGCAACTAAGGCGTCCCATTATACCTCGGTAGAGGCAAAAGACCTCCCACAATTCGACAGCAAAAACATGCCATGAGTTGTCTTTCCCTGAAGAAACACCTGCTTCGTTCTGCAAACAGGATCATGCTTACTTCATGACTCCACCGGACTGCCCAAGTCCCTCTTTGACTCACATAGATATACGTGTTCTCCACTGAGGACCGGACATTGATCCTAGCAAGAACAAAGCAGCAATAGCGCTGCCGAAATATGCTGACATAAAAAGCGTAATGTGGGAGCAACAACTCTCAGCGCAAAAAAAAAGCAGGTGCTGAAGAAAGAAGGAATGAAAACTTTCTTTATTTCCTCATCAAAAGAAAAGTTACAACATCCTGAAAGGAGTTACAAGTGCATCAAAGCACAAGAAATAAAAACGAGTAAATAGCTCGGCCGAACTGCTTCAGTCAGCTTCGGTTAACAATGACGCTTCGGCATCCGACCCAAAAGATCAGGCGACCAGCCAGCTCGCCCTGATAGATAGCAAGGCCGACTTCCCATGGGTCCTCTGGATGAATTAAGAGATCCAAAAAGAGGCACAGACCCGTGGATGCAGATGCTGAGGAAGCTTCCCCCTGAGTGGAATGCTGGGCTGCAGGTCACTGCCCGATCGAGAGAGATAAGGGACCATCAGCCCCACACTGCTCTCAACTCCCTTTTCACATGGCGGAAGATTCCCCGCACGGAGGGGCTAAGCATCCAGCCAGAGGGAGAAGGAAAAGTCCGCGCATGCTACGGGGGTACATGTGCATTTCCTACCCTGCGACCCCCGTAGCAAACCACAAAGGACACATAGGAAGCGCATATGTGCACTCTCTGTGATCTCTGCGGACCTCCTGTGCGCTCTCCATATGATCTTCGAAGCTCCTCCCTTGAGGACGAGCTGCTCTCCAGCAGCTCTTTTGTCACCCCGGCTATCCGTGGGAAGGTGGCTTACAAAAGGAAAACTCAGTCCCTCCACTCTCAGCTTTAGGGACGCAGACATCATGAAAACTTTCACAGCTCACAGAGAAGAAAATTTTGGGGATGGCCTAGCACGGCCCCTTCCTCCCCTTTTTATAGGCAAAATGGACCGGGAGTAGCTATTAAAGCAGTAAGCCCCGAGGTTCAAAATGCCCAATCCACGCTGCCACGTGGCTTCCCAGGATGAAAATAGCGCCCTTCGATGTGCGCCAAACGCGTTGCTCAGCCCATGACATACGCCAGAAGATTTCCTCTGATCCCGGATCATAGGTCTTAAATGCAGAAAATCGTCCGCTGATCTTAGAGATACGGGCAGGCCTAGGAAATCGCTCAGTAAAAATGATACCCTCCAATGGCAAACAAGCGCTTGCGTCGTACGTTGAAACGACCTGCCTTGGAAAAAGTCGATCTGATGAGTGTCCCAGGAAAGTGCCGAGGCGATCTTTCGCAAACTACAGAGCCGTATTATCCTTTTCGGCAAAGAGAAGATCAGCTCCTTGGAAAAGGTAAAAGCATCGGCAGAGTCATAAAAAGGCGCAGAAGTCAAGTACTCCTCAGTGAGGACATCTCGATATCCACCGCTCCGGCCCAACTGCCCGTTATGCCTCAGCATAAATCGAGATATTGCACTGTGCTTTCGCTTAAGGCCAAAACTGCCTCTAAACTTCGGAATAAACCGAAGTATCTCTTCAGTATAGCGTGGTTGAACACGGCCTTTTGCTTTGATCCGAGCCAGGATAGCAGCCGTTGTCTCAGCGATAACGAAGTACCCTTTATACTTCGGCCAAACCGTGCGATACATTGCACCCTGACCGGAACTTGTGAAGTTCCCTTTACCTCGGCCAAAGCATGAACACCGCATTTTAAGTCTTGCAGAGATCGACTAGGATTCCCTCAAGGGGGTGTATCGTTTATGAGGCTTACATGATAAAAACAAGCATTACAAAAATAACAGCAAATGCGGGAGTTGTAGAAATTTTTCCTTCCATTCATCATGAAAAAGGGGAAAGACAAAAAGGAAGATACATTGGCCCTTACAGGGGCTTATCATTCCCTCGGGACGCCATTGAGCTCTCCCCCCGCCATGGACCCGGCTTACCCACCTGTTGTTGGAGGGACACCACCTGCCTCTTCAGCCGACTGTTGGCTTCGCGGAGAAGCTCGATCTCCCTTGTGGAAACGGCCAGATACTGCTCGGCCGCTTTCATAATTTGTTCGCGGTTTGCGAACAACGAAGCTAAAACCTCTCTGTCGACTGTCACCATGGTGCGGCTCCAGTGCAGCCCCCTGCGACCGTCAATACCGCTGTTTGGCCTTCCATTTGATCGTCCCTCATTTTCGGAAGCCATTTCAGTACTTGGAAGATCAGTTGAGGAGATGGTTATAGGCAGCACTCCTTCGCCCTTTTTAAAGTGCCCCCGACGGGCATGCCGATTGCCAGGGCCATTAACCCGAACGTTACGACTGTGGGACATGCCGCGTGTCACCGCCTTAGCGGGCGTTCGCGGGAGATGAAGAGTTTTGCTCCTCAATCGAGAAGGATCATTGGTAATCCCTCGGCGCTCAAGGCTCGCCCGCATCTTCGCCCTGGATAAGCCAAATCACCTCGGTCCTAGCCAAGATGTTTATGTAATTCTTGGTCCTCTCCAGTCGACCTACCAAATCTCTCGGTTCTAGCCGAGTTATCGCATCTCGCGACTTCAACCGAGCGATTACATTACTCGGCCTAAGCCGAGCTATCACGTCACTCGGCCCCAGCCGAGCTATCCCTATACCTCGGCCTCGACCGAGACATTTATTTAAACCCGAACTAAGTCGGTCGAAGAATGCGAACAAGTTATGACTTGTTCGCAGTCGAAAGGAAGTTTGCAATTAAAAGATTGGCTAAAAAGATAGGCAAATGGGGGCCGAGGGCCCGTTCATTGAAAATCCAGACTAAACTACATGTCTAAAAAAGGCAAAAGTACACAAATAACTCTCAGGGGTCAGGGGCTGGATCAGTTCCAGTAGTGCCCTCAACAACGCTCGGAGAAGCCTGGCTCGTTTCGCCCACTTCAAGGTTGTCGTTTCCTCGGCGACGGATTTGAGGCGTCCTTCAGGGGCCGGGGCCTCACTAGCATCCAGAATAGCGTCGAGGTCAACGTTCGAAGCATCACCATATTCATCCTCTTCAGCTCCTGGGGTACAAGCCTCAGATATTTCAACATCCAAGAAGGAGAGGTCCCATTCTGGATGCTCCTTGGATATTTTACTTCGAACGTCCTCCAACACCAAGCTGGAAGGCGTCGGCACAGATTGCATCTTGCTCGCCCCTGAGCAGAGCGAGCCGCATCTCGGCTTCAGCAGCTTGGTTTCGAAGTAAGGTGACCTGTCCCTCAGTTTCAGCAGTTTGACTCCGCAGTAAGGCAATCTGCTCCTCGGTCTCAGCGACTCGCCTTTCGAGCTCTGAGCTCCTCCCTCGGCTGGATGCCAATTCCTCTTGCAGAGTTCGTGTCCGGCTCCGATTCTCTAGCTCCGCCTTCTTCATCTGCAAAAACAGAGTTAGCCGGTGCCACGATGAGCTAGCAAGGGAAGCCAAAAAGGGGTAGTACCATACCTCCTCCTCCTGCCAGGATAACTTCTGGGTCAACTCCTTGACCTCGTCAAAAGCCCTCAATATGTCGGCCTTAACCCGCTCAATTCTGCCCTTGAGATCACTGATCTTCGACTGCCTATTGTCAGCTTCTCCCCAGGCCTGGGAGAGCTCGCTATCGAGTTGGGTTAACTTTTTCTGGTCCCATTTGATCCTGTCATCCCTGTCAGCTATACCGCGGTTAAGTTGTCGTACCTTCTCCTTCAGCTTGCCAAGCATTTTGTTCAAGCGATTTCTCTCCTCGACGGCCTCTCTCCTCTGCCTGCCTAGGCTTTCACTAAACTGTTTCTTGACAGTCTCCATTTATCCAGCATGCTTGGACTTGATCTGCGATAACTCCAGGCATGCGTTATCGTACCTCGCCAGGAGCCCTTGTAGCTCTTTAACTTCGAGCCTCAGCTTGGACGCGTCATCTAGGGCGGCCTGATGCAGCACCCTCATCTTCGCCAAATTCTTGTTGGTGGTACCCAGAGCTTGTTCAAATGTATCAGATGCCTTCGCTCGCGATCGAAGCTCGGCGCTGGCTCTCCTGGCCTAGGCGCTGGTCCCTGTCGCCAGATTCAAGCGCCAGCACAGTGCCCCGGTGATCAAAGCACTCTGCAGAATGAAGCACAAGTGAGAAGAGAGCGACCAAGCTAACCAGAAAGCACTCACTACTCGGGAATAATAACTCACTCGGGAGATGTAGGACCTGGCTAGCCCCATAAGGGTAGAATTGTTGATCTCGGGGAGAAGATGGGCTTCCATCACCACATTCCGCTGGCCAAACATGGCGTCGATCAGGTCTAGATCTGCGAACTCATTCGCCGAGGGACCTGCACTCGGGTACAGTGTTGACCTCATTAGGGCAGTAAACGCCGCCTCAACTGTCGATTCCGAGCTACCAGGCTGACCATCCCCGTCCGAAGGATCGGTCCGGGCGACCTCCGACTGAGAAGCCTTTGACCTCCCGGTCTCCCTTAGCAGAATTCTAACCTGGGATGCCTCGGATAATTCGGCCAGCCCAGGCACCAGTTTTCTCGAACCTTTGGTGGAAGAAGCTTCGGCTGCAAGACCTTTACTTTGCTCTCTTCCTTTGTCCGAGCTCCTTCCCTCGATCACAGGCACCTGCTCCTCCCCCGCAGGCTCCACCAATGCCTCGGTCTGTTCATCAATTTCCCCAACCACTCCAGGAGGAAGTTCTCCAGCCGTAGGCTCCTTTTGAGCCCCCACTACAGTCGGCCCAACGTCCCTCAAATCCCTCCTGTCTTCCTGCCAAGGCCAGAGGCATTTCCTTGCTCGGAGGAGGGCCCTCAGAGGCACCAACCTCCGCCGTGCCAGCCGTTGGCTCACTTTCAAAAGAAGGGGCTCCCAGACAAGCCAACGGAGTTTCATCCGGGCTGTCTACTATCTCCACCACTAGAGGACAGGGAACCTCAGCAGTCCTCTCTGTATCCTCCTATGCTTTCAGCGCCTCCGCCGTGACTGCCTCAACCTCTGGCGAGTGCTCCTCGGAAAAACGAGCCGTCTTCTCGGGCTTGCGTTTCTCCCCTCCGCTGCTCTTCCTCGGGCGCTTGCTCATCCCCTTCTTGCTACGGCCCGATAGTTCAGACTTCTTGGTTGCGGGAAGAGAGAGCAAGCAGTTAGACCGAGACATATTTGCTCAAGCGAAATCAATGGAAAAAGAAAAAAACTTACTATGCGGGTCAAGGGGGCTAAGCCCGTCGGCGAAAAGAGCCTCCTTCGATAGTAAATCGTTGGCCGAAAACGTTATACCATCACGAAGGACCTCTAAGTCCTTCTCCTGCTCGGATAGAATCGGATGTGTTTCCACATCTCGAACAAAGTTTCCCCATCTCCGGGGAAAGTCGGAGCTAATGTTCCCCTCTGCAATGAAAAACCCGACCTTCCACTCATTTATAGACGATGGCTTATCCGTTATCGTCTTGAATGACCTCCGAGGTCCGATGTAAGGCCATTCTGATTTCCTCCCAGCCATCAGATAATAACAGGCGCGAAAGAGAGGAAGAGTTGTCGTTACCTGAATCCGGCTGCACATCGAGATAAACCCGATGACACTGCGCCAACTGTTGGGAACCACCATCTTCGGGCAAATATTGTAGAATCTCATGATTTCCTTCACCAAAGGATGAAGGGGAAATCGAAGGCCCGCCTTCAGACTGTCTTCATAAAGAAAGACTTTGCGCTCCAGATCTTGCGAAACCCTATGTCGGGCTCCGGCAATCTCAAAAGGACATCCGGGGGAATGCCATACTTTTGGCGTATCCTTCCTAAATCCTCGGCGGCAATCTCTGAAACTATATCATCGGGGCTCATCATCATGCTGGCCGAGAGAAGCACCGAGCAAGACTACAGAGGAAGCAAAGAGCAAGATTCTCCAAAGAAGAGCGAAAGAGTGCTGCGAACAGGGACGGCGCCGTTTCGACTTTACTTTCCCCCAAAGAAATCGCCTTA
The DNA here is from genome assembly GCA_900491605.1 of Calamus simplicifolius. Classification (NCBI taxonomy): domain Eukaryota; kingdom Viridiplantae; phylum Streptophyta; class Magnoliopsida; order Arecales; family Arecaceae; genus Calamus; species Calamus simplicifolius. The sequence continues at coordinate 375,238 of UESW01004342.1, read as the reverse complement.
AGAAAAAGAGGTTGAGACGCCCGGAACCGCCATTGTGGACGCTGTAAAAACCAGGATTTGCTACGTGGCAATTCTCCGACCGCCGCCTCAAAGGAGCCTTATGTGACGTGCCCTGTAAAGGCACATCTCGCAAAGGCATGGCGGCCACGCTGCATTAAATAGGGCATCATTGCGTAGGCTGTCAAACCCGGATCCCTCCGTTCAAGTCATGCCACCTGGAATTATACTCCCTACGCTCGAACCTACGCTTTGAACTAGGGAGTGGGGGGCATGTGTTGAGGGGTAAAATCATTGTGTGTCAATAATCGTGCACATGGCTAAGGCTAGCCCTGATTCCTACCCGCTGTGCGATACCTGCCGGGATAAGTCAGCCTCGGTAAGTTGGGGCGCCTTAGCCCCTCGCTGAGCCAAGGACTCCCAAGGCGCGGATCACATCTCTTGGCTCCAGCCGAGCTTTGTCTTCTCTCGGCCCTAGCCGAGCTATATCCTCTCTCGGCCCCAGCCGAGCTATGGCTATGTCTTCTCTCGGCCCCAGCCGAGCTATATCCTCTCTCGGCCCCAGCCGAGCTGTCTTCTTTTGGCCCAGCCGAGCTATATCCTCTCTCGGCCCCAGCCGAGCTATGGCTATGTCTTCTCTCGGCCCCAGCCGAGCTATGTCATCTTTCGGCCCCTCTAGCCGATCTCTCCTATCGCTCGGCCTAGCCCGAGCGATATCTATGCCTCTGCGGAATTCGACGCGGGAAAACCCGAATTTGTGAGATTCCAAACAGAAATTATATCCTGGAGTGGCCTAGGACCCTGGAGCCTATGTCCTCACCAAATCACGAGACATCAACAAGCTCTCCTAGCCGTCGATCCCCTAACCAACAAGATACGAATCCTACCGATCTCATAACAAACTGGATTCAGATCCTAACGACTTTCGGACCCACGATGCCTCAAGGAATCAGGTGATCCTTTATAAATAGAGTCATCTGCTGACTCCTCAGGTACGCGCGTACTTGCTCATTAGAACCCTCTCTCCTTTTGCTCTATCTTCCGCCATTAGCGCTCTGTTCTGAGCCCCGGAGGGACTCTTCAGCGAGAGCCTTCTTCCCATTTTTGTTGATCGCTGATCTCCACTGACTTGAGCGTCGGAGGGTCTTCCGCAGGCCTCTCGCGTGAGGATTGTTTTGCAGGTCCACCCAAGCGGGAGCCCACGTTGGAGGACAGATTTCGACAGAAACACCTCTATTCCATGAATTTAAAACCATATATTAAATTAGGTCCAATAGTTGATTAGACTATGACTCGAGCTGAATTTTTTAATGAAATCAATTTTTAAATGAGTTGAGTCAGGTTATCCATCCTTGACCAGCTGGTTAAATAGGTTTATTTTGCAGACTAAAATTCCCTTGATATATGTGGTTAAACTGATGTTGTTTATGTAATATTTATCAACCAACAAGAGTTTTTATTGCTTATCAAAAAAAGAGTTTTTATTGGAAAAGCCAAAAAGAGGAGCTGCAAAGTTTCATGGAAGTGGTATCCATCTGCATGTGGTCCATTTTAATTTGTTGAATCCTGTGAAATTCTTGAGCACCTGCCTATATGAATAAATGGGATGTTGATGATCAAGCATGTTGAAAGAATTTGCAAGCAGTACCCTGAATATGCCAAAAGAAAAGCACCGAGTATGCTACAGATTCTCTGTTCTTGTAACTCTTCATCTTTGCTCTAGTAGTTTTTCAAAATTAGATGTTATATCATGGATCAGAATCAATTCAATGAGGGAACACCGGCTTCTTCTTTTTCACCTGATGACAATGTTATTTCATCTACGTTTTCTCAACCGTAATAAGGGTCATTGAGCAAATGTCAAATGTCTGTGCAACTAAACTGTGATATCATAAAGAGGAGATAGATATGACAAGCAAATTCAGTTTAAGAAGCTGAATACAAAGATAAGTGCAGTGCTCTATCTATTCTCTCCACTCAGCTAGACAGGGGATAGCTTTGTATGAGAGATACAAGGGGCACAACCTAAATGCATGAGCACATAATTATTTTGCTTTTATTTTTTAAATTTAGACATGGTGTCCATCTTTTCCCACTGCTGCTACAGTCTTTTTCACTGATATTTCTTTTAGTAACCATGTGCCCCACTAGTGTCTACAGATAAAGCTTCTTGAGATACACAACTTGAATTACAGTAAAAACCGGCAATTACCATTTGTTTCCTTATATCAGCTTCAATTAAAGATAACATCATTTCCCAAGTAGCCAGTGTACATGAAAATCATGCATAAGAAGTAACTGTTACATCTAAAGCTAAATATGTTTGTATATGTCTGAAATGACTGCTGCTCTTGATGGACTGAAGGTATTTCTATTTGAAAAGGTTTCGTCAATTAACTTGCAGCACCAACCCATCCTTGTTGCCATATGGCATCCAAGGATTGGTAGAACACCACAATTTTTTTACAACTTTTAGTGCAGCAATCAACATAAGTACTCAACAAGACTCCGAGCCTGTCAGTTTGACTTGGCATCGATTGTTTGAACCACTCTTACTATCTGAAACCCAAAGAAAGGGAGTACCTCTGCTCCCTCGACTCTAGAATCTGAAGTTTCATGTTTTACATTTTTTACTTGTTTCAGAAATTGCACTTGTTTCAGGAGTATTACTTTTTTATTCTTTTAGCTAAAGTAACAGTCTTGGAAGCTATTGTTTGTTGTTTAACTGTTTCTACCGTGTTTGGCTTGCAGGTATAGATTGAGTTTTGGATGCAATGATAAATTACAAATAGGGTCGCTCATCTCTACATTCACAAATGCTCGTTCTGCTCTGGTTGCCGCTGCCCAGTGAACTTGCATCCTGAGGTTGTTTTTATTTCCTTGAACATCTTTGCCTTGGATACTATAGTTGAACTCATGGCAACCCTGCATCCAGTGTATTGGGTTGATTGTGATCAAAGTAATTTCTGTGTAAAGGCTGACTGATTATACACAAAGAAATGTAGCTTTCTCCAAGCTACAGATGTCAGCTATTTTTCTTGACTTTTTCGTACAACACTTCTCCTGGTTTGATTGTTAAGGATTGATGTGAAGAATGTAGAGTTTGTACAATACTTAAGGTATTTTGTGCTAAACCTTATCAATTTGTAGGGATGCAGCATAATGTGCGAGTAGTTTTGGTTTTTATAAATGCATCAGTTTGAAATTACTGCTCTCAGAGCATATTTCTGAGAATATTCATGCCTACCTTGTCCTTCTTTTTCCTTTTATTTAATAAAATTTGAAGGAGAAAATTATATCATGGAAGCAACTCAAGTCTCAGAAAACGTCCAACTTTTTTTTGGCACATGATGCGTTTAGAAAAGCTTGCGAAAACCTGTGTTTGCCTATATCTTTTTGTTCATAGGAATGCCTGAATAATTTGGGAAGGGGAAGTTTGATTGGGAGCAATGTGAGTGGTGAGACTGAGTCAAGGCTTCCAGGGTTTTCATGCTGTTTATAGACATACTAATTAGGCTTAAGCTTAATTCATTTGTGTTTGGTCCAGGATTGATCGGACTTGGAAGTGAGCAGGATCCTCAAGATCATGCACCCCACAGTGAACGGGTGGTTGATGTTATCGCGCAGGCTTAGGTATAGGGTATGCTATTTCTGCTGCTGGTGGTGGTGATGATGGTGGTGGGGAGAAAACCAGTGGTCATCTTAGACTCCTGCCGGCGTGTTAGAGCAAAAGCAATCTATGCTGCTCTTTGGTGGGAAAGAGCCAATCAGACGGGTGCTGAACGGCAAGTTATCGATGGGTGAGTGTTTGTGGGCTGACTTGAGTTGTCGAGATCTTTTATGGGTTTTTTTTTTTAAAAAAAACAAGAAAATAAAAAGCTTTGCTCCTTCACGTTTTTATCTATTTTGCCAAAGGCGATCGTGAACATATTTAAAGTGCCTAGCAACCTTAACGCCAACTTTAATTCATGAATTTGGATCCTCTCTATGCTTGGATCCAGCTCTCATACAACAACAAAATGCAACTTATGATATACCCTGTTCTTAGATTTTCTTATACTAGAGATGTTGCACCACGTGTTTCTGGCACCAACAACACTTATTTATCTAAAATATGCTTTTAGGTTCTCAATCTTTTATCCAGAATTCATTTTAGTCCTCAGCTTTCAGTTACAATTAATGCCCATGTTACATTCCTTAAGTTCTCTTCCATGAGATTAGATTATATTATCGCCAAATCACCCTCCTTGGACGTCAGGTAAGGATGTGGGTCCATAAGACGACGAAGACAGGACTGGAAATCTTCAAATGCTTTCTCCTCAAGCAGGGATCCTGCAAGGAAGTCTCCTAGGATCGGTTGCACCGGTGGGACCCTCCGACGCTCAAGTGAATAACTTGGGAAACCGTTATGAAAAGTGGACTAAAAGACTTAGCCAAAAAACTTAGAGTTTCGATCCCTTTCCATCATGAGCGAATGTTCTTATACCTGTTCAGGGAAGGTTCTTATACCTGTTCAGGGATCCCTTTTATCCCTTTTTGAAAGGTTGTTGATTCCGAAACGTCATCGTTTGGTGGAAGGTAGGCGGCAAAGCTGATAGAGATAGGTCGCAACCATTCCTGAGTTTGTTAGGGGTAACCTGACCTGTCATCTTCTTGTCAGGCACAACACCACAGGTGGTAGTTGGGCCTGGTCATGTGGGGTCGCAGGAGGTTGGTGGGCCACGTGGCAGTTGCAGGTATCTGCCGGGCCACGTGGAGACCAGGTGCTGAGGCCGAGGGAGACTCGGGAGTATCTTGGCGCCGAGGCCGAGGGGGACTCGGGAGTCCCTTGGTGCCGAGGCCGAGGGGGACCCGGGAGTCCCTTGGTGCCGATGCCAAGGGGGACTCGGGAGTCCCTTAGTGCTGACTTAGTCTATCCAACCTTGGTTCCGTCAGTCACTTGATCCGTTGCCCTAATATGGCTTGATCAGCCACATCAGATGCCCCCTTGCCCCTGAGATGGTGTGGGCGCAATTTCCGTCCAGTGAAAGGGGCGTAAGATCATTCGGTGGCTGATCCCGATGCGTCATCAGTTGCTGAGAGGGGCACGTGTCCTCAAAGGGGCGACAACTCTTTAATATTAAAGGTACGGGGCACCACAACGCCACTGCCCTGTTAATCCTCACCGTCGAATTTGGGGGATCCTCCTCGAGATGAAAAAAACCCTTCGAAACCCGCGGAAAGGTAATTGCCATCATTGAGCAGACATTACCGATGTCCCATCATTGGCCGTAGATCTCACATTTGCGTCTCTTCCAGTGGCAGGTGTGCACGTGGCAAGTCAAGCCAGATGGAACAATTCAAAAAAGAGGCATAAGAGGAGAGTTGCTCTAAACCCGGCTTCTCACACTTCCGATATCTCCTTCTTCCCCTGAGCTTGAGCCTCACCCGAGTCTTCCTCCTTCGGACCTTGCCGTTTTTCTTCCTTCGTTCAGGTCAGTCCTCCCAACTTCTCTTTGCTTCCTTTTCATGGCTTCGTCACTCTCATGGTCCTCCTCCCCTCCTTCCGATGACCACGTTTCCTTAGCACAGCTGCAGGTTTCTCCATCCCCGACACCCCCGTGGTCCTTTTCTTCTTCTTCTAAGGATATGTCCCTTTATCATAACGGCGGGTTGCTGGCGGGATCCCTGTCAGGGATCGTCCGGCCACCACAGCCCCTCCGTCTAGGGTTAGGAGGGCATCCCCAGAGGGGACCGCCTCCACCATCACTCCTGCAGACCTAGCATCTCTTAGGGTAGCCTATAGGATACATGAGAATGTCCGGTTATTTGCCCCTGGACCCGACGACAGGGTGACTTTTTCTCAATTTGGGAGACTCGCCTTGTACGAAGTGTTCCTCAAGGCGGGTCTCCAGCTTCCTCTCCACCCTTTCGTTGTTAGCCTCCTCCACAGGTATGCCTTAGTGCCTGCACAGCTGATTTCGAACTTCATTTGGACCATCTGTGCGTTCCTAGTGCTGTGTCAATTCCAGGGCATAGAGGGTAGGGTCTCCTTGTTCCGCAGTCTCTACATCCTCCGCCATTAGGCTGGCTGGTGGTTGTTCGCACCTAGGCCCAGCCGAGCCATCAAACTGGGTCTCCCCACGTCCGTTAAAAGGTGGAAGACCCAGTTTTTCTTTGCACACTTCGAGGGGGTGAGGCCAAATTGGGGGGACCCAAACTTAGAACCCAACAAGAACCTATCGGTGGTCCCAAGGGACCGGGAGGTTTGAGTAGCTGCTGACCTCCGTGGTCCCTCGCTGCCAAGAACTTTTGTTGGAGGAGAACCTCCAGCTCATGAGTATTGCCCTGAGCGACGGTGAGCAGTCGTGAAGACTTTTCCCCTTTTTTCTATTTTTTTTTCTAATCAAATTCTGATACATGCAGACATGAGGACGCTGACCGACGCCGTGAAGAAGGAGGTGGCCAAGAGGAAGAGGGCCGCTGGCAACACAAAGGGGTCGGGGAAGAGGACTTGTTCTCAGTCACCGATTCCTCCATCCAACGGGCCCTAGGCAAGTTAGGGGGCCGCCCCGCCGATCGATCTCAACATCGAGTCGCCCTCAGAGGTGCCGAGGGTCGAAGTGGTTCCATCGCCTACGAAGCCGGTCACCTCGGGTGTGGGGCCGGTTCACTCAGTAGCCGAGCCAGCCTTAAACGGGGGCCCTCTGTCGGGAGAGCAGGCGGGTGAGGAGCGTCCGACAATAGCAGGGACGTTGGCAGAGGAGATGTCGTTAGTCTTCGGCATGACACCCGCGACCTCGGTTTCGATCGGGACTGCGGAGGGAGGGGGGATCAGGGTGATCTCCTCCTGGCCATCCCTCATGAACCACGGCCGCACAGCAGAGCGGCTGATGGCCCAGATTTGCCTGCCGGAGTTACAGAGAGAGCTTCGTTGCCAAGGAGTTTTTGCCTTCTTCCGGGATGCCTTCGTGGCCCTGCTATGGGTAAGCACCTTCCCCTCTTTATGAAATTTCCTTACTTTATTACGTGCTGACAAAGGCTTCCTGATGCAGGCGGCGAATTTCATGGCCACCGCTAAGGACATCACCATTCAAGGTGATGCGGTCTTTTGCCGTGCCTGATAAGAGGCCATCGACGCTCGGCTCGGGCCGAGAGGGCACCAGAGACGGCCCGAACCGAGCGAGCAGAGGAGCTTGAGGAGGCCAAGTGCCAGGCGGCAGCCGAGCTTGAGCACGCCTGCACTGCCGAGGCAAGGCTGAGGGAGGCGGAGACGAGGCTGAGGGAGATGGAGGCGGAGCTGAATTCATGTCAAAATCTGCTTCACACCATCACCCTGACGGTGAGGGAGGCCGAGGAGTAGGCCGAGAATGCCGAAGAGATCGCCCGCATGGTCGATGCCAGAGCAGCCGATGCCACGACAGACAAGCGTGAGGCCCTCCAGAGGGTGGTCAAAATGGAGGCAGCGGTATGAGCCGCCGAGGAGAAGGCTGCAGCGGCTGAAAGGGCGGCGACCGAGGCAGTGGAGCGCTACCGGGGCTCTGATGCCTTCGTGGATGATGTGGCAGAGGCCTCGGTTGAAGTCTACCTCCAAGGCTTCTGAGAATGTAAGGAGAAGATGGCGAGGGTCTTCGGTATCGCGGGCCTCAATGACCTCGAGCTCGACGATGATGAGGAGCCAAAGGTGTTGCCCATGGTGCAGAGATCGGCCGAAGATGGGCTAGCACCGGCCAACGTCTGAGGACCTTTTCTCCTTGTCTTTCTCTTTTTGTCCATTTCTTACTCTTATATCAAAGTCCTACTTGAGTCGGCATTTTTGTAACTCTTTTGATAAGTAATGAAAATGAACTTTCTCTGAGTCTTTGAGTACTTAGCTTTTGTAGCACGTTCCTTATCTTGTGCCTGTAAGAATCCATGATGGGGTCACATGGCTCCTGGTAAGGCCGATATTGAAGTGGATTCCAAGGCAGGTGTTGGGGCCGACTCTGAAGTCGATCTTCGAAGCCGACCTTGGGGTTGGCCTTAGATGTGGATTTTATAGTAGGTTCGTCTTCATGCCGACTCTGGTGTCAGCCTTTGTACAGGTGTTGCAGATCTACATTTGGGAGAGGGTAAACACCTCTAGAATCAGCGAGCTTTAGTCTTAGGCACTGACCTGACGTCGGGCCTAGGTGCCGGCCTATTGTCGGTCTTTAGTGTCAATGTTGATAGTTGGTCTTTGGTGCCGAACCATTGTCGGTCTTTGGTGCCGAACCGTTGTCGGTCTTTGGTGCCGACCCATCGTCGGCAATGCTGATAGTTAGCCTTGGGGTTCTGACCTGTAGTCGGCCTTTGGTGCCGATCTATCGTTGGTCTTTGGTGCCGACATTGCACTGGTCTTTGGTGTCGATCTGGAGTTGGGCTTTGGTGCCGGCATTGCATCGATCTTTGGTGCTGACCTGGAGTCGGGCTTTGATGCCAATGCTAATAGTTGGCCTTGGGTGCCGATCTATCGTCGGCCTTTGGTGCCGACCTAGAGTCAGGCTTTGGTGCTGGCATTGCACTGATCTTTGGTGCCGACCTGGAGTCGGGCTTTGAGACTGACATTGCATCGGTCATTGGTGCCGACTTGGAGCCGGGCTTTGGTGTCAATGCTGATAGTTGGCCTTGGGTGCCGATCTATCGTCGGCCTTTGATGCCGACCTATCATCGGTCTTTGGCGCTGACCTGGAGTTGGGCTTTGATGTCGGCGTTGCACCGGTCTTTGGTGTCGACATGGAGTCGAGCTTTGATGCCAGCGTTGCACCGATCTTTGGTTCTGACCTGGAGTCGGGCTTTGGTGCCGGCGTTGCACTGGTCTTTGATGCCGATCAGGAGTCGGGCTTTGGTGCTGAGAGAATAAGATACTCAAATACATCTTTATTAGCTGAAAGAATATGGTGCTCAAATTTATAATCAGTTGGTTGTATATATTACTGGTAATACCGACGAAGGTTGTCTGCATTCTAAGTGCAGGAGAGTGGCTTTCCATTGAGTTCCTCGATTTGGTATGCCCCGCAGTGAAGGGCTTCGGTGACCCGATAGGGCCCTTCCCAATTTGGTGTCAGCTTGCCCCCCTCCATTGGTTTTGAAACTTCGGCTGGTCGAGTACCAAGTCCCCGGGGAAGAACGCTCTGGGATGAACTCAGGTGTTGTAGTACCTTGCGCTTCTTTGGCGATAGGCAGCCATCTAGAGTCGTGCCCGATCGCGCACCTCTTTGATGAGGTCAAGGTTGGCCCGTAGCTGACTCGGGTTGTCCCCCTCATCGTACGACTCCACCCGAGGCTGGGGATGCCAACCTCCACAGGAATAACAGCCTTCAATCCGAATACAAGGCTAAAGGAAGTCTCTTCAGTGGGAATTCGTGGCGTCGTGTGATATGCCCATAGCACGCTCGAGAGCTCCTCCACCCATCTTCCTTTGAAGTCGTTCAGACGCGTTCTGAGCCCCTGAAGGATGGTCTGGTTCATGACCTCGGCCGCTCTATTCATTTACGGATGACCAACGAAGGTGAACCGTTGGCAAATGCCTAACTTGGCACAATATTCTCTGAAGGGGGCATTGTCAAACTGTTGGCCGTTGTCAGTGATGAGGGTATGGGACAGCCCGAATTGGCAGATGATGGATTTCCAAAAGAAAGATCTCACCTTGCCCTCGGTGATCTTGGCGAGTGCCTTCGCCTCTACCCACTTGGTGAAGTGATCGATGGCGACGAGCAGAAACTTTCGTTGACCGAAGGCAGGGGGAATGACCCCAGGATGTCCATCCCCTACTAGGCAAAAGGCCATGGAGATGACAGAGGGCTTAGCGGGGAAGTTGGCTGCCGCTGGATGTTGGCATGTCGTTGGTAGTTATCGCACTTCTGAACCAACTCGACAGCATCTTTCCTCATGGTAAGTCAGTAGTACCCTTGGCGCAGGGCCTTGTACGTTAGCGCTCTGCTCCCTAGGTGGTTTGTAACATCCTGAAAACCTTGTAATTTATGGCATTTTCATTTGAAATGAAAGTCAGAAAGTTTCAGTGAAATGTGGGTGTGTTGGCCTTTTGATAAATATAAAGAGAAGAAATTTTTGGAGTAAATAAGTATATTTCTGAATGTTAATGAGTTTGATTTAAGAAATTGAGAGACTTAAGTTTTAATGGGTTTAAATCACAAGAAAAATCAAGTTTAGTTTGAGTTTTATCCTAAAATGATGTTTTTAGTGGTTGGAGTCGACCCTAATTGGAGTGGAGTCGACTCTGGCACGGTTTTAAACTTTCGGCACGCTTTGGAGTCGATACCTGCAGAGCTGGAGTCGACCCCTACTTTTCAGGAGTCGACCCCTACTTTTCTGGAGCCGACACCTATTTCTGCTGGAGCCGACTCCAAATCTGTTCGAGCCGACTCCAAGACGGTAAGTTTTTCTGAGTTAAATCTTGAGAATTTCATATTTAATTTGTTTCAAGTCCGATTTGGATGCCGTTTAAACCGTTGGATTTCTAAAATCGAGTTCTTCAAGCTGGTAAAGTCTTTTCTTAGAAATATTACATAAAAGTATCGATTTAAGTAAAAAATGATAATCTAGGCTATAAATTGATTAAAAAAATACTATGTCAGGGGCAAAATGGGAAAAGGCTCCGATGTCAATTGCTAATTGTGTTAAGGGTAACTTGGGAAAGAAAATCTAAGGGCAAAATATCATGGTTATAAGTGAGCCACGTGTTTTCCAAAAAGCGCATGTTAAGAGTGTTTGAGGGCAAAAGGGGAATTTGGCATGCCTTAACCCTTAAGTTTCCAATGACTTGGTCCCCAAGTCATTAGAGAAAAAAGGGAAACGTGGGTTCAGCCAGAGAAAAGAAGGAAATAAAGAAAGAGAGAAAGAAGAGGGGAAAAGAGAGGAAGAGGAAGAAGAAGAAGAAGAAAAAGGAGGAAGAAAGAAAAAGGGAAGCTTGGGATTTGTGCTCGACTCCAGGTAAGCTATAGCTTTCCTAGATCTTGTATGACTTTAGATTTTCTAGATTTATTGTATTTTGAGGTAATAGTAGAAGTAATCTTGAGTAAAGAAAGGGTGAAAGAAAATAATGAGATATTAGAGGATAGATCATGTATGCATGCATGGTTCGTGGGAAAACCTCGTGTAGAGGTAATCCTAATAGCTATTGTATCTGTATGTTGACGTAGGTCAAGAGGGTTATTACAGAAAGCTAAAATACCAGAGTTGAGTACCAGTCGAGGAGTAACCTACTAAGGTGAGTGGGTTTCTCATCTAGCAATGAGAAGTTAATTTGAGCTAGTATAATGAGATTAATACCTAGTTGTGGTATGTTATGTTTAGCAGAATATTATGTATATTTTAAATATGAGAAATGAGAACCTAGTATATGATATTCTGATAAATGAGTTCTGAGCATAAACACATAAGCATGAGTTTCGATGAGGGGATTTTTAATGTATACATGACATATTTGCATGATAAAGCTTTACAAATGATGTATGTGTCATACTGAGCATCAGGCAGCTAGGGGGCTGATCACCCTTTAGACTATACTGTAGCATGAGCATTGCACACTACTATCGAGCCGGCACCTCCTTGCGAACAGATCGTACGATGAACCCCAGAATCAGGGGTGAGTGCATGCTTAACCAGGCCAGTGGGGCTGGTTGTGAGCAGCCCGTGGGGGCATGAATCATAGCTCAGTGGAGCTGATTACTGTATATAGCCCGTGGGGGCAGAGAGAAAACCCGAGGTTCCAGGGTTAAGGAACAAAGCATTTTGCCGGGTGAACCGCATGGGTAAGGGGTGCTATTTGTGCGGGGATCCTGTTGCTAGTCACGCACCCGATGAGAGTACACCTACGGGAGGGCGACTGTAGGGTGGTACCTCAGAGGCATTACACACAGCCCAGCATCATGAGATTTAAAAGCATATGTTGTGATATAAAAGGACCAGTGGGCCGAGTAGTTATCCCGAGAGGAGAGTTTACTTGAGATGCCAATGGGCAAATCAGATTTTGGTGGGAGTCTGAGAATTTAATAAAGAAGTCTGGGTTGTAGATAAAGAATGCATATTTTTATATTGTAATGCATAAATTTTTATCTTAATGAGTTATCTTGCAGTAAAAAGGTTATTGTAGAGTATTTCAGTACTGATATGTTATTTGAAGAATAAGCTACATTTTATTTTATCTGATATCATGTTAAAAATGTACTTTGACTTGTACAAGCTAAATAGTATCAGCATACGATTGAAAATAAGAGGTTATGGTTCTCTATTTCTCCATAGTTAGATGGTTATCCAGTCACTGGGACTTAGGTCTCATCCCTCTATGATTTAAATGTTCTTTCAGATCAGTGAGTATTTCTGCCAGGATCACAAGATAAACAGGACAAAACCCTTAGCTGATGAAGCTTGCTTGGATGCAAGAGTGTATAAATGCTAGCCTTGTATATTGAGAGAGTGTGGGTTGATATTTGTATTTTGTATATGTGTATGTGTACAGTGAGATGTAATGATGTTTTAGACCTTTTTGGATATGAATACGAGACTTATGTTTTGGAGAAAATTATGAGCATGATGTGTGCACTTAGGATTTTGATGTCGATTGTGAATGTGATCTTGTAAACTGCCTGAGGAATGTCATGAAAAATATTATCTGAGCAGGTTGATGCTTAGTGTTGATTGAGTGATTTGTGCATATAATTGAGATGAAAATGAAAAGTTTTTAACAGGATGTGTTTTCGTGTGTCTGCCACTTATGATAATTAGTTGGGGTTCTCTAGCTCTTTATGGAGCGCTACATAAAGACTAGTAAAACTCTATCCAATTACCACAAGTGTGCAGGTGTGCTGTCGGTGGCCCCAGAGAGGAGGGGGAGCTGACATGGTTTCCACAGATGCCTTCATGGATCTCGCAGAGGATGTAGTCGGCATATGCAGGGCCAATACACTTGAGGAGGGGGTGAGAGAAAGACCTCCGGTATAGTCGCCCATCGAGCACGAGGAACTTAGGAGCTCGCCATCTGAGTAGCTTGGCCTTTGCAAGGTTAGTAGGAAGAGTACCATCGGTGAGGTATCAGGTGTATGCATCCATTCAGGTAGACTCTTGGTTGACCGGGAGGGCTTCCTCCACTGCGTCGATGCTTGGGGCCTCCAGATGCTCCATATAAGTCCTTCCCAAAGCCCCATTGGCCAAAGTGGCCACTCGGGATAAGGCGTCAGCTCTGGCGTTCTTGTCCCTAGGGATGTAGCTAATACTGAAGTAAGCAAAGAATGAGGTCTGTGATTGGACCTTACTCAGATAGCGGGACATGATGGGGTCCCGGGCCTCGTACTCTCCAGCAATTTGCTCGGAGACGAGTTGGGAGTCGATGAAGGCTTTGAGATGCTTTACTCTGAGCTCCTTGGCGAGCTTTATTCCTACCAGCAAAGCTTCGTACTCTGCTTGATTGTTGATGGATGGAAAGAGGAACCGAAGGGCGTACTCCACCACTATTCCCTCTGGGCTTGTGAGGATGAGGCCGGCTCTTCTCTCCTGGGAATTCGATGCGTCGTCCACATGGAGGATCAGTCTTCCCTCCCTGCCTCGGACGTAGTGCCTGAGGGCGCCTAGCGGGGCTCCTCTGGACGCTCTCTGGTTCAGGTGCACTCGACCAGGATGTCCGCTAAGACCGAGACTTCATGGCTAACCTCAGTCGGAATGACAGGTCGAACTCCTCTAACCTGATAGCCCACTTTGCCAGTTGGCCAGAGGTGTCAGGACGGGATAGGATCACCCTGAGCGATTGGTCCATGAGCACCACGGTCGGGTGGGCTTGGAAGTAAGGCCTAAGATGTTGAGCGGAGATGATCAGTGCGAAAATAATCTTTTCGGTTTTGAAATACTTGGTCTCCGCATCATGAAGCACTTTGTTGGTATAATAGATAGGCCTCTGCGTCCCGTCGGTGTCAACATGAACGAGCATGGAGCTGACTGCGTCGGGGGATGCCACGTGGTAGAGGAAGAGTTCCTCTCCCTCCCTCAGTTTGGACAGTGATGGTGGAGTCGACAGGAACTCTTTCAGTCCTCAGAAGGTTTTCTGGCACTCCTTCATCCACTCGAAACCGTTGACCTTGCGCAAGGCTCTGAAGAAGGACATGCATCTCTCTACCGACTTTGATAGGAAGCGGCTCAGGGCTACCACTATTTCGGTGAGCCATTGCACCTTCTTCTTGCTAGCCAGCGGCCTCATATCGATGATGGCGCTGATCTTCTTCGAGTTAGCCTCGATCTCCCACTGTCACCATAAAGCTCAGGAACTTGCCTGCCGTGACTCCAAAGGCACACTTCCATAGGTTCAGCTTCATCTGATAGCAGCGAAGGTTGCCGAAGGTCTCTGCCATGTTATCAATATGGCCGTCGGCACGGACACTTTTGGAGAGCATGTCGTCCACGTACACCTCCATGTTGCGCACGATTTGGTCCTCGAAGACTTTATTCATTAGCCTCTGATATGTGATCCCTACATTCTTCAGTCCAAAGGGCATTACCTTGTAGTAGAGACACCCTTCTCGATCACAAAGGAAGTGGCTTTCTTGTACACCGGGTCCATCTTGATCTGATTGTACCCTGAGAAGGCATCCATGAAGGTAAGTGTCTCATGGCCAGACGTGACGTCCACCAGCTGGTCAATCCTGGGCAGCGGAAAGCTATCCTTGAGGCATGCTTTGTTGAGGTCGATGAAGTCAACACACATCCTCCAGCTTTCGTTGGCCTTACGGACCATAACCACATTAGCCGGCCAGCTAGTCAGGGTAGTGGCCCTCCCGGATGTGGCCGATGGCCGATAGTTTTCACACCTCCTCGTCGATGGCTTTTGCCACTCAGGGGCGAAGCTCCTCTTCTTCTACCGGATTGGCTGATACATTGGGTCGATGTTGAGCTTGTGAGTGATCACCTCTGTGGGTATGCCCGACATATCCGACGCTAACTAAGCAAAGACGTCCGAGTTGGCCCATAGGAAGGTGAGGAGTCAGTCTCTTGCCTCCTCGGGGAGAAGCGCCCCGACTCGGACCGTCTTTGTTGGGTCCTCCCCCAGCGGGAAGGTCAGCAAGCGCTCGGTCGGCTCCCCTCTCCTCTTCGAGTCTCTGGGATCAAGTAACTTGGGCACTGGCGGAGCAATCACCTCCTTGGGACTGGGAGCCGTGTGATAACAAAGTGGCACTGGGCTCCGCTCCCCACGCATTCCCCGACTCCTCCGCTGGTGGGAAATCTTACGAGCAACTTCTTGGTGAAGATGATGGCATCTAAGAGATTCAAGTTGGGTCTCCCAAGGATGGCATTGAGGCCAAGGGGACTTGGTGACCAGAAACTTCATGAAGACCATGCTCTGGCACGGCGATGTCCCAGCCGTGACCGGGAGGATGATTTTGTTGGGAATTGTATCCTAAAGCCAATCATTTGATGATTGTGCTAATGTAAATTATATATAAATTGATATATTAATAAAAGTTATTTGGCTGCTTATTCATTACAAGAACATCTTCTTAAAATTCCTAATGGTAATGAAGCCCTCAGGATCTTCCTTCACGATAAAGGAGGATTTATCTTTGAAGGTCCTTAAAAGAATTCGCGACCAAATGATATACTATGACAGGGCCATAGTACTATCAATTATAGGATGTTGTATATCATATTTATTGGTTGTCCTCTTAACCAAGGAGTGTAGAGACACTGGTATGACATACAGGTGAAAGTGTAGGAGTACATTTCACCGAACGTGACTCATTTCCGGATACTCTACTGTCAAGAGTTAATCTGAGAAGATATAGGTATAAGTATCCTTCAGGCCTGAAGATCACAACCAGTGGCTTACAAGCAACTCATTGTACTTAGGTGCCGAACCACCTGGATTTCTAATCCAGTTACAAAAGGTTACTGGGTGCAGTCAAGTACTTGTGGTAGTCAGTTATAGATCAAGATAGAATTTGACCTATCCCGTTAAAGGAGAAATGCTTACATTTCAATTTAGCGAGACCTTGGCCAAGGCACTTCATGTGAAAGTCACATGATCACTAAAATTGAAATCACTTTATGGATTTGCTGTTTAGAGTTGACAGGCTCTTAAGCCATCCTTAGCATTTGTAGTCAAGAGAATGAATTATACGGTAACTGTTTCTTAGGGTTCTTGGAGTTTGCTTGGCAACTCTTTGACCTATCCGGACGTTGAGTTCCATTGCTAGATGAGCACATCGATTAGTATAGAAAGTTATTTCTATGCTACAAGCTTAGGTTCGAACCTAGAGAGTCACACGCATAGAAGTTTCCTAGGATGATCTATTTGCTGATCAACGATTGAGAATCGTATATGATTTAATTAATCAATTTGATTGATTGAATTATCTCAATTGGGTTAAGTACAAGTGAATAAGATTCAATTTGGTTTAAGTCTATTAGAAGGACTAGTCAATTTCAAATATTGATTTGAAATTAGACTTGATTTGGATTTAAATAGATTCAGGACTAGCTAAATTTGATTTGGGCTAGGATCATGATCTATGTGGGTTCAGTCCAATAAATTCAGATCAAATTAAATCATCACCTGAACCCAAACCTCTCGCATAAGGATCTCACATGATGAGATGACTGAAATCTCATCTCATGAGAGATTAAATTCTCATATAGAATTTAATGCCTGACATTAATCTTCTCCTATTGGAATTCTAAGTGTTAGAATTCATGTACCTCTTTGAATTAGCCAAACATTGCGACTCTTTGGTTTTTATTGAACGTCGGAATTAGCCAAACATTGCGACTCTTTGGTTTTCACTGAACGTCAGAATTAACCAAATGCCGCGCCTCTTTGGTTCGGTGTCTCTTTACTCTTTACCGAATGGCGGAATTCTAAATGTTAGAATTCAATGGGCTGGCTAAAATGAGACTATAAATAGAGGACATCCCTCACCAGATTACACAGAACAACAATACACGATATGTCATGGATTGAACTTTTAAAAAGTTAGAATAGAAAATCCTGGTGATTCTGGTGTTAGCAAAAGCTTGGTGGATCTTGGAGGAAGATTCAAGTGGGAGGATTCAAGATCAGCAAAGTCATTTTTCTGCTAGCTAGCACTTCCGGAAATCCGATCATTCGGGGCTTCGCATGGACGATTCTAGAGGCCGGACGATTGAATGACTGCAAAGCACAAAAGGATTTACCAACTGCCCTTAAGGTAAGTGATATGATCCCTAAACCTTAAGGCATGATTCAAGGCAAGAATTACAACTTCTTACGTTGAGGATCAAGATATGATCTTGATGATTATTTATATGCATATTTTAGATCAAGCGATCTTATATATAAGGCAAAGATATGATCTTGATGCATATTAGATAGATTAATATGTAATCTTTTAGTTTCCGCATTGATAATAGCTATCAAGTTTTAAAATATGCATGCCTCGGAGTTTATTTCTTCCTACAGATTTCTCCCTCCACCTTCATGAAGTCTCCAGTGAAGCCCATCAGGGGAGTAGTTACAGATCGAAGGGAGTCGGAGGATAAGTTCATTTGAACAAAAGCATCGTAACTGAGAATGTCGACTGAGCTTCCACTGTCAACAAGAATTCTCTTTACAGGGTGTTTCGCGATCGTCATGGATATGACGACGCTGTCATCATTAGGATTGTCTACCTCTTCTAAGTCTCCTTTAGAGAAGGGGATTACTGTATCTACTCCCTCATCCCCCCATGGCCTCTTGGAAGTGCCACCTGCACCCCAAGAAATCATGGCCACCGTCTTCTCGATTGGGGCATTATCGATTCTGACTTGGGTGGCAGGAGGTGCCGATGGACCTGGTGCAGCCGGGTTCCCCCTCTGGACGAATTTTTTTAGGTAGCCCTGCTAGATAAGCTCTTCGATCTGTCGGCAGTCCTTTGTGTCGTGGCTGTGATCCTGATGGAAGCGATAGTAGAGGCTCTTGTCGCAAGGGGCTCTTGGCTTCATAGGGACGGGACGTTGGAGGTAGGGCTCACCCTCAACCTCCATCAGTATGTGAGATATCAGGATGAGTAGAGGAGTGAAGAGCCCTTCTTTGGGGGTGAGAGTCCAGGGCCGACTCTCCAGTCGGCGGGGATGCTCAAGACTCTTGGGACGAGCCCTACTAATCTCCGGACGGGCCTGCTTCCTGCTGGGTCCTTCGTCAGCCTCCCTTCAAGAAGAGTCTGGTCCATCGGTATGGATGTACTTCTGTGCGCAACTTAGCAGCTCGGCATAGGAACTGGGGGGCTTCTTGTCGAGGGAGTAGGCAAAGAAAGAAGGGCAGAGCCCTCGCTTCAAGGCCAGGGTGGCCACGGAGTCCTCGAGGTTATAAACTTCGAGTGCGGCTTCCTTGAACCGGGCCACAAAGTCCCTCAATGACTCACCACTCTTCCACTGAATGGTGAACAGGCTGTCGGCCATCTGAGGAATATTTCGGCATGCATCAAAGTGCGCCAGGAAGGCCCTCTCCAACTGCTGGAAGGAGTTGATGCTGCGCGGCGGTAAGCCAGAGTACCAAGCACGCACAACCTTCCGAAGGATGGCCGAAAAGGCAATACAGAGGAGGGAGTCAGTCGCCTCTTGGACCTGCATGAGGATCTTGTAGCTCTCCAAATGGTCCAGCTGGTCGGTGGTGTCATCATAGGGGTCTAGCTAGGGGAGACGAAATCAGTTCAAGATTGGCTCCTCCATGATACGATGAGACAGCGGGGGCTGACTATCGTAGTCCACCTCCGGCTGATTAGTATCATACGGCTGAGCTCCTCCAACCACTGGTTGTACTCGTTCAGCCGTCGCTCGACCCGGCGATCGATCCGACCATCGAAGGACCCCTCCCTTGAGGATCACGAGGACGGGGAGGGGCGGTGCCGGTGATGATGTCCTCGCTCGGTCTCCTTCCCATGCTGCCGTTTAGGGGAACCTTCAGAATGGCAGATGGGAGACTGAGGCCTCTTAGAGGCCTCCTGATGGTGATGCTTGGGCGAAGCACGACGATGGTGAGTCTCCCTCTGAGGGGCTCTCCCATGGGTGGATTGCTAACTAGGTTGAGTGGCCCCCACGCCCGGCGAGGGTAGCCTTGGGTGTTGCTGCGCGGCTGCTAGCTGTTATTGTAGCTCCTGAACCGCCGCCACAAGTGACTGGACTTGTAAGGCAAGGGCAGCGATTTGGTCATCTTGAGGTGGTGGCGAAGGTTGAGCAGGGAAGTTGGCCTGGGGAGCAGGGAGACTAGTCTCCTATTGCTCAGCCCCTTGACGATGCCCCCCCAGTGCAGCTGGTGGAAATCTCCTGAGCGCGTGTCATCACCATTTCTCCATTTCTAAGGGGATTGGAGGTCTGCAGCTGATTGTTTTGAAGCTTTCTATCTCCTCGTCTCCTCCTCCTACCTGGCGCGCCAATCTGTTGTCGCCAAATCACCCTCCTTGGAAGTCGGGTAAGGACGTGGGTCCAGGAGACGACAAAGATGGGACTGGGAGTCTTCAAACGCCCCCTCCTCGAGTAGGGATCATGCAAGGAAGTCCCCTGGGACCGGTTGCATCAGTGAGGACCTTCCGCCGCTCAAGTGAATAACTTGGGAAACAGTTATGAGAAGTGTACTAAAAGACTTGGCCAAAAAACTTAGAGTTCCGATCCCTTCCCATCATGAGCAAAGTTTCTTATACATGTTTAGGGATCCCTTTTACCTATTTTTAGAAGGTTGTTGATTCCAAAACATCATCGTCTGATGGAAGGTAGGCGGCAAGACTGACAGGGACAGGTCGCAACCATCCCTGAGTTTGCCAGGGATAGCCTGGCCCGTCATCTTCCTATCAGGCACGGTGTCATAGGCAGTAGGTAGGCCTGGTCATATCGAGCGTGCGCCGTAACTGGCAGTAGCCACGTAGGGTCATAGGAGGTTGGTGGGCCACGTGGCTATTGCAGGTATCTACCGGGCCACATGGAGACTAGGTGCTGAGGCCGAGGGGGACCCGAGATTCCCTTGGCGCCGAGACTGAGGGGGACTAGGGAGTTCCTTGGTGCCGAGGCTGAGGGGGACTCGGGAGTCCTTTGGCACTGAGGCCGAGGGGGATCTGGGAGTCCCTTGGTGTCGATGCCGAGGGGGACCCGGGAGTCCCTTGGTGCCGACTTAGTCTATCCGACCTTGGCTCCGCCAGTCACTTAATCAGTTAGCCCTAACATAGCTTGATCAGCCATATCAGAATAATTTATATTTTGATCCAAACATATGGAGGCTTTCTTTTATTAACATGCTAGCTATTTCATAAATTTTAATTAAGATTATATAGTAAAATATAAAGAATGCAATATTTTTAAAATATAAAAATTAAATAAAAATAACTAAAAGAATAAAATGAATTTTGAGTGAAAGTTGGAAGACCAAAGGTATATTCCTTCCTACCTATTTTCATTTGCATGTTTTAATTTGTTTAGGATAAAATATAGATAAATATATATTTTAAGCATTATCAAATTAAATTTCTATGGTTTAATATATACTTAGCTATTATATGCTTTAAGTTTTATCAAATAACATTCATATGATTTGGTAATTACATTTAATTATTATATATTTTAAAATATTATTAAATTGCAACAATATAATTTAAAATAATATATTTAAATATTAATATATTTTAATTTCAAACAAACTTTTTTTCTTAGATGTAATTTGATAATATTTTAAAGCAATTGATAGTTAAGTATAACAAACCAATTATATGAATGTAAGTCAATAAAACTTAGAACATTAATGCTTAAAATAATGTGATACCAATTAATATTTTTTATTTTTTTATTTGCTATTTTAAGGTAATGCCATCAAAGAGCGGAATGTGGCTCGTAATGTGGCAAGCATGAGGATGGCTCCTAGGGATGGCAACCGCCCAGGGATGACCTGGGGTAGTGTATATCGGTTCCCATCCCTATTAGGAAAAACGTTTTAGTTTTTCATCCCATTAAGCCGTTATAATTAACGGAACAGGGACGATGACACCCGATTAAGCAAATACATAAAAAATAAAATTATTTTATTATTTTATAATTTATTAAAAATTTAAAAAATAATTTTTTTAGGATAAGATGAAGACTAATCGAGAAAAAACAAATGATGATATTGATACATGTAAGAGATTCTTTGACTTCTGAAATAGTTTAATTTAGGCCTCTTAGGAAATGCTTTAACATAGTAACAAACCAGATAGAAATAATCTATCAAATTCTAATTACATTTCAAGGAGAATAATCTATAAAAAAAATTTTTGTAACTTGATAGCGAACAATAAGCAACAACATTAAAAACATTAAATTATAACAATAAACACACTCTAAATAATAAAAATTTTACTCCATTGAAGAAATGCATGATTCCTACAAAAAAAAGAAGTCTGGCTTTGATGTTCAGAACTTCATATCGGTAAGAGATGGCTGCGTGAAATAAGAAAGAGCAAGAGTCGAGAAGAATAACGTCAAACGTATTTTACTATATATTTTTTATTTATTTTTAATTTTTAATATATTAATATATATATTTAAAATTTAAATATATTATATTAATGTTAATGCGAATAAGGATGGATAAATGAGAATGGAGCCAAGAATACCGAGAAGAAAGAACAAGTGTCATGAAGAATAAAGTCAAACATATTTTACTATATATTTTTTATTTATTTTTAATTTTTAATATATTAATATATTAATATATTTAAAATTTAAATATATATATTAAAGTTAATGAGGATAAAGATGAATAAATGAAAATGAAACGAAGAATACCATCTTAAGCCATTTATTCGTTTAGTCGTTACCGTTAAGACAGTTAGATTGAAAATTTTTTAGCCCGTTGAAAATGGTATCAACGGGTAAACGGCCAAACAAAAAAAAATTATCATCCGGCTCCGGTTTGAACTGTTGGCAAAGATATCTAGCTCATATCTAGTTCGTTAGGGCGGTGGATTCCGCATAAAGACTTTGTACGCCCGCCTGGAAGAAAGCTTTGTGGCTGTGTAATCTTCCCGTCCTCATCCTTGCGCCGAACGAGCGCGCGAGCGAGAGAGTGAGAGCGTGGGAGAGAGAAATGGGCAGCGTCTTGCTCTCGACCGCTCTCCCTCCCGCTTTCTCGCATCACACGCCCAATGGTAGAATAAGCTCCAGAAATCGAGGTTAGTTTGTTGCTCTTCGGTGCCGCCGGTTTTTATCCAAAGGGAATTTGAGCTCTTGTAGCTTATCTAAGGAGAAGTAGGCCATGAACGTTCCGATATACTAGTATTTCTGCGGTTTCTATGCTCGATGGGTTTTCCAAGAGTTCTTAAATGGTTTCCTTCTGTTTATTTTTAATTTTCTTTTTCAATTGTTTCTTCTTTGGATTCCCTTCCGAAGCATTACCGCACCTTCTTGAATGAGAAGTTGATTGCTTTCTATGTCACAAAGAGTGAATCAACAAGGATAACTTTGTATTCGTGTGGCAATTGGTGAATTTGTTGGTGGGTATAGTGTGGCAGATGGTGGCTACCTACTTGAATCAGACTGAGGCTAGAGTTATACTCTATGTCTTTAAGACAATTTCGTCCCGCATTGGTGCTCACGGTCAGTATGACGATTGTCTCCCAGGATACAACAGTCTCCTTTTGATGAAAGCAGCACTACAATTCACCAAAATAATCGAACCAAGAATGCAACTCTCTTTTCAATGCACTATTGCTATACTATCCTTAGAAAAGTATGCAAATGCCTAAGAGAGAGGAAGAACTGAATTGAATTTGATTCAATTCGGAATGGATAATTGGATGATGGAATGAGAGGGTCTTAAGTCCTATTTATAGTTTTTTAGATGCCCTTTGGAAGCAACCTTATGCCCTTTGGAAGCAACCTTATGCCCCTTGGAAGCAACCTTACGAATTAAATTAATTCGAATTCTTTTGATCAAAAGGATGTTTGATAAGCCCATTCACTTCGTGATTTTCAGATCATGTTATCAGATAAGCCTTTTCAAGGCTGTGATCTGAAGATCTGAAGATCAGATAAGCCCTTTCATAATTGTGATCTGATGATCACGTTATCAGATAAGTCTTTTCACAATTGTGATCTGATAATCACGTTATCAGATAAGTCTTTTGACATGACTTATCTACAACCGTTTGATTGAAGGGACGCCTTATCATCAACGGTTCGATTGACTTATCATTTGATCGAAGGGACACCTTATCAACGGTCCTGATGGTTAACCGTTGACCGGTCAAACGTAAGTGCAAAGTGCGCCTACAAAGCGCCCATTGCGCCCTTCGCACACGCGCGTGCGAGTGCGCGTGCGCGTGCGCGTGCGCGTGCGCGTGCGCGTGCGCGAGGGTGATGCTTCGCATCACCCTCAAGCTCTCCTTCTATGGTGAGCCGAAGGAACACAAGCTTAAGGAGGAGGTTTCCATATAAGTGAACCTTCCTTCCTTGTTCTTTTCGATATGGGACTAAATGTCCCCGCAATTTCTCATTCACATACATAAGGGGTTAATGGGCTTTCATGGCCCATTAGGGTTTTCATGACCTATTTTGGCCCATTACCCAACAGAATTGATATGCACCCTATTGATTCTTCCTTGCTCCAAAGTGAGCCTCTTGTTTACGAGACGTCTGGCGTCTAACTTTCTTTCGCAATCCACAATTGTTTATTGAACGTGACTTGGACGATGCCACTCAAGGCTTGGTTGATGAGAGGGATGGACTAGTTTTCATGGATTAAGAGGAGTTCACTAATGGTCAAATGATTAAAATGTATTATAACATAAAATCAATACAAAAGAGAAGAATTTGGTCATTCGTTGCTCTTCCTCAAAACTACTCTTTGAAGTGCTTTTCTTGGATGTTATTTCCTACAAAAAAAATGCCTTATTTGTTTTTTGTTCCCCCTCCGTTCTATGGCTTAGAAGGATGGCGCTTTCCATACTCTGATTAGCATGCAAACATTAAGTGTAAACAAACATCCAATTCAAGGAGAAAATATTAGTGGAGAGATACATCCATACAAAGAAATAGAATGATAGAATTTCAAATAATAGAAAACAGAAAAACTTGAAGACAAAATGATTGTGAACAACATTAACTCTAGAGCAGGTTGGACCTTTGTGCAAGTTCACCCTCATTGTTAAGTTTAACTTTATCGTAATTGTTGCAGTTCTTGCTGAATTGAGCTATATTAATGCCATATTCTGCATATAAGACAGTGTCCAAGTGTTTATTTTGAATTTTCCCATGAAACGACTCATCTAGATGATGATTCCTATAAAGTTTGGGTCAAAATGAGAGGTGATTGAGTCTTTATTTACTTGGGGAACATTCTGCAACAAGATGAGTTTAGGCACATAAGTAGAAATATTATAATCTATAAGTGGACACTCGATAAACTAGGAATGAAAGTCAAAATTGAGCATGCTAAACAAAATTATGACCAACAACAGATGAATATAAACTGTCATGGAGAACTTGATATGATGGTCAGTGCATGAGCAGTGGTGATCACTGTTGCTCTTAACAAGGCCATGACCTTTGATGCATGTTAAATGATTAAAAAGGATAGGAGGGCCTATGATAACTTAGATAGAAGTTATGAAAATAAATTGGGAAAATCTTGATTCTGCAATGAATTTATTTTTCAGTAGACAAGAGAGGTTTTTAAAACCATCTCTAAATAGTTATGACAAACCTTTATGGACTATAGATGTAAGAATATTGTGCATATTCAAAATGCATGTGGTGGGATCATATTCTAAATATAAAGTAGTTTAGAGTCATAATTTGCTTGGAGGCTTTTCTTTTTGGAGGGAGAATTTTTCAAGTACTATGATGTTGTACAATAGTGAAGCTTAGGAACACATTGCAAATTCAAGAGACTTGTCATGAATTTGGTGTTATACTAGGAAGAATAGTCCTAGATTTGAGAGTATAGGAATTTAACCAAAAAAGGGATGGAACTCAATGTCAATTTTAAATGCTTATAGTAAGTCTAGTTGGATTATAATTATTTCTTCAGGTGCTTTTTCCTCTATGTTTATGCATGTGGTAATTTAAATACTGTAATATGGAAATTTTTATCCTTGATGGATGTGAACTATTTTTCATATGAAGGCTGCAAATATAAATCAGAAGCTTTTCCTAGTAATTCTTAATTGTATACTAAAATAATCAGAACTTAGCATTCTTCTAAATTTGGGGTTCATTTGTTCATTTGTAAGTCGAGGCATTGAGGCTGTTTTTATGCTTATCAATTCAAGGGCATCTGCTATCTGCTAGTGTTTGTTCATGCATGTCTAAAACTTGAAAGTTAATGGGTTCACAAAGTCCTCATGTCAAGATGCCTCATGAATTTCTGCTGGAGAGTCTATAATTTTTGGATGTCTCCTTATGTGTTCAAATATTTGAGGCTGCATGGTATAGTCTTTCTATTTTTGATTTCATCAATGCTTAAGAAATTATTTTGTTTATTTCTTCCTTGAATAGTTGTTTTCTATACAGGCCTTATAGTAATAACTTTGTTAACAAAACAATATTTAATTGGTCTGATTTACTTTATGCTGTTGGTACATCAATGCTAGCCAAATCAGTCTTAGCTGGACCTTGTAACGGCTCCAATTTGGAAGGTGACAACAGGAAGCAGTGCAACTCTGAATGTTCATCAAATGCAGAAAACCTGAAGGTTTCATGTGATATGTGTTTATTGTGCTTTTCAAATTATGTAAAAATGGCTGTTTTTCATCATATTTATATTCGCCATTTCTCTGCGTCTGTCTCATGTGAAAATATTGTTATATGTGCATTTGTAAGCTTACCTCTGGAATATGTAAACTTTGGTAGAAATATTTCTCTTCTCTTACAAAAGCACATTTATGATTAGCAGGAGAAATAGCAATCAATGTTCATGTTTGATTGATGCTTTAATCTAATTTAGATATTGGTAAGTGACTTACTAGTTGAATAATCATTAATAATTTTGTTTTTATTTTTTTCGTTAACTAATCTGGGATGAACCTAGGCTTTTGAAGATGGCATTTTTCATATTTGAGATGCTACTTAAGTAAGATACTTCTTCCAGCATGCTGTACTTTGAAAAGTGAAAAGCCAGTGGATGGGTTAATATGCGCCAGGATTAAATTTTGACAAGTGCCGTCATGTGAAAACAAAAGTATCTATTTACTTGTCATCATATTATATTTACATACTTCGTGATATATTTAACGTTAACTTGGACTCTGATTAGGAATCTTAATGTACTAAATATACATGATGATGACAATTAGCACAGTCATGATTGAAACGAGTGATTCATACGAAAGTCACATAAAGGTTATGAACATGATATATTGTGAAAAGTCCAAAATTAAAGCTTCCTGCAAAATCTCCTTAAAATGAGATTCTAAGTGAACTCCCCAAGCCTGATCAGTAAAATGTCCAGAAAAATTACTACATATGTGATGTGCCTCTCTGATTCCTTGAGGGCAGTGGTTGGCCTCTGAGAGAATCATGTCCCATGGAGCTGGCTCCTGCATGTATTTTTAGAGGGAGATCCCTTGGAGGCATGCCATTATGGGTATGATAGAAATAATTATCATGTTTCGGCCTCACTGGTTCTGTTACTTTAAAACTATGATGACAGACTTCAACCACATCAAGTCACCTGTGCTGTGTGCTGTAACAAAATAGTTACCTTTGGAAATATATCTAGCAACCACATCACTTCATTTATCCATATATTTACCCATAAATGTGCAACAAGCAGTTGTAATATCCACTTAATGTTTTTAGTATACTTCTTTTTTCAAGATTCTACATTCTAATGAACTCATAAGGTATGATGTACCATGCAAGGCTGCATCAAGATGCGTAGCATTTGTTGATTTTGTGGATCAACTAGCTGTGCCAATCACAAATGCAATGATGGGTCTTGTAACTCCCATCAGAATGCATTTGCCAAAAATTTTCCCATGTCTTCTTTAATCGTCCTGAAATACACCTCAATCACTTTAGCTATATATTCATATCAACTGGCAGGTATGGTGGTTGATTGACTTTGCTGCCATTTTTTATATTTTTATTTATATTTTAGACAACAAATGGATCATACATATTGAGGCATATTAATAAATATATAGGACCATTTCACTTCATCTTAAGGATTGCTTCTCTGTATAAATATTGCTTACAATGTTGCAAGCATTTGTTTTCAACACCCTTTTTGCTATAAACCACCTATACAAAAAGCTAGTTCTGTTGAAGAAACCTTCAGACTGCAATCATCTGAACCACAGGCAACAACTACCTTGAAAATCTTTTTGGCACATGCATGTGTACTGTTCCAACCAGAAAATCAACTTTTTAAATATATAGACTTTCCTGAATATTCTGAATGTTTTTTAGAAGCAGTTGCATCTGATACCTTTATCACTAATGTGACACATTTGGATGTTACGTTCATCTGACCATCCAGCTGTAGCACCAGAAAGTTTGATTTAACATTACACTCCTAAAAGGTGAACTTCCAATGCTATAGCAATCAAAACCCTCCTCCATTTGGAGGTTCCCAGTTCAAGCCCCAGGTTGTGCATCTCCTAGTACTTTGACCTGGCTAATTTGCTTTGGGTGGGTTCCCCTCCCTTTTGCTCGGTAAAATAAAAACTGACACTCCTAGAAAGAGGCAACAGAAGAAAGATGTTTCAATATATTATTTGTTATAGATATGTTGTTTTTTATATTACATAACTGATAATGTTTAAAAATATTTGTTAACATTTTTCAAGATAATCATCTAAACTCCAAAATCGGTTCAAGGATACAAGAAATTGGACATTTCAAAAGTTACTTTCATACATAATTATTTTTTTTGCTGTTAGGTCCAAAAATGACAAAAACCCACTTCTAGCATCATTTGTTGGGTTAACTTGTTACTCAAAAGGTCCAACTCTTTGTCATTCTTTAGAAGCTACAATCAATGAACGTGATAAATGCCCAAGTGTTTCACATGTATTCAACTCATCATGCATTTTTTATGTGGATTGTTTTACCTGTATGCAGAAGTTTGGGTGGCTGAATTGATTCCATATAATAATATCTAATAGAAGAAAATAAAGAGGAAGAAGAGAAGATAAAGGGACAAGAGAAGTTGAAGAGTATTGTGCATGACTTGACCAAAACTTAGTCATCCCTCTAGCAAGTTAAATGCATAATGTGGTTTTCTAAGTTCATAAAACATGATCCATGGATGGAAGTTTAACAAACAATATGCTCAATTTTGTTGTTAATGTTGAAGTTTAGTTGAAGAGCCCGCTATGGAATGCTAAACTTGTTCTATGAACTTGTCTATGCTTGCACTCCTCCTAGACACATCTGGGCTTTACCACCAGCTATTGGCACTGTGAATTCTTTCTGTAGAAAGCAGTTTTGTAACATTGGTGCTTCTTTTTATTTTCTATGATTTTAATTATGATATTCAAAAGGTATCTAAAAAAGCACCATTAAAATGAATCTGCAATCTACATATCATCAATAATAGATAATTCAAGCTATTATTTCCTGACATATTCAAGAACGGCTACTGTTCACCTTAAAAACATCCATTGTTTCTCCTTCAACTTCTTGTATTCATAGATTTAAGCCACTTAAGTTTTCCAGTTTGAGACTTGTCAACATATTTGGACGCAACATTTCCATTGAGGAATAAGCTTAAAAGATGCAATTGAACTACTTTTTACATTTTTAGCAAATATTACTTTCAAGAAATGGTGCACACTGCATTTTTTTCGCTCTTACAATCTTGAGGGAAATCGTGAATCATACTTGGATATTAATTTTTTTTTTATTTGTCGAATCTATTCCAAGATCAGTTGATCGAAGTTACTTTCTCTTTGTATTACATGGATGTATGTGGTGGATTGCTAGTAACAAGTATATGACTGGAAAATTTCGGAAGAGCTAGCTAAAATCATTGGAACTTTACTTGTTTTATTTATATCACTTGTTTTGATCATAAAATAATTATAACTGGTATATCTGGATCTAATAGTTAGGTGTACAACATTCCAAATATCTATGAATTTTCTTGTCTATTTAAAATAAGTTTTCATTGATCAATCTCCAGTTACTTTCTGCACATCTCAAATTTATCTGCAGTATGTGTTTTACATTTGTTATGTTAGCAAAGTCAATGAACATAAATGAATATATAGACAGTAGTGATGGGAGAATCAGTGCTAAGCTTGGTGGCTTATGGTGTACCTACTTCTTTCCTAGGCTGTTTGTAACGTCTGGGAAGGGAGCAACTTTATAACATGCAAATTATTTCATTATTAGGTGATGCAGTTGCAACACCTCAATATGTTTTGTGGAAATTATATGACAAATTCAAATATGTGCAATTGTGATTTAACTTTTTCGACCATGCCCAGAAAAAAGGTAGGTGTTATGGGCCAAGTACCAATTAAAAAGAAATTCCATAAAAACAAAATGGGCATTTGACATTAGGAATGCAATAAAGTGTATTATTTTTGTTGTGTGTCTTTACAAGATCTGCATCATTCTAAAGCTTTCTGAAACAACTTTTGAATTAAAAATGTCTTACTTTCTTGTGCAGAGGACTCAGATTTTGCCTTCAAGGCGTAAATGTCTTGCATGTTTATGTGCAAACCTAGCATTATTAAATGTTTCAGGGTCCTCTGTTGCCTTGGACATGATGGATGGGTCATTTGGGAAAGAAAAAGCTGTTTGCCGGAATTGTGGGGGCACTGGTGTTATAATATGTAAAGAACCTGCTCCTTTGTCTATCTTCTTTCTTATTTTATGGTTTTTGTCAGGATTATGTTTTATTCTTGTCATTATCTAACAAATTGGTCAAGACCCATGTAAACAATTCATTTATTTCTAATGACTGTAAGCCCTTCTATATATCAGAGCCCATTGTGACATAAGCATTCTGAATATTTACTATTGGGTTAAAATTTTAGAAGCAAGCTCTTAGAGAAAAACTGAAAATATTAGAAAAGGATCCTGCATATCTTCGTTAGCATTAAAATTGAAATACCAATGATATTGTTGTCTGGAAATGATTTTTTCTTGCAATGAATCATGATTGTAAATGTGATGGACGTGGGGATCCATCAAGGTAATTGCGGTGGAAGGTGAGGATCTTATTCATGATGTACCTATGCATAATTGCTTAGAGAGTTTAAAGAATTTTTTCCAAGCCATGATGTGAGTTCAGAGTTAAATTTATCGTCCTGGTGGATCTTGAGACCATGAAAACACAATCCTCTAAGCTTTATTATCGACAACCACATGAATATATGCGGACAATCTTTTTTGATGGAAAATTGGAGGAACGTGTCTTTCCCCCATTGATGTGGACGATTATTGAGGCTTTTTCTAGACTTGAATCTCTAGCAAACCTTGAGCCAAGGGGATGGTTTGCTGCAGGGTAGAAATCTAGTGCTTTAGATCCTTTCCTTTCTCTTCCTCTCTTTTTCTTGGAGAAGAAAGTTGAGGTGCCACCCCTCTCTTTATTTTTTTATATGCAATACACTAATTTTCTACCCTTTTTTGCTGCCTCTTGGTGCAAGGAACAAATAAGGGAGGCCTCAGGTTAGTGTTTAGCCCCTAGTTAGCCACCCAACTAGTGTCTTAGTACAAGTAGGGCAATGTCTAGGTCCAACTTGGATTAGTGTAGGCAGTCAGCTTAATACTCCTATCTTATTTCTTGCAAAAACATAGTATCAAGCCAAGAAAATATGATTTAAAAAGAATTCCAGATTTTGGAGGCTAAAAAGGACCATACTGGCTTTATCAATGAGCTGCTTTGTTCCTTTTGTTTGTACAATTCTTGGCATGGCAAGTACCATACGACCCCAATTGGTACACCCTGTACCTTGACAATTCAGACCCTGAAATAAACTGCACAGATGCAATATAACTAAACAGTTGAATAATATTATTGATTTCCTAATTACCTTATGCAGAAAATCAAATCTAATCTACAATAACTAGATCAGAGTCACTGGCATATTCCTCAATTAGATCACATGCAGACCAGATGATACATTGTCTACATGTGAGGCTTTTTGGAGCCACACCTGAATAAGAGAACCTTGGAGTTGCACTGAGGAGAGGCAGAGTCTACCAATGAACCCTGGAAAGCGAGTGCTCAAATTTCGACTTCATGCTTACATATTGACAATGGTATTAATGGGTATTTCTAGGGTACCTAATGGTTCCGAGAACTTGTATTTGCCCTTCAAACATGTGATGGGCTAGAATTACTGGAACAAGAGACAAAAGCAACTAAAATCCATGAAAACTGGGTTGACATGGTCTAGAACTGCTTGATATGACTGACAGGCATTTGATTGACTGGACAAAGTCAAGCTTGACTTCACTTGAGTACTCCAGCATCTAATTTTTAATGTCAAACTGACATTATGCTGACTAGGAATGTTAAAGGCCTACTTGCTAGGTATCAGATCCTAAGACTCCTAATAGTCTTGGTCTGAAGCTCCTAGGAAGGGTCTTTGAATCTTGGGTGGTCTCTGAGCTCAATATTAATTGAAAGGAACACGAAACATTATAAATATTGCTCAAGAGGTCCAGCACTTAGTTTTTAAACTTTAGAGAAGAGAGTCGATTCATCATTTGATAGTAATTGTGATAATCATGTCTTAAATATAATGATGTCAACTTGATTCAAAAATGTAGCTCTTGATGTGCTTTTTCTGATGATACAGTTCACTTGCTTTGATTTAGGTGACATGTGTGGGGGCACAGGTAAGTGGAAAGCTCTCAACAGAAAGCGAGCAAAAGATGTTTATGAGTTTACTGAGTGCCCAAACTGCTATGGTACGTCTTCTCTGTGTTATGGCATTTTCCTTTTTTTTTTTTTTTGTTTGATTAATAAGAGAAATGGCCATCCCAGCCACTGTTGTAACTGCTCAATCAAAGTGGTAGATAAGTCAAAATACAATATGATCCAATCCAGTCTATGTTGCTACCCTCCCTTTAGCCCCATCTTTACAACCCAGTGAGCTGCTCTGTTGGCTTTCCTGAAGGTGTGCACAATTCTCCAGTGAGTTAACTGGCGAAATAGGGCCTCAAGAGTCCTCAGTTGAAGTGTAAGTCCTCCTAGAGATCTGCTCACCCCAGGCAAGCGGCTGACAAGAGTGAGGGAGTCACTTCCAAGGATCACATCAAGAAGGCCCAGGTCATCAGGTTTATGTAATCCTGACCTCACAGCCCAAGTTTCTGGGTACAATAGGCTTGACAGTAGGAATCCCCTAGCTCCTGCAGCAATAAACAACCCCAGATCAGATTAATGATTAAACCAGGCCTTGCCCTTGATTGGTCAGGATGAAAAGGTCCATCGGTGTTCAGCTTGGCCCAACCAACATTACTTGGAAGAATGTTGGTTGTTTATAAAGAATCAGGTGGTTGTGTATGAGCATCAGGATGTGTCATGGTGCTTTTTATGGTTAGATATGCAGCATTACTTGGAATAATTTCTTTCAATTCCAGAAATTCACATAAATTGCATGTTTACAAAAATGTGGATCAACGTTAGTTTTCTTAGATAGGCTTTGCATCTTTCATCTAATTCTTAATTAGCTTGATTTTTAGATCTCTCTCATGGTCAGCATGTCGAATGGGAAGAATAGATATGCATAACTTGGGCATGACTGGGAAAAATAGGAGGGAAAATTTTTGTGGTCATCCATGTGTCAAACCTCATAAAACAGATCAAGATTTGTGTTTTATATGGCTACAGAATGATATAGAGAAGTTTCTGATCATCTAAGTTGTTAGCACTGAGAATGTGATGTTGAGACCAGGATAATTTAACTTATATCAGACGATCAATGTAATCCTACGTTTGGTTGTTATTCTTCTTCTATTTGTATCTTAAGTAAAGAAGCAAAGAAGGAAGATAAATCTAAGAAAAGGTGGCTGCGCTCAGTGATTATGTTTCTAAATTATCCTTTCATAATTCAAGGATAAACATGGTTTATGTTTGTATTTTATGATGTGCAGGTCGTGGAAAACTGGTATGCCCAGTGTGTCTGGGGACAGGTTTGCCCAATAATAAAGGGCTGCTCCGAAGACCTGATGCACGAAAATTACTGGACAAGATGTACAATGGCAAGCTGTTGCCTAACTCTTAACATTTCCTGAACTGTTTCATACTTCTCATCCAAAATGAATTTCTACTGCATTATCAAGAAAGGGATATGATGCCTTCTGCTTAAAATCTCATCCCCATTATCCAATCCAATGCAATGGTTGGTTATCACATAGGAGTACTCAAGGTTTTGACATCTGTGCTGCTAACAGATGTTTCATACTCTGTTTGTAAATTTTACATCATGGTCTGTAACCAAGTGTACAATTTTAAGTTTATATAAGCTTTATGTTTGCTCTATATTGTTGAATATTTTTGGTTTAATCATTCTGGATTATGTATAGAATGGGCATGTGCAGCCCTATCTAATAGAACATGACATGATTCATCTTTTTAAGGCAAAAGTACATTTTTTGAGGTAATATGCAAGTTTACATGTTTCTCACGGAAGGAATATGAGTACCACAAACTCTTTAGTTGGGCTTTTTTACAGACAAATGAACATCAACTCAAGTGTTCAGTTAATGGGGCCTAAGATCATGATTACTTTCCTCCTTAGTAATATTGGCTCGGCCCTGACCCTCCCATTAAATCAAACAAGGGGGTCAAAAAGGGAGGACAGTAAGAGATGACTTTTGTTGATTGCTCTGAGCTCTCCTTCCAAATGGACATCCCTTTCACACCTTGGCCGCCATTTTAAAGGTCTCTATAATGATGCTTCTGTAAAGAATTTTGATTTGGGCAAATTGAAAAAATATTTAGACAGTTGGCATTCACAAGTCTAGCATGTTTATATGCAGATTACGAAGAAGATCCCATAGGTGTGGGATCATTAAAAAAAAAAACATAAATTTATGAAAGAAATGTAAATATTCATATCATATGTTGATCCAATCATATTTATAGTGTATGATAGCATATGTTTTGCATAAATTGACCCAACCGACTTTTCTTCTTACTTTTAACAATGTATGTTCATCATGTAAAGCTTGTGCTTGTCAACAATCATCCTAACCATCTTTTCCAATATAAATAAATATATATTAATCTAACCAATTTCCCCAAAATATCTAAAGCACCTCCCATCTATTTTAAATGGGATCTCTCTCTTGGTTGCCAAAACTCTTATGATTTATGGTATTAAAGTGCCTCGACCAAACTTCTTCCCTTTGGTCTTTTATCAACATTTTAGAACCTTTTTAAAGATGACCTAGGTCTTTATATATTTTTTTTCATTCAACTATGCTTGTCTCTTTCATTTCCAAGAAATATGAAGCTCTTTTGCCATATGAGTTATGCCCTATTAGCTTACTTTGGCTCTGTTTGTGGTAGTTGTTGAAAAAGAGCTACATCATATAACTAATAAAAATAGTTACCATTAGCCCTTTCAACGTTGTCTCAAACAAGATCTTAATGAGTTGTTTAAGATCATTTCTAATCTATTAGCCTCTCGCTCAAGTCTTCATCTTCTTTCATTCATTGATAGCTCTTAATTTGCTTTCATCATTGAAGGCCGATGCATGGATTTCATCATAACCCATGAAGACATTACTTACTATAAGAATTCCTGTTAAAAATTGATCATATGCAAACTTATCTTTGTAGGGGCTTTTGATGAGCTGAATTAAAGTTTAATTCTCTCCCTAGTGGAAGCTCATGAATTCCTAAGTATTTAGTTTTAGTGGATGAATGTTCTCTCTTTTGACTTCATCCTAAGGTGATGGTTGTCTCAACAATTGGGTCACCCTTCAAACCATAGTAGGGACAACCAACTTAGTCAAAGTCTAAGTTCCGATGAATCTTTTGGTAATGTTCTAAACCTATAATTTGTTGGTGACTCTTGATATTTTGCAATGGATCCTTCCATATCAAAGCCATCCAAAGCCCTACTCAACTTTGACATGGCCTCCAGTTTGAAATCCATATCTCAAAGAGCTTCCTTGCATGTTTTAATGTAGATGATGCTAGACCCAATCATTTACTACCCTCCTTAAATATAAACTAGCCAAGTCCCTTTCCTTTTATCTACCCAAGTTTCCTTTGTGACAAAGGCCTTTGAAATAAGATTGTTTGTGCTTGCTTAACAAAATTAACAAGCATTTATCCTCCTAAAAAATAAACTACTACCTAATGGTGGTTGACTTACTCTTCTTATCGTTGTTATTACTGTTTTTCCATTGCATTTTGTGAATATCTTCAAATTGTTCCCATTAGGTTCAAAAGTGGATTAACATATTGAGATAAGCTTTTTTCTCTACAAAAAGATGGAAAAATTAGTTGATTCTGCTACCTTTTCTTTTGTAAATCGGAACAATATCTATAAGGACAAGTTAGTGGAGACTAATATCAAAAAAATTTAATTGAATTAGAACAACTCTTGCTTTCCAAGAAGACATCGAAATATTTTGACGTATCTAATAATTAAAATTATTCCAGCATTATATTGCTTGTGAAGAAGAATTAGTTCTTGGGTCAAAAGAAGACCAATATGTGGCTCTTCAATTTATAAAGATGCTAGTAAATATCTTGATGCGTTTTGGAGTCCTCTATTTTTCACCCTTGAAAAAGATACATAAACTTCCTATGTCCTCTTCAATATGCTCGATACTCTAAGCACAACCTTTCTATTGGTAGAGGGATTGTTCATGGCGTAGAGCCATTAGGTCCTTTTAATAAGAATGGTAAAAGCAATAGCCTTTTGTCCATACTTTCCTTCCAATCTACTAAATATTAGGAAAAGCCATCATGGGAGAGATGAATAGGCATAATGAATTCACTATGAATTCCTACAAAGCTTTCTAGATGTCCAAGAAATCTAAGATTTTATGTAAAAAGAGTAATCTAATGCATGAAACTTCTGTCATTATAGGATCGGAGGAGAGTTAAATGTTCATAGCTCTGTACATATATAGAAAGGCAATTTCTATATTTTGAACATGTGGCCCCAGAGTTATAGTGAATCAACTTTATCATTATCCTAAGTCTTACCTTCCATTTTAAGGCATTCATATGATTTGTTTTTAAGATTAGGCTTCACCAAAGAAGTTCTGGAGGAGAAAAGGGTGGCAGCAGGGCAACAGATGCTCATTCTGTAAGCTAACTCAGAAATAGCCCTTCTCCAAATGCATATGATGCCTTCATTTCCCCAAACTTCTGAGCTTGAGCACAATCCTTTGCTCCCCATGGACACAATAAAGGTCTAAGGACATCCGTAAAGAATATATATATATATATATATATATATATATTAGATATTGGAACCAGTTAGTTATTGCTACCTGTTGGTAATTTTGGAAAAAAGAAATAAAATCATCCTCAAGAAGGCCTCTCCTCTGAATTAAATCCTTAGCTCCATTATTTTCCTGTTTGACCATTGAGGATCTCTTTATTCCCACATAAGAATGTGACATATCATAATACGTTAAATACTTTTTGATCTTGTTAATCATGTATTACTATACGATATACAACTACAACAAAGGACAGGTTGATCTGCCATCCTATTAATATAGAAATAGGTTAAAATTATCAAGTTGACCTTAAAAGATCTGATGATTAGTACGTGGAATTAAAGAGCCAAAATAACACAATTATGCATGCATTAACAGACTACTTGTGTTCCATGGTAGAGAACAAGGCTGGTTTTTAGAGGAATCTTTCCAATTATGATTGCATAACAATGCAAATGATTTAAATACTCGTAGGTGGTTTACATAGTTTATACAGACCCATTCCTCCAGCTGGTGAACTTTTCTTTCTTACATTGCTAAGGTAGTCCCAACAAATTGCTAGCTTCTCACAGCACACATGTAAGATAAACCAAGAAGTTGGTGTGATGGTGCATTAGTCCCTTTTTTAGTAACAAAAGGAAGAATGAAAGAAAGTCTTCTTAAGCACTAAAGTTCTATCTAACAAAATAAGTATCACAATAAGGAAATATCCAGGAAACTATATTATCCAAGCTACTGAAGGACTGATTGTTTATTAGTTTCTCACCAATAAAAAAAAGAAGAAGAAATATTCCTAAATAATTGAATTATTTGTGAACCAACAGTTATATGTTTAGGCTTGAACATTTGATGAATTCTTCCTTCCTTTCAAAGATTTCCCTGGTCAATTATTCTAAAATCCAGGAGTAACTGATCTTGGGAGAGCTCAATACCAACTAGTGGACAAATTCAAAAACATCAAGCTGAAAGCATCTAAAACCCTAGATGAGACTTTATTGGATGAGATGAAATTTGATAAACAATGCATCACCACTTCCCTGAACCTTTCATTTTCTTAAACGAATGGATGCAAACAGTTGCTTTGTTAGCACTTGCAAATATTTTTGTGAGAAAAGGAGGGAGACCCACCCTCACTCTATTTTACTAGGTATACTACTTCGAGATACACCACCTAAGACTCAAGTCCAGAACTTTGGTTGCTAGGCAGAGGACATGAACACTAGGGCAAGCTCTGGTCCATGTTAGTACACACAATATCATGGAAAAATTGCAAGCTAAATTTCAGTGAAATGTCCTTTGTGAACCAGTCCGTTGGTTGGTTGTTAATTTTTACCATTAGCTCGGTACCTTCTTCTGTTACTTTCATAGAATTGTTGTAAGATATCCGACACTGAATATTGATGATACACTTTAAGATCAGTCGAGAACAATCTGCACCTCTGGATGCAGCATATATCTTTGACATTTGTCAAAGCACAAGATGCTAATTTATGCCATAATTTGTGTAATTACAATTGTATACTAGAATAAATAATCAATTTCCATTCACAAAACTAACTCGATGCAATCAAAAAAAATTGAAGGGCGGGCTGCGTGAAGGGGACATAGAACTTAAGCCACATCAGTGCTGGTCCTGCCCTAGCTTTGAGTTAAGAAGAGGTTGAAGAGCCTTTACAACAATAGTCATGTTAGGCCGGAAATCAGCTTCATATTGAACACAGAGAGCTGCAACTGCTGCCATCTGAAATTGTCCAAATACATATATGCCCATAAAATATGTAAGAATCTCCAGGATTTTGCTTTTTGAAGTAAAAATAGGGAATCCTCTAACACGAGGGAAAAAAGAAGGCAGAATTCTTCCATTCGGACCATGTCCAATGCTTAGTGGTTTTTACATGATGTCTAGACTAAGAAAAACAAATATGAAAATAATAAACCAAACTATGTTTCAACAGTTTAACATTTCAGAACCAGGAAAAAATTGTTAAGAGGTAGACATTTACCTTTGCAACAGCCTTTGGAGGGTAGTCATTGTTTAACTTGGGATCTACACATTGTTTAACCTTGTCTTCACTCAACCTTGGAGTTGCCTGCAATTTTTTTGACTTGAGATAACTACAAGAATTTATGCTTAAAAGAAGAAGAAGAAGGAGAAGAAGAAGAAGAGGTCTGCAGACATACCCAAGTAACAAGACTCTGTTGTCCTTTGGGCATGGTGTGGTCTACTGGCTTTCTTCCTGTAAGAAGCTCCAGAAGGATAACACCAAAGCTGTAAACATCACTTTTCTGCGTCAATTGCCCAGTCATTGCATACCTGCAAAGGAGGGAAAGAAGGAAATATCAACCACCAGTGATTTTTAATGGTACCAAGATAAACTATAAAATAAATCGACTAATGCAGAATTCATTAGTAAAGTTTAATCATAAGCAGTGATACTTAGAAAAGAAAAAACCATTTAATTTAGTTGCTTGCGGTATATCAGAGACAAGGAGGATCGTCCAATGTTCTACAATGCAGGAATATGATCTTGACACAAGTAAACTTCAATACTCGAGTAGCTGATACATTCCAGCCTATGAGCTCATTTTTCCTTTTCTGAACTTTATGTTAGGGCATAAAGCAACACATGAAAAGCTACAAATTACACACCCTCAAGTAATTTAGCTATGTTATATGAAACTTATGTACAACATAATGACATACAATTGTCTACAGACCCTAACAATAAATGAAGGATTGTAGATGAACAACATGATGAACATAGATGGACTATGATATTACTTTATAAGCAACTACAACTTCTGTTACAACACATAGCTAAAGTCAAACTCAAGATAGATTAATGCCACAAGTTTTCCATGAGAAAGATGGATTAACGAGTACATAGTAAATTCATGGATTGTTGCATTGGGAAGGGATTGTAGGAGAAATGGAAGTAAAAGTTACATGGGAAAAAGTAGTTCCCGCTATGATTGACGTGGGAAGTAGTGTATGGATGGAGTCCATAAAACAAGCCGTTGGAATGAGAGCAATGGATCATGAAGTTTAGTGAAAATATGACTCGAGTCAATAAAACAACCCATTTGTTGACTCGTAGAAGAATAGTATCATACAAATGAAAAGCATTAGTACAATGCAAAAAATGCCAATATTAATGAACCTATGAACTACCACACTTCCTCTAACAATTGTAAATAGAAACAATAATATTAAAATAAGAAAAGTATAGGAATGATGGATGAAGAAATAATTATTAGCTTACTCAGGAGCATGATAACCAAAAGTTCCCAAGACTCGTGTTGAATGCAAACGGGCTGCTGTGTCAGGAGACTGGTTTGTTAGATTAAAATCAGCAATTTTGGAATCATAATCATCAAACAGAAGAACATTGCTGGATCTGATATCTCGATGAACAATTGGAGGTTGAACTTTTTCATGAAGATACTCAAGACCCCTTGCTGCACCATAAGCAATTTTCGCTCGCTGGTTCCAGCTTAGAACAGGACCAGGTTCAGCACCCTGAACCCCTTTTCTGCCTGCACTAGAAAAGTAAATCCTTTGGAATTAACAGAGAATAAATAAATACATATACATAGTTAAGTTATCATGGTTTTGAGAGCTTTTGATCGCAAATGCTTCCTAATGAACATTAATGATGGCGCTTTCAAAATTAAAATTCAGAATTTTGATCATGATCTAGAAGTCATTAGTTTTGGAAGTCTCTTGTCTACACATCGAGTGGGGATCTAAACATTTTAAATCACACAGATCAAGATTCAGCAGATCTGGATGCTTCTAAACTACAGATTCAATAAAAACATGGTATCAACCATAAAAATTGCCCATTTCTATCAATTTGATGTATGATAAAAATATATACCTTTTTTGGGTTTCTATACAATTATACATTGTAAATCATAATCGTCGTAAATTTTCATTTTAGAGATCAAGGTTTAAAATAGTGGTTTTTGTACTGACTTCAGGCTCCTTTGACTATATTATAAAATAATGGAGAAAAATATAATGGCTGTTAAATGGGTTGTTGAGCATTATTAGAACCCATTATAACGCATATACAGTCTACTATTTGCATTTGTATTATTTATCTAAACAAAATAATACTTTTTTCTTCAGAAAATGCATTTTTCTTTCAAATTTCCCTCCAAAAGGGTTTATACAATCCAGAAATTAATAATATTTTATTAAGTGAAGAGTTATTTATTTTTGATTATTTTCTATTACTTTCCATTATAATAATGCTATAGCAGATGTCATTGCTAGATATTTTAAACACAATCTTGAGCAATTAACTGATGTCATAACCATTATAACAGCAGATAACAGTTTCAATGGGGGTCCGTTGTAACAGAATAGCACCATTATTTAAACCTTGCTTCTAAGCATTGCTGCCTGACTCTGTGTAAATGATTATGAAAGTATGATTAAAGAATAAGGGGATTGGTGAGCTGACACCCTTGTCCAGAACATGTATGCTGGGGAGAGCTTCCAGTTTCAAATCCCAAAAAATTTAGGCTGCATTGTTATTTTAAAAAGAAAAAAATATTTTGAAAATAGATGACAATCCATAATCGACTTACCATGCAGAGTGTCATGTAAAGAACCCATCGTTGCAAATTGATATGCCAATATCCGATTATTTGCATCCAAACAGTAGCCCAACAACTCCACAAAATATTCATGTTTAAGCCTTGAAACCATTGCTAACTGTATTGACACAGAGAAACAAACAGACTAACTAGGAGATGCATGCAGATCACATGAATAAATGTTTTAAAAGGTAGAACTTTGATTAATTTCTAAAGAAGTTTTGTGGACAAAACTCACTTGAGCAGCAAAGTCAGAGTCTGAATCTTGCGAGGCACTGGGGTCCAATTTTTTTATTGCAGCTGGCTGCCCACTGCTCAGAATTGCATGATAAACACGACCATAAGATCCCTCTCCGATCAAAGCTTTGTCACCAAAATTATTGGTTGACCTCTTCAGCTCAGCCAAAGGTATGGATGGAACTTCAATTGGCAAGACCTTTTGAGGAGCTCCACTTTTGGGAACATTGGGACCTCTTGGTTCTCTATCATACCTAAATTACAAGAAGCCAACCGTAAATTGTAGAAGATATATCATCATCCTAAAAATTGCAATTACGCATAACGACAATTCAACCTCAACATATTTATGGAAAAGAACCAAAAAATACTGAAACACTAACATCTTATAATATAAATATCAGTTAGCACATTGTTACTAGTTTTCCACATGTAAATTATAAGAAGGCAATTGTAAATTACAAGAATGCAGACCAGCATGATCACATATGTGCATGACGAGCATCTGTCATGCCCCAGACCCAATATGGGATCCAGGGTGGCAACCCGCCGCATGCCTGGCATGCAAGGCGTCCTGTAACAATCAATTTATTCAAGGAAGATAATACCACTATGTCATTCAGAGTCAAATATTTTAATACAAGCCATAATTATGAGTTTTAGGCTATATGCCCATATACATAAATCAATGGGGTTACAACAAATGTTGGATCTTAATTTCCTCTGATAGAAGCTCCAACTACCCCAAATCCCATTCTTTAGTCTTGTGGCTCTGAAAAACATTGTGAGATTTATATGAGCTCACACTCAATAAGTAAGCCTACTATATAATTAATTACTTCAAGCTTTTATCAACTCAAATTTTTCATAATAAACATATGCCAAGCTTCCACGTTTCAAATACATTTTTCCATGTTATTAGAACATGCATCATATGCTCAAAATAATTTTGGAAGCAATTGCTATATATAGCATTTCAAGAATATACAATTTCAGGATAAAACCACTGTACCACTGTAAATGGCATGTAAAAATGCATTTTTATACTAATGTCCCACGGCTACACACTATGTCCTCAGAACACCCCCTCGGATGGTTCCTCCATAAATATCCCCTAGGAGTCAGGGTCCTGGAACCAGC
The DNA here is from genome assembly GCA_900491605.1 of Calamus simplicifolius. Lineage (NCBI taxonomy): Eukaryota > Viridiplantae > Streptophyta > Magnoliopsida > Arecales > Arecaceae > Calamus > Calamus simplicifolius. Next base: position 332,905 of record UESW01004342.1, on the reverse strand, counting down.
ATCATGAACTCATATCCTGCCATATCCGGCTACAAACCCCTCAGAGTGCGTGTCCTCACATATTCCCCTATGGAGATGGGTCCCGGAGTTATGCGGCATAATATTGCCATATCCTGTCACACACACTTCATGAGTGTGTATCCTCCACATATCCCCCTGTGGAGGTGGGTCCGGAGTCAAGTGAGTCATGCAACATATCACATCATATCATATCATATCCTAACATAGCGACCATAGTGGGACATATTATCATATACACAAAGTATCATTTTCATGTCACATTTACCAAATAGCATGTTGCAAAAATGCAATCCATATACTTTTCATAATTACAGTGATTTAAACATGTCAAATACATATGTACATTTATAAAACCTTTAGCAATTTTCAAGATCAAGTCAATTGATCAGTTGTCCGCATATGTACCAAATTATTTGCAAAATATAATAAATAATAAACTAATCATAGTAAATGCTCATTTGCAAATAAGAGTACCAATCCATTTTTCATTTTTCAAATAATGCAATATATATCAATATAGCATTTAAATACATAATTTATATATTAAATAATTTATAAAATCATGATAATTAGCTTACTTACCTCAGTACGCTAATTCCAAACTGTAAATCAGCTATGTGGACATGGTTACCTACAGCATTAATTTTCACAATTAAATCTCTAAAATTGGAATAATAAAGCATCCCCTAAGGTCTACCCAGTCTAATCCTGGGCCCAACTTTGGGCTCGAATATCTCCCAATATATAAGCCCGAATGGAAAAATAAAAATACCCAAAGAAACTAGAATCAACACCGAATCGGGCCATATTTTTATTTTTCCGTTCTCACCCAATACGGGGCCCAAAACAGCCCAAAAAGCTCATAAGCCGGCCCAACAGGGCCCAACGTGGGACGGCCTAGCCGGCCCACGCCTCCTTCCCCCCCTGCCTCCCCTGTTTCACCGAAACAGGGGAGCTGTGCTGGCGGCCAGGGCCGCCGCGGCCAATCCCCTGGGGGGCCCGGCCGCCGCCGACCGGCCCGGAGCCGGCCGTCGCCCGCCGCCTCCTTTTCCCTCTCTTTCTCCCTCTATTTCGTCGTCGCTGTGGCATCCGTGCCGGTGGCATGGCCGGCCACCACGGCCGGCCGGACCCTCACCGGACGGTCGCCCGCCGCCGGTGAGGGCCACTGGCCGCCGCCCAGGCCCGGCGAGCAACGGCCACTCCGCCGGGCCCGAACCAAGCCGTGAACCGGCTTGGTTCCACTCTCTCTCTCCATTCTCTCTCTTTTCTCTCTCATCCTCTCTCTTACCTTTCGGCTAGCACTGGGGGAAGGAGAATGGAGAAGGAGGCTCCCCCCTCCTTATATCGGCAAGGGAGGGTTAGCCCCTCCCCTGTGCTCGTGTGAAGGGGCGTGTCGGCGCCCCCTTCTTTGACTGGCTGCGGCCCCCTCCGCCGCGGCCGTCAACAATGGCGGAGGAAGGGGCGGCGCCTCCCTTCCTCCGTCAACAAAGGGGATCCTCACATGGTGAGGATCAGGGGCTCACATTCTCCCCTCCTTATAAAAATTTCGGCCTCGAAATTGATGCACACTTAGAATTATAAGAATACTTATCTTTTCATTTACATATACTAAGATACAAACAATAAGGATATTTTTTTTTTCATTTCCTCCTCAAGCTCCCAAGTAGCTTCCCTCTCAGAATGGTGAACCTTGACATAGGGAATGCTACGCCGTCTTAAAACTTGGTCCTTGCGGTCCACAATACGCACAGGATGCTCCTCATATATTAGATCCTTCCTTAACTGCATGGGCTCAAATTCTATCACATGGCTGGGTCAGAAATGTACTTTCTCAACATAGATACATGAAATACATTGTGTACCCCAGAGAGTGCCGAGGTAATGCCAGGCTATAAGCCACCTCCCCTACTTTACTCAGAATCTCAAATGGCCCAATGTATCGTGGACTCAGTTTACCTCTAATTCCCAAATCTCATCACATTTTTGGTTGGTGATATCTTCAGGAAGACATGATCTCCAACCTGAAATTCTAGCTCCCTTCTTCTCACATCAGCATAGCTCTTCTGTCGGCTCTGAGCTGTGCGGAGTCGTTCCTTGATCAGTTGCACCTTCTCTACTGTCTGCTGAATCAGCTCAGGGCCCAACAATTTCTCTCTCCCACATCATCCCAACATAAGGGAGATCTGCATTTTCTACCATACAAGCCTCAAATGGAGCCATCTGGATACTGGCTTGGTAGCTGTTATTGTAAGCAAATTCCACTAAAGATAAGTGGTTGTCCCAAGCACCGCCCAAGTCCATCACACAGGCTCGCAACATGTCCTCCAGGGTCTGTATGGTTCTCTCAGACTGCCCATCTGTCTGGGGATGGAAGGCTGTGCTGAAGTTCAATTTGGTCCCCAGAGCTCTATGAAGACTCTTCCAGAATTGGGACACAAACCTAGTATCCCGATCTGATACAATAGATACGGAAATACCATGAAGCCTCACAATTTGCTCAATATACATGTTGGCCAATCTCTCACTGGAAATCCCAACTCTGAATGGCAGGAAATGGGCTGACTTCGTCAATCTGTCTACAATGACCCATACCGCATCATTGCTCCTAGGGGTCTTAGGCAGACCAGTCACGAAGTCCATAGTGATCTTCTCCCATTTCCATTGTGGAATCATCAGAGATTGAAGAGGTCCCGCAGGCCTTTGATGCTCAGCCTTCACTTGCTGACATACTAAACATTTGGCTACATACTGAGCAATCTCTCTCTTCATTCCCTTCCACCAAAAGTTTTCTTTTAGGTCTTTGTACATCTTGGTACCTCCTGGGTGCACCGTATAGGGAGAATAGTGGGCCTCCCTCAGAATCTCTGCTCTTAGTTCCACCACATTTGGCACACAGAGCCTGCCATCAAATCTCAGGGATCCATCCTCCATTATAGCAAATTCATTTTGAACCCCTGACTTCACAGCTTCTTTAATCTTTTGCAGGTCCAAGTCTTCTTTCTGGGAGGACTTGATCCTGTCTAACAGAGTTGGTTGGAGTACAAGTGCTGCCACAAGCCCATCGGACCGTTGTACTCGCAATCCAACCTCCAACTTCTCAAGATCCCTCTGGATGTGAGGCTGAGAGGTGATCATAGAAGCTAACTCCGAGGAGGACTTCCTACTCAAGGCATCAGCTACCACATTGGCCTTCCCTGGATGATAGTGCAGGTTCAGGTCATAATCTTTTAGTAGCTCCATCCACCTCCTCTAAAGCTCCTTCTGAGTGAAGATGTATTCAGACTTTTGTGGTCTGTACACATCACATGCCTCTCCATATAGATAATGCCGCCAAATCTTCAAGGCAAAAATCACGGCGGCCAACTCCAGGTCATGGGTAGGATAGTTTTGCTCGTATGGCTTTAACTGTCTGGAGGCATAAGCTATCACCTTCTCATTTTGCATCAGAACACATCCCAATCCCTTCCGAGAAGCATCCGTGTATAGGGTGAATCCTCCAGATCCTGACGGAAGGGTAAGGACGGGGGCTGATACTAGGCGTTGCTTCAGCTCCTGAAAACTTCTCTCACACTCCTCAGTCCAATCAAACTTCGCTTGCTTTTGGGTCAAGCGAGTCAGGGGTAGAGCAATGCGAGAGAAGCCTTCCACAAATCTGCGATAATATCCAGCCAGCCCCACGAAGCTTCTTACTTCAGATACATTGGAAGGCCTACACCAGTTTACAACTGCCTCAATCTTCTTTGGGTCCACAGATATGCCATCTTTAGATATTATATGACCCAAGAATGATACTTGGCTCAACCAGAAGTCACACTTCTGCAACTTGGCATAAAGCTTTTTCTCCCGAAGAGTTTGCAGAACAATCTTCAGGTGGTCCACATGCTCCTCCTGGCTTTTAGAATACACCAGGATGTCATCAATGAACACCACCACAAACTGGTCCAAGTATGGCTTAAAGATTCTTCATCAAGTCCATGAATGCTGCCGGGGCATTAGTCAACCCAAACGGCATCACCAAGAACTCGTAGTGGCCATACCTAGTCCTGAATGCTGTCTTAGGCACATCCCCAGCCTTGACCTTGAGTTGATGGTATCCTGACCGAAGATCAATCTTCGAGAATACCCGAGCTCCTTGGAGTTGATCAAATAGATCATCAATCCTCGGCAAGGATACTTGTTCCGCACTGTTACCCTATTGATTTCTCGGTAATCAATGCAGAGCCGAAGACTTCCATCTTTCTTTTTGACAAATAATACTGGAGCACCCCAAGGAGATACACTAGGTCTGATAAATCCCCGGTCAGGAGCTCCTGCAATTGGCTCTTCAACTCTTTTAGCTCAGCTGGGGCCATACGGTACGGGGCCTTGGATATAGGTCCAGTGCCAGGGGCCAAATCAATAGTGAACTCAACTTCCCGATCTGGGCAATTCGGTCAAATCATCTGGGAATACATCAGGAAATTCCCGAGCCACTGGAATATCCTCCAACTTGACCTCATCTTGCTGAAGGTCTTTGACCACAGCAAGAAACCCTTGGCCACCCTTCTTCAAATACTTTGCGGCCTGTAGTGCTGACACGAACACTGAGGCCAGATGCTCCTGACTTCCAGTAAAACTGAATTCAGGTTGATTAGGAATTTTGAAGATCACCATCTTCCTGAAACAGTCTACTGAAGCATGATAGGAGGCCAACCAGTCCATCCCAAGGATAACATCAAAGGATTTTAGTGGGAGGACGATTAGATCGGCCTTCAATCTCCTATCCCCCATGTTAATCAGGCAAGATCTGCATACTGAGTCTACCCTCATAACATCACCATTTGGGAAGCAATGTGCAACTCTTGCTCTAGGGGAACGGGTGTCAAAGATTCATCCTTGGCGAGATATGTCAGATACAAATGAATGCGTGGCACCCGGATCTACTAAGAATTGAGCATAAGTGTTGCCTACTTTAATTATACCTGGTCACAAAGTTTAGTTTGTCTTAGATGTCATGAGGTTTAACAATACTTTTATCATTCATGATCAATGCATCCATTGCATATGAATGAACAATCTTAAACGAGTACTTAAGTAACAGGCATACCTGTCACAACGGAGTTAGAAGCGGCAGCATCCTGTTGTGTGAGAGTAAAGACCCTTCCCTGGGTCCTAGGCTGCTGCTGCTGGCCTCTACCCTGATCCGAAGGAGGCTGCTGATCCCTCCGAAGGGGACAAGTGGCCATCTTGTGACCCACCTGCCCACATATGAAGCAGGCACCAGCGTCCCGGGCACCACTTGCCCGGGTGGGAGTTTCCGCATTGAGGGCAACGGTTTCCGTACTCTTCGGTCCTGAGGGGGCCTGATAAGGACCTTTCTTCTTGGCCTGTCCGAAGACTGGCCAGAAGGAGACCCCTTCTTCTTCTCTCTTGCTGCTCCCACTGCTTATGGACCACACCCATATCTCTCTCAATCACCAGGGCCTTGTTCACCACAGCACTGAATGTGGAGAGTTCAAAGGCATTGACTGCTTGCATCAGTCTGGGCCTCAGTCCCTCGGTGAACTTGATGATCTTGGCTCTCTCAGTGGCGCTATGTCTGGAGCAAACCGAGCCAACCGGGTAAACTCGGCTTCATACTGCGCCACAGAGAGATTTCCTTGCTCCAGTTTGACAAACTCCGACTGCATCTGCCTCTGCACACTATTGGGAAGTATTTGTCATAGAAGACTTCCTTAAACTCTCCCCAGGAAATAGCCCGTCCATCCATTCGCTGCTCCACAAGTAGCCACCAATCATATGCCTCCCCCTGAAGGAGGTAGGTAGCGAATCTGATTCGCTCCTCCTCTTGGCTACCATGAGCTGCAAAGGCTTTCTCCATCTCCCTCATCCATTTTTCAGCATCGGCAGGGTTAGTAGATCCACAAAAGGAGCAGGGGCCAAGCTCTTGAACTCAGCAAAGCTCCGGCCCCCTCCCCGCCAGGGCTGGATGGAGCCGACTGAGCAGGCTGCGGAGCGGGAGAGGCAGGCCGAGCAGGCTGGATTTGCTGAATCTGTTGCTGCATGGCTTGCATAGCCTGCGACATTCCCGCAAGAGCCTGAAGCAACTGGGCCTGAAATTGTGGTTGATCATTGTCAGCTAAATTAACGGAACCAGAGCCTCCAGAAGCTTGCTGGCCTCCCTGCTGGCCAGAGTCACCAGCCTGGGAGTTCCCAATAGGCCGCAGACTCCTAGTGCGACGTGGCATTCTTAACTCCTGCCAGGTTAGGTTCCAGTCAATATCCTTGTAAACCACTAAATTTCAGGCTTTCAAAATATATTACTTGAAATTTAATAAAGTTATCACCCTCCCAATGTAATCCTAATGTTCTGCCTAGTGTCATCTTGTGTTTGTCCCTAAGGTCAAACCTAGGCTCTGATACCACAAAAGCTGTCACGCCCCAGACCCTATATTGGATCTAGGGGTGGCAACCCGCCGCATGCCGGGCATGCAAGGCGTCCTAAAATATTTTAATCAAGAAGGGGTAATAATATTCATCCAATTTAAATGGTTCTTAATACAAACCATAATCATAGTTTTAGGCTACATGCCAAATACATAATCAATGGGGTTACAACAAAGTTGGATCTAAGTTCACTCTGATAGCTGCTCCAACTACCCCATATCCCCATCTTCAGTTTGTGGCTCTGAAAAACATTGTGAGATTTAAATGAGCTCACACTCAATAAGTAAGCCAACTATAATATAATTAATCACTTCATGCTTTTATCAACTCAAATTTTCCATAATAAACATCTGCCAAGCTTCCATATTTCAAATACATTTTCCATGTTATCAAAACATGCATCATATGCTCAAAATAATTTTGGAAGCAATTGCCATATATAGCATATCAAGAATATACAATTTCAGGATAAAACCACTGTACCATGTAGCATGTAAAAATGCATTTTTATACCAATGTCCCACGGCCACACACTATGTACACAGAACACCCCCCTCGGGTGTATCCTCCATAAATATCCCCTAGGAGTCAGGGTCCTGGAACCAGTGTCATGCACTCACATCCTGCCATATCCGGCTACAACACACCCCAAGAGTGTGTCCTCCATATACCCCTATGGAGATGGGTCCCGGTGCCATGTGGCATAATATTGCCATATCCTGTCACAGCACACCTCCTGGGTGTGTGTGCTCCATATACCCCCTATGGAGTTGGGTCCCGGTGCCAAGTGAGTCATGCAACATATCACATCATATCCTATCATAGCGGACCATAGTGGGACATATCATATACACAAAGTATCATTTTCATGTCACATTTGCCAAATAGCATGTTGCAAAAATGCAATCCATATACTTTTCATAAACAACATGTCAAATACACATGTATATTTATAAAACCTTTAACAATTTCAAATCATGCCAATTGATCAGTTGTCCACATAGATACCAAATTATTTACAAAATATAATAAATAATAAACTAATCATAGTAAATGCTCATTTGCAAATAATAATACCAATCCATTTTCTTATTTTTCAAATAATGCAATATATAAAATATAGCATTTAAATACATAATTTATATTTTAATAATTTATAAAATTATGATAAATGCTTACTTACCTCAGGCGCTAATCCAAACTGTAATTCGCTATTTAACACCTGGGTACCTACAGCATCAATTTCCAATTTTTAGTCCCCAAAATTAGCATATAAAATAGCTTAAGCTCTACCCAGTTTAATCCCGGGCCCAACTTGGGGCTTGAATATCTCCCAATACATAAGCCCAAATGGGAAAATAAAAATACCCCAGAAACTAGAATCAACACTGATCGGGCCATATTTTTATTTTCATTTCGGCCCAATACGGGCCCAAATCGCCCAAAAAGCTCGTGAGCGGCCCAACAGGGCCCAAATGGGACGGCCCAGCCGGCCCGCCTCCTTCCCCCCCGCCTCCCCTGTTTCGTCGAAACAGGGGAGTGTGCCGGCGGCCAGGGCCGCCGCCGGCCACTCCCCGGGGGGCCGGCCGCCGGCCGCCGGCCGCCTCCCTTCCCTCTCTCTCTCCCTCTATTTCTCTCTTTCTCCCGTCACTCGCCGCGGCTCCGTGCCGGTGGCACGGCCGGCCACCACGGCCGGCCGGACCTCACCGGACGCTCGCCCCGCCGGTGAGGGCCGGCTGCCGCCAGGCCCGGCGAGCAACGGCCACTCCGCCGGGCCCGAACCAAGCCGTGAACCGCTTGGTCCACCTCTCTCTCCCATTCTCTCTCTATTTCTCTCTCATCCTCTCTCTTACTTTCGACTAGCACTGGAAGGGTGAAGAATGGAGAAGGAGGGGTGCTCCCCCCCTTATATCGTGGAAAGGGGAGGGTTAGCCCCTCCCCTGTGCTCATGTGAAGGGCGTGTCGGCGCCCCCTTTCTTTGATTGACTGCGGCACCCCCTCTGCCGCGGCCGTCAACAATGGCGGAGGAAGGGGCGGCGCCTCCTTTCCTCCGTCAACAAAGGGTGATCCTCACATGGTGAGGATCCATGGGTGGAACAGGGGCTCACAGCATCCTTCTGACTAATCATAACATTAATCATCTGGTCTCCTTCTAACTATTTGAGGTCAGCTTTATGAATTATCCAATCATTCCACTAAAGGGATAACCCCAGTATCAAGTTTTTAAATCTAAAACTTCTATCCTCTTGGTTTAGGTTCACCTCATATACTTATCCATAAAACGACCACCTCACGGATTCGTCAATTCACGTTAAAGTTTTATATCTTATTACCTAACACACATCTCTTATGGTTGCATTTCATGTGTCAGCTTAGGATTTTGCCCGGTGAATGGATTCAAATATTCATGATAACATATCAAGTCCGGAGAAAAACACAAGCTGGTAAAGAGTTGAATGATCCAAATGTGGGCATCCTACCTGGTGTATTACGGTTGGGTGGGGAAGAGATTGGTTAGCAGGCGGACCGAAGTTCTCCTCCTCTCCGTCACCGCAGCACAACATGTTGGAGTTCACAGGTGCACAAAATCCAAGCAATTAAGGATCAGAAAACCATGGCACGATTTTTTTCTTCGGCACATCCAAAACTCCAAATAAAAAAAAAACCATGCTAATTTCTCCTGTAAAATCACCATAAAATCGCTTTGCGATATGACACCCAAAAAAACAATGAAGGAAAAATAAAAAGAAACGGAAGAGTAATCACCCGCACGAGGAGAATGGTTTTAATAAAGCCTCAAATTACGTGAACCAAACAATAAATGATCAAAGAGACGTAATCCTAGGGTTATTCTTTTACTTCTTTTCATATGATTCCAAATTCCAATTTTCGCTCTCTATATTTCTTTACCGATGAAAAGGGAGGAAGAAAAGCTCATCTAAAATTTTGAAGAAAAAGAGGGCAAACACGGAAAAACGAAAATCTAACCTTATATAAATTGGAATAAACTGGGAGAGAAAAAAGAAACGGAACTCGCGGTTAGGGGAAAGGGAGGAGAAACCGGTGAGTAAGAGAGAGAAGGAAATGGAGCTCGTGGTCAGGGAAGGGGAAGATGCGTTTCTAGCGGGAAAAGCGCTTGATCTGTTATTTATATTTAATGCGAGGCCCAACCGCTAACCGGTCGCAACGCGAGCGTTACCAAAGCCAAACCACCCGTATGTATCGAAAATTCAAGCAGAGTCTCTCGGGGATTACAGTTTTGAAAAACAAAGGCATGTCGTTCAGAGAAAGTTACAAGGTTCAAACAAGGTTGTCAATTTCGTTTCGGTTTATGTTTCGGTTTAGCTTATGAAACGAAATGTTTCGGTATCGGACCATTTCGGTGCTTTATTTCGAAATATATATATAAAAAAAATTTATTCATAATTCATATTCTTTATAAATAAAATAACAACATAAAAATAAAAAGTTTAAATTTTTAAGAGTTTGATATATATATATAATGAAAAATTTATTCATAATTCCATAAATAATAATAACAATATAAAAATAAGTGTTTGAGTTTTTAAGAGATGCGACCGTGGGAATAGGGTAACTAGGATTTTTTTTATTATATATATTTTTTAAAATGGGGATAGGGTAACTAGGATTTTTTTATATTATATATATATTTTAAAATGGTTCTGAAAGGTTTAATAATTCATGGTCTCCAAAGCATATTTTACCGAACGGCCGAGAAACGGCCGAAAACGGCCGAAAATGGCCGAAATACACCGAAACGCACCGAAACGGCCGAAAAATCTTCCGAAACGAAACATAGTACTTATCTTTCGGATAAGCTACCGAAACGAAACGTCTCGGCCGAAACGAAATGAAATGACAACTTTGGTTCAAACAACCTCAAACCCATACCCATATACTAATCTATTTATCTCTGATGGCAGCAGATCGAAATTTTTTTACAGTATCTTGAGAACAGAGATTTTCGATCTAATTCAATGAAAGAGGGTATGGCATTGGAGCTAAAGTCGATAGTAAAGAAGACAAGCAAAGAGCTATAAAGAAAGATAAATAAAAAAAAAAAACAATAATTTTGTCACCTAGATAACCATCTGTTTATGTTATGAGAGATATAGATTTATTTAAAACACATACCAAACATAATTATATGATAAATCTCATTTAATTATTGATAATCTAAATAGATTATCTACAACCAAACGCTCGACATCCTGAAAGCAAGCAAAGAAAATGCTCGGCTGCTCAGGTAACAGCTGGGAAAAATATACTAACTTATGGAAAAAAATAAAGTTTCAGCATCCTCCTGGCAGCTGGATTGGCCTCTGATCACATACTGGCATGAACGGGTGCAATTTTATTTTCCTCTACAAGTAGCAATTTTCTTTTCTTCCACAAGTAAACTATAAAATTGTTAGAGAGTAACAAAGAGGCCAATTTTAACATGGAAAAAGTTATCGATTTTGAGATGAGCGAGAGTGATTATCCAAGCAGTTGCTTGCTTCCACCATTAATTAGAGTCATGCTGAAGCCCAATGTATAAGATCGAGTTTGATGGTCCAGTCCATACAAATACATGATAATACAAAGCTCTACTAATTGCATCCAAAATCTATCTTCTAATTAACAGCATGATTTATATGTAGCCGGGTAACCACTAAAGCTGAATTCCCATCACCATTTGTATTTTTTTTAAAAAAAAAAGAAAAAGAAAAGAAGAAAAGAAGAAGAAAGAAAGAAAACGGAACGTAGTTAGCAACACAGAATCGGCCGTCCACGGCTCTATTCCTTCATCGGTCAAAGTCAAAACAAAGGCTTAATGCGGGAACGCGGGAACCGGCACCCAAGCGCCACCTCCGCGGACGGAGGGTTCCGATGGCCACCCGCATAACTCCTCCGCGGTTCAAGAAACGGCGAGGAAGCTCAGCGGGAACGCCGCGGCGATCCAGGCGGGCAGCGCCGGCGTCGAAGTCGAAATCAAACCGCCGCCCGACACTCCGCCGCCTCCGGCGGCGAGTCTCGTTAACCGACTTCGTTCTCTCCCGGCCCCGGCGGCGATTTTGCCCCAAGATTTCTTTTTAGTCGATTCCCTCGACCTTGCCCCTCGCCTCCTCGGCAAGTTCCTTCGACGAGATGAAGTCGTTCTCCAAATCACCGAGGTATCTCTCTCGTCCACCCCTGTTACGAAACCCTAATTGCTTGCTGAGCTAAGATTGGGAGAAAAAAAAAAAGGTTTCGATTTCTATATTAATGAGGTCTTCAATGCTTATGAATCGTAGGTGGAGGCCTACAGGCCGAATGACTCGGCCTGCCATGGTCGATTCGGCATTACAACGCGGACAGCCCCAGTTGTAATTTCTAATCTTCCCCTCATGTTTTATTTAGCTGTAAATTTATAATTGTAATGTTTTTTAGAGGTCATTTTTATTGTATTGAAATATATAACATATAATCTAACTCAGCTTTCTCAATTTTCTTAAACTTCTTAATCTCTGTTATGCTTGCAAGAAAAAAAAAAAAGTCTTCCTTTTTGATGTTTTGAGATGTAAGTTTGAATTTTAATGAATGGATGGGTGTTTTGTGGGGTAGTTTGGGCCGGGAGGGCATGCGTATGTGTACCTGTGCTATGGCCTCCACATGATGCTCAACATTGTGGCGGATAAGCAAGGAGTGGGTGCTGCGGTTTTGATTCGTTCGTGTGCTCCTGTCAGTGGTAAGTGAAAACTTAATTGTGTCAAGTAGGTAATGCTAAAATTACCTGAATGTAACAAAATACCATCCTTCACAGGGTTTTAAGCATGGTTTTTAGATCCTGATGGAATGTTCTATGGGATGTCGGATAAGTTGTCATCCATGTAATGGACTGGACTGTTCCACCAACATCCCGTTCCAAGCAGCATGTTTTGGGACACCCCTTGTCCTGAGTGTCGAAATAGAGTGGGACAGTAGCGCATCCCGTTCCATATTAAAATTGGAATGATCCCATCCATGACATTTAAAACCTTAGTTCTAGGCAACACCAAGCAAATATTTCTCCTTGTGACTGTTCGGTGGATAACGTGTTTATAATATATGCGGCGTCCTATGTTGGTGAACTATTAATAGAGGGGTGCTAAATTCTTGGCATCCTAATGAAGATAGATTACTGTATGCATATGTAAGCTTCATTCCAGTTAGTTGTCTTTGTGAGTCTTGTTAAACCATTAAACTTCTATAGAAACCGTATCCTCCCCTGATGGTTGGTTAAAGTCCTCATCACTTTCTTTAAACATGTTTGCTTTTTTCCTTGGACAGCTTTATCAGATTTTGCTCTATCTTCTTGACTAAAGGCAGATTTTGCTGCTCAGAGATAGCCATCTTTATCGTTTATCAACTTCTAACTCTGTTCTAGTGTGGTGCATAAGACACAGTCATGATTTAAGGCCATTCTCTCATCATTCATGGATAGGGAAGATAAATGCACTCTCCAGTTTCTATATATTGTGGATTCAGGAATTGTTTACCTTTTCTTTTTGATATTGCATGATAAGTATGAGATTTATGCCACATAATCCTCCTATCCCTCAGCCAGAGTATTTGGGAGATTTAATTTAGTTTCTGCAGCACTTAAATAAGAAGAACCATCTTCTTTTTCTTTTTTCGAAGGAAACTCTTTAAAATTGCACTCTATTTGGTTGGGAAGGGACAGGCATGATATGTGATGGAATCAAGAGGACCATAGAAACTTTCAAATGTTACTCCATTTTTTAGTGAGTTCTCAGTGCTGTTGGCTGGAATATTTTGGAAAAGATCAAAGATCTGGGCAAACATACCAAATCATTTATTCTGTTTGTCTTTGTTTGGCCCTGCCACCTCCTCCTCTCCCCTCTCTCCCTCCCTCTCTCTTAGTTGTATTTGTGCATGTCGGTGGGTGTGTGTCTGTGCATTTTGGCCTTCTTGTTCAAGCTTCCATGTTTCTCTCTTGTTTATAGCACTGAGTAAAATACCTTGTCATGCTGCCATTTTCCACTTTCATATTAACCCACACCTATATACATTTATGCTATCAGTCTTCTCATTGAAATAATTTTGGTCTTTGTCATCATGGGTACCTGAACCTGGCCATCACTTTCATGCTAAGTTCTTGCTTGTATCCCTGTTCTTCTTATGTAACATGAAATGCATTTGAGAAAGGAAAAACTGCATTAATTGAATTGTTGTTCCACTTGTGTCTTGTTGAATTTGAAGAAAGTCCTTGAATAAATGTTTTTAATACCACTTGACATTTGACATTTTTTATGCTTGACCTCTGTGAAGTACTGACAGTTAGAGTTTTAGAAGCCAAAATTGAAGACTTCACATATGCATAGAGAACTAATATTTTCAGAATAGTCTACATGACATCCCTCTGCTAATATCTTTATGGCTAAACTACAAAATTAACCCCTGTACTTAGGGGGTTGTATTAGTTTGATCCTTGAACTTTAAAATATTGTAAAAATAATCTTGAACTTTCTGTTTTGTATCACTTTGATCTCTACCGTTAAATAGGAAGACGCCATTTATTTTTATCCTATGTGACAGTATTCGTAGTGACACACGTGGCATCCAAGTGACAAAATAAATTTGAAATCCATAATTAACCCGTTAACCCATTATTTAATAATTTAAAAAAAATATAAAAAAATAAAAAAATAAAAATAATCTCCTTCTGCCTTGATTTGCTCTAGGGGGAGCGCAGCAGGTACGTGAGCACTCACGGGTTAGGACAAATAAGGACGGAAGGAGATTATTTTTATTTTTTTATATTTTTTTAAATTATTAAATAACGAATTAATTATGGATTTCAAATTTATTTTTGTCATTTGGATGCCACGCGTGCTGCTACGTATGCTGCCACATAGGATAAAAATAAACGACATCTCCTTTATTTAACGGTAGGGATCAAAGTGATACAAAATAGAAAGTTCAGGATTATTTTTATAACTTTTTAAAGTTCAAGGATCAAAGTGACATAACCCCCTAAGTGGGTTAATTCTGCAGTTTAGCCTATCTTTATTATTTGACATTACTCTCTTAGTTCTTTCTATATTCCCCCTTTGTCTTCTGTCGAACTTGTCGTTCATTGACATTCGTTTAGAAACCAGGGATCAGTTTCTTCTAGTGAAATGTACATTTATTTTCTTAATTGAACATAACCTAAAATTCCTGTTTTCCTGAGAAAGGTTGGTGAAGATTGACAAAGGGCACAAAGTGTACAGGTGTTTCCTTAGTTGAACATAATCTGAAATTCCTGTCTTCCAGTTTTCCTCTTAGTTCTTGCCTTTTCTCTTTGTCAACAAAGCTAAAAAGTTTCCAATTTTTCCAGAATGCAATCTTCTCTCCATAAACTATAATTTCTCAAAAACTTAATTCAAGCTAGTTATGCACAACACCTATTGACAAATCTCTTCATAAATTTTTATCACATCTTTGTACTTTTCTTCAATGCTTTTCTTCACATATTTAAGGCTGTTTTATGATCTTCACAATGGAATAATTTTATTTAAATTCAACCTCGTTATGCTATTCATCCTTATATGAACAGTTTTCATTGTAATCTGTATTAAATCGTTATATGATTCTTGAAATTTGAGCATCTAATTACATTACAACAACAGGTTCCCTATGAATAGTGCCATTACTTTTGATATGGAAATATGATATCAAATGGTGCCTCAGTTGTTTGAATCCAATTCCAACTGTTCACTACTGAGGGAGATCATATTAGGCACTATCATGAACTGCAGGTTTGGAGACCATTCAGGAACGCCGAGGTCAGAAGACTGACAAACCCATCCTCCTGACGGGGCCAGGAAAAGTTAGTAATTCACCCTCAAAATGTTTTACTATCTTTTTTCTGTTTTTCTTTTGCTATGCCATTAACTCAGAAGCAATATAGGTTTATTGCAATTTTCTTTTGTGAAATGTATTGCGCAGCTTCTTTCATTTTTAAAAATGGCCAACTTTGGATTTGAATTAATTAGGCTCATATGATGGAACTTTTTCTTATGGTTGCCAAGGAACAAATTTTAAGCATCCTTGAGGCAATGACAACTTTTGAATGTGTCAATAATGGAGACTATGATGGCTGGCCATCAAAGGGGGGCCCGTTTTATGATTGTTGATTATTTGAGATTTATAACTTTCATGTTTGAATAAAGCTTTATGAATTCAGAATCAGACTTTACCTTCTTTTTCTTATTTAGTTAGTTCACATTTGAATGTTAGTTGTTGGTGGTTCCATTGTTAGTTGCGGTGCTTTTTTAACACTTAACCTGAATGTCACTTTCAGGCTCTAGCTAAAAATAAAAATCAAAATTTTTATTCCGCTATTCTATTTTGTGCTATGATAGTGTTCTTGGTTTGAGAATGACTCATGTGATTTCCAGTATTCATCGAAATTCTGAACAAGTATGTTCACCTGATGCAACCATATCTACAGAAAAGCTAATGTTAATGCTAACTGAGCTCCAAGTTGTGCATTTAGTCCCCTTACCCAAGTGTGATGTTAAGTTCACCCCAGAGCCATTCATTCACATGAACCTGCACTATCTTAAGATGTAATCTGGTCAGACATGAGCAACAAGCCCTGTAAAGTTATCATATATTTCTCATGTAAAATGAAGTAATTTTTGACCATTTAATGGAGATACACAAAGGAAAAAAGTTAAAATTACATCTGAGACATTTATCACATTGCCATGATCTCAAGGAAGTCTATAACTACCTGATTCGAGGTTATCTAAGCGATAATTGCAATCATTGACTGGAATTTCTTATAGTTGGAATATCGATTCTGCTAGGAAGTGAAAGAAAATCAGGACATGAGGAACTTAGGTAGTTTTCATATAGTAGGTTTTGAAACTTCTAACATCCAAAAGTTTGGACAATTCAGAAGCAATCTCTCTCTCTCTCTCTCTCTCTCTCTCTCTCTCAGAGTTTGGATGGGGTCCAAAAAGGCCATCATTTTAAGTTGCTTTTCATATAGTTGGTTCTTAAAGTAGCAATATGTCTGTCTTTCCTAGCTGTTAGTTATGATTATTTTTATTCCTAGGTTGGTCAGGCACTCGGCATCACGACTGCTTGGTCGAACCATCCTCTCTATGTCCCTGGTAAGAGTGGTAGGCTTGCTGTTAATAAATTTCTTGTCCATGCAAATTACTTCTGTTGCTTGATTCAGGGGGATTGGAAGTATTAGATGGGCCTCAGCCAGAGAAGATTTTGATCGGTCCGCGAGTTGGTATAGAGTATGCATTGCCTAAGCATGTCACTGCCCCCTGGAGGTTCGCCATTGCTGGTAGTCCCTGGATAAGTGCCCCAAAAAACACTCTTCAGGCCACCATGATGGCAAGAGGAGGCAGCAGCAGCAGCAGCAGCGCAAGTCCCTTATGATTGTTTTCTGCCCTTTTGTGATCTTTCTTGCAACATACTCTGCACTATGTGGGGAGGCATGTTCAGACACAAAGACAAACATTTATATTTTAATGATGGAATTCAGCCGAGTTTTGTGCTGAAAATTACTGGTGAAGTGATGGTTGAACTGATGGCAAGTTTCATTAGAAAATTATCTTAAGGTGCTGGAAGATAACTGAAGTCAAAGGCCGCAAAAATGGATCATTTCTTTATAAAATTTTGCTGATTACCATCGTTGGCCGTTATGGAAATGATGGGTGGTACTTTCAGAATCCAATATTTTTGCCGAGTACAAAAAGGCTGACAGCGTATTGCGAATTTTTTAACCAATAAAAAGTTTCGTCGCCTGAGAGATTCGAACTCTCGCGGGGAAACCCCATGTACTTAGCAGGCACACGCCTTAACCACTCGGCCAAAGCGACGAATTGGTTTCTTTGCGTTCCGCGTTTCTATTTAAACTATTAACAAATAAAAGAGAGAAACCAGGACTTTACCATAATTTTGACGTCCGGGGTCCGGGGCACCCAAAGCCTCCGTTCCAACCAAGGAAAAAAGCTAGCCATTGGTCGTCAGTTCGACGCCAAAGTCTTCTCTTCTCAACTCTCCAAGGAAGAGAGGGAGGGGGGAGAGACAAGCGGAGAGTCATGTCGTCCTCCGCCGCCCTTCCGCCAAACCAGAACAACCACACCGTCGGTGGCGGCGGAGAGGGCTGCGCCGCCTCTTCTGCCGGCAGCACCGAGGCCCGTCAACCTCTTACGTTCTGGTGCCACGAGTGCGACATGAGTGTGACGCTCCTCCCACCCTCCTCCCCTCTTCCCCTCGTCTGCCCCCAGTGCCGCGGCGACTTCCTCGAGGAGATGGAGCTTCCCCCTTCCTCCCTCCCGACTCCCCCCAAACCCTAACCCTCTCCCTCTCCGACTCCGACTCCGACTCCGACGACGTCGATAGCTTCGTCGTTTCCCCCGTCGACCCACGCGTCGGCCGCCGCGCCCTTACGCCGGCCAACTTCCGTCGCCTCCACCACCTCGCTCATCGCGACGACCACCCCCTTCCCCTCCCCGTCCGCGGCCCCTCCCCGGCTCCCCAGGCCTCCATCGATGCTCTCCCCACCGTCCAGATCTCCGACTCCTCCCTCCCCTGCCCCGTTTGCCAAGACAAGTTCCCCCTTCATTCTGACGCCCGCCAGCTTCCCTGCTCCCACCTCTACCACTCCGACTGCATCGTCCCCTGGCTCTCCCTCCACAACTCCTGCCCGGTCTGCCGCTTCCGCCTCCCCTCCGTCGACTCCTACCCCGCTGCCGCCGCCGCCCACCGCCGACGCCGCATGTTCGTCCGATTGAGCTACTTTGATGACGACGACGAGGATGATCCCTTGTGGTCCGCGATCCACCACATCAGGAGGTACCCTGCTGTTGTCAGCGATGCCGTCGGCGTCCACGGTGGTGGAGTTGTCCCCCACTCAGATGGCGCAAGCTGAGACAGGGTCGGGTGGGCCGGCCACCAGCGGGGAGACGGTGTCATCGGATTGGCCGGTGGGAGGGGGAGGAGGGGCGGCGGGTGGAAGGGTCGATGATGAGGGAGATGCTGTGATGTCAGATATTAGAGAGGATTTGTTCGACTGACTTAGAGCGATTGGGTTGGATTCTAAAGGTACCTTTAGCTTCATAAATTCCAGGCATGGTTAACTTTGATGCATTCTTTTGAAATTTTTTAACTCCAGTTGCATGGTCCAATACCGTCCTTCATTTTCCGTCCCGTAATGAACTTTAGAATTCGGTGATTTGGATGTAAAGGTTTAATGAGATCTAGCTAAAATTGATTCTTTTTAGTTGTCAGAAACGGCTAGTAGACCTTCACGTAGGCCAGTTCACGTTAATAAGATAGTAAACTTGCAGTGATGGTCAATTGAATTGTGATATGAGAAAAACTTGCAGTGATGGTCATTTGAATTGTGATATGAGAATGATGGCATGTTTTGGCTGCGATGCGGTCTACTGAGTGTTGGCCTTTGTCTTGCAAGTTATTGCCTTGATTTTATACTCTTTGCTTTACTTGAATACTCCTGTTGCTTAAATAATCCAAGAATGTTATTACTTCTTCTTCTTATTATTATTATTTTGGGGAGGGAGGGGGGATTTGTTTGATGTTGGACCTTGGTAGCAAATAAGTCCCTGAGCTAACTAGTGGTTGATACCATTTATATGCCCTGCCCTGCACTTCTATACATCATTAAGATGCATATTTGTGGTGCCAGAAATTGTTTGATTGAAGTATACTGTAATACTACCTATTAGGTCCCTTTGATGGTGGAAAATTTGGAAGTTTTCATATTATTATAAGTATGGAATCTAAGGCTCATCTGATGCCTTACTATCATTATCTCTTCAGTTTGTGGAATTCTCAAATGTGTTCATCTATGTTGTTCCAGTCCTATTAAAAACAATAGAATTTGATGTGTAAGGACCATTGGTACTCCATGGAAAGACACTATCTTTCGTAAATAAGGTCACTCATACTATCTTGCACCAATTGTACTATATCATACTGATAACATATTAGTATAGCCTTGAGATTTAATTTAGTATATGAGTTGAATTGGTTTGTACCGGTGCAAGCCAAACAAAACCATCTTGTACCTTTTCAAATCAAATAGAGCTACCCTGTACCATCTAGTATTGACCTGGACCACTCAATTTCATATGGTACCTTGGTTGGAAGTCAGAAAAATATCAAAAGACTGTCTTGATGTGGGATGCACACTGCATTGATTGTACCATGTTGAACCAATAACGTACTGGTACATTTTTTTTTGGCACTGATTTTGCGGACCTTGTTCATAAGGACTTGTATCTCTATCTATATTGGCATCTTATGGTTTCATTTTTATCTATAAGACTCTTAGGAGCAGCTCCATCACATAGTTGCTATGCTTTATGGTTTCATAATGACATTTCGTACCTTTCTTCTCGGTTCCAAGTGAAGTCCATAATGCTTGAGACAAAACCCAAAAAACTCCTCATGGTTCATTTTATATAATTCTCTAGAACCTCTTTTATCCCTTTTCGTGTTGTCTGCATATCAAAGTTGTTTCAGTTAACACATGGGGACCAATAGGGCACAGACAACTGGTGTTTCTCCTAGAATTTGTAGCCTTTCAGCTTCTGAATTTTATTCAGCTTGCTGTTCTCTGTTTGGGGGGCAGCCACTTAATTTTATAATTACCCTCCAAATTTTTGGTTTGAGGGGGGTTCAATTGCTTGATAATTTCCAAAATTTCCATAATAACTCTAAAGCCTCTTAGGATTTCCCAATATTTGAAAAGGGGGGGGGGGGGGGGCGGGGGAGGTGCAGGCACAACTGCCTACCCTCAACTCTACATGGATCCACCCGTCTCCTCTCATATCTCCTATTTTGCTGTCCATGGTTTTCAAAGTTCTTATTTTGCCATCTCTTGTAGATCATTAACATGTTTCAACTGTTCATGGGTATCATTTGTAGAAGCTGACAACTCTAAGAAGTCGTGATCAGCATGTCACTTATTTTGAGGAGAGAAGTTTGCATGTTGCTTTCCCAATATTTAGCAATCACAACTAGATTGTTTAGTGATACCTAACGACTATATTTCACATGCATCAATGGGCTTAATCTGGTCATTATTTTTAAATAAAAGAAAAGGGTTGTGCTATTTTAGTTACCTCTTTCCAATCACTTTAGGATTTCCTTAGCTTTGTTAAATTATTTGCCAATTTGTCCATCCATTTTTAGTAGGATAACTATTTCTAATTGCCATTGGATGGTGTATGGTCCTAAATAGAGCAGAGTGGAGGAAGCAGATTCATGTAGCTGACCCCATGTAGTTTGAAAAAGGCTTAGATGAGTTGAGTTGAGTTGAGTATTGGATGGTGTATATTGTATCGTCCAATGATTCAAGTGTTTCCTCATTTTATTGCAATCTCTTATCATGAACCACATTCATCACCATTAATTGTTGAGGAAGCCCCCAAGAAATGGTCTCCTGCTTTGATACCAAATTGATATGGTAAAATTCTTGATTGGACATTTCACTAAGAACCTAGATTTGAAGATAAACTTCAAATCAAGGTTTCAAATGCTAGTGGGACAGTGGAGCATCTCCAATTTTTGATTGTTGGCATGGAACAAGTCAAGAAATGGACTATGTTGGATGGGGCATCCACCATCTCGATTGTCAGGATGCAAGGCATTCTCTTTCATGTAAATATTGGGACGACCTCATCCCACGATATTTTAAACCTTGATTCAGATTTATTTATTTATTTATTTATTTTTGGGAGGGGGGGGGGGGGTGGGGTGTATTTTGTTGAATGTTTCAATGCTAAGGAACACAATTAACCTTCAAAAGTTTATAGTCGGCCCCCTGGTCAACAAGTTTTGGTTAGATTTAGAAAAGCAGAGAATTCTGTTATTTTTTTTGCAAAACTAGACTTGGTTACAATGGACTTCTCTGTTCCTGAACATTTAAATTGCAGTAATTTTCTCAACGTAGACCTTTAGATGCTCCGGTTAGAAAGAGTGATCTTTTAACAATTCATGGTAAGAATAGAGGTAGAGGTAGACCTAAACTAACATGGATAGAAATAATTAAAAAAGATATAACTATTTGTAATTTGAATATTGACTTGGTCCTAAATAGAGCAGAGTGGAGGAAGCAGATTCTTATAGCCAACCCTATGTAGTTGGGAAAAGGCTTAGATGAGTAGAGTAAGACTAAATTGGACTCCTCCAGTATAAAGACTTCCTCAAAAGAATAATATGAAAATTCCTTAAACTAGCTGTATTTGTAACTCTACATAACCTCATGTAACAAGCCATCAAAGATCAAAATCTCTTTAAAACTCAGATACTAATAGCTCAAATCCTTTCCTAGTTTTACCTATACCTAAAGAAGGGCTTGTATAAAATTTTCTTTCCCAAATAGGAGCAAAAGCTTACTAGAAAAGCCCCAAACTGTAGTTTAAAAATTACAATATAATAGAAAATACCTAACATTTTTTATTAGATTTATATACAAGACCCCTATTAATTGATAATCACCAAAGAAAGACTCAGTTTGGAATTTTCTTGTGCAAACTTCCAATAATACTTGATCTTCAATCTGATTGCATCAAAGAGGAAGTTAAGAAAGCTTTCTTCTAAACCTTTCTTAAAGTGGCATCTTAGTTATCTGACTTGAAAGTAATTGCATTATTGGGTCCCGGTGCATGGATATTTAGTAGGATTCTCAAGAGATTCTAAAGTGGGTAGGGTATTTATGCCGAACAATTTTGACTGTAAACATTAAGAATACCTGATTGTTATTTTATGGAGTCTGAAATTGCCTTATGGATGGATAACACAACATTATGCCCAAGTGATATAATATGGGTGCATCACTATAACTATTTGAGAATGTTGGGAGTTGCGAAAGCATGAATTCATTATAGTATATGTATAAAAATTATTCAACTGTTTCACATTGGAAAGAACTATAGAGTCATTAATAAACTTGTTATTTTAAGCCTTTTGCGAAATTAATGGACAAAATTCTTATCATCGATCATGTATGGGACCTATACAAGTGGCATTGCATTAGGCTGGTTGGGTTTGGATAGGATTATGAACAATTCAACTAGGCTTGATAACTGGCTTAGTCAAGCTTGTTTGGATCTAGACAAGTCAAATTCAAACATCTTTTAAACCTAGATTCATAAAAGGATAACTACACTAGAGTATGTGAACTTATTTTGGGTTTTCAATGAGTCCTTTACTATTTTATTTTTCAATTGAGTATCAAAACTCATCTAAGTTTTTAAATCAAGTACATTTTTTATCACCGTTAATGATCGCTTAACATACCACATGAAAACTGTCAACTATAACTTGAGTATACTATTTTTTTAATTGAGTATACGAACTTATAAAAGTTTTTCAATTTGGTGCATCGACTCATAAAAGTTTTTTAATCAAGCATAGAGAATGTGGATAGAAGAATTACAGGACTATCCGTTGATATTCTTTTAATATCTAGCTCAGTGGCAGAGCCAGATAGTCTTTATAGAGTTACATGGCCTTTGAAAGATGGCAAAATTTTTTGGTTAAGAAATGTGTTACTAACACATCAAAAAGTCTATAACTTTAAAAGAGGCATATTTAAAGTGCAATTTTCTTATTAATTTATTTACTATTAGTTAAGCAACTATAAAGTTACTATTTTGCTGCTTAACCTTTCGTGCATATAATTTTTTTATACATAAATAGATAATAATATTTCTCCTTTAGGTTATTGCATATAAAATTTTATATGTAAAATTTTTTGATTGATTGGTTTGTCATGCATTTACGAGAAATACTAGCTGGACTTAAACAGGTATGTTTAATTGA
This sequence comes from Calamus simplicifolius, assembly GCA_900491605.1. Classification (NCBI taxonomy): domain Eukaryota; kingdom Viridiplantae; phylum Streptophyta; class Magnoliopsida; order Arecales; family Arecaceae; genus Calamus; species Calamus simplicifolius. The sequence continues at coordinate 309,607 of UESW01004342.1, read as the reverse complement.
AAACTTTATGAGTCGGTATACTCTATTGGAAAACTTTTACAAATTGATGCACATAATTGGAAATAAAAAAATACTTAAGTTATCGTTGATGACTGTCATATTTCATCAAGTCATCATTGACGGCCATTAAAAATGTACTTGATTAAAAAATTTATATGAGTTGGTATCCTTAATTGGAAAAAAAAAAGATAGTGTAAGGATTCAATTGAAAACCCCCAATAAGTTTATGTACTCATGGTGCACTTATCCCATTCATAAACAAGCTGAGCTTGAGCACTTTCAATATGCAAAAACAAATAGAAGCTTGGCTTGTCTTGATAATAAGCTTGTCCAAGCTTGGTTTAGATATCAAAGGAGTGAGCTTGTAGCCATGTTATGTAGCTTTGATTCAACAAACAGAAGAGAGAAACATGAAGCACTAGGATTAGGTATTTAATGGTTCAAAATTTTGTCTTTGTTTGCTTACAAAAATAACTTCAGGTTTTAAGATTTTGGCGAGTTGATCTGTGTTGACCTAGGTTTTGGAATATCAATCCTGTAGATCATGTTGAGGCAACCCTAATAATAAAATAGTCATCCCTGTTTAGCCAGGTCAAATTCTGAAGCCTGAATCTATTTTCTTTAATAAACATATTAGTTGAGTTAGCCTGATCAAGATCTGGTTGGTCTACCCAAATCCTTTTGAGTTACATTTGTGGGTCATGTCAAGGATTGCCAACCTTAGTCTAAGGGAACATCAGAACATTTCCCAAGTTTGTGTCTCTGTGTCACATAATCTATTGACTTTTGTGAGGTATGCTTAGTTCCATCGTTGATATTCTTGCTTGGAGCAAATATATGCGAGTAAGTTCTATAATTTTTGATTTATTGTGATTTCACCATTGTGGGATTGGTTATACTTTCATTTTTAATTTGATACTATATTGTCTTGCGACTTTTATATCCCATCATTGTCGTTATTGCTTGAAGCATCTGGCCTTTTCTACTGTTGATTGAGTGGCTTAGAAGTTTTATTTCTTGGTTATCTTAACAAGGGTTTGAAAATGGAGGATATGCTAATCATGAAAATAGAATTCATATATAATCAAGTTTAATCTTTTCTATTGACCTCAATGAGAAGAATTTAATGGAATACCTTTTAACATTGCTGCTTGAGGAATTAGTTCTATGATTGACCTAGGTGGGACCTAATGATAGTACAGCTGAGTAATAAAATGATACCCCTTAGAAATATAATTATCAAGGTTTTCAGTCTTGGTACTGGACCTTGTATTGGTAACTTACTGGTAAGGGACAGGTCGGTCCCCCTATTGATGCATGGTATGCTGCTGTAGGGGAGACAAATTGTGCACTATATTTTTGCAACATTGTATCAAGCCTCCATACCATGCTGATACCTTATTCGGTTGGTGCTGTACATTTGATGCCTTAGGGTCAGTATGGCTTGCGCAGCACTAGGTGTTATGGGTTGGTATAGAAACCTTGGTAATTATAATCATAATATCAAGCCTCATGACTTACCAACTATTTGGGGCTGGATTTATGAATCATTTTTCACTTGTCATTCTTGCCGAGGGCTTTCTTCAATGTCATTACAAACTTTTCAAAATTATTTAAATGAGTTATATTTATGATTTTTTTATGTCTGCTTTTGCATTTTCTGTCTTAAACGTAAATCTGAGGCTTCAAGCAAGCACCTCTGTTTTGTGGCATATGTGCCCCTACCAGTCTGTGCACTAGATCTCTGAGGAGAAGATGCAACCTATCAAAGAGGTGAAGATGCAAGGGTAGCTGCTGGAAAGGAAGAGGGGAGGGGAGCAAACTTGGGGATACGATCAGGAGGGAGGGAACTGGGGCACCTTTTGTATTAGGGTGCTTTTAAGTTGTCATCATAGAAATTTTTAGCAATAGTAAGGTTAATTGTATCATTTTAGATGGTGTCTCAATGGCATTGGGTGTCGCAACCACATTGCATCATTTAGTAAATATAAGGGATCTAATTGAGAATTTTTAAACGGGAAGGGTAGTAGTGAAAGTCACCCCAAGTTGAGGGGGTGTTTTGGTAATTTTTCCTGAAAAAAGCTAAATTCGAATTTTCTGGGTAATGGTGCTTGGTGTCATCTGGCTTTTTGTGCTGCCACATGTGTAGTCTTTTTTTCTGAAGATCAATGCTTCCACGATATCCTACACTTGATGATCTATCTTCTGTTGCAGCCCCAATAAGTTCACTATTACAATTTGTGCATGATACTAAACAAGCGTACAAAGTTGAGGAACAGTACCCTTGTTAGGTTTTTGGAGTATATCTGACGGTTTAGCTAGATCATGATGCCAGCATTATGTGTCCAATTATTATTGTTGCTAAATAGACATAAAGGACTATGAGTAGCTGCTTTTATTGTTGCTAATCATGATACCAGCACTGTATCCAATTTATTGTTGCTAAAATAGACAAATTAGTGTTGCTGCCTAATTCTATACATTTTTATACTGACGCATTTGCTACCAATGGCTTGTATATGTTTTGACTGCTACAGTGATTGTTGTTTTGCCATGATCTATTAAAAGTTTGAAACTGTCCCTTGGATGAATTTTTACGGCTTTTCAGTTTCTCATTTGATCATTTATGCTGGTCACTTTGCCAGCCTTTTAGCTGTGATCCTAAGATTGTGTTCAATAGTTTGTTGTTTTCGCAGCTTCTGTATGATAGCTGATACCAGAAAGCAACCATCAACCTCAAGGACAGAAATATTTTTGGACGAGTGCAGTCTGCAACCATAACCTTCTGACCAGATGATTTTATAATTTTATGCATTGATTTCCTTACCTCACTTTCTAAAATAATGGTACTGCTGCCCTTTATATGTTGATTAAACTCATTTTCCCTAAGTAATAAGTATTTGTGTGGCATATTTGTTGCCCCTTTTAGTTTGTTTGATGTTCAGCAATTGAACTAATTTACCTAATTTGTTGCTTATTTGTGAATATTGATCAATGAAAAATTACATGAATAATGGCAATATATTAACTTATAGCATGCTTTACACAAGGAAAGCTGGCAACTTTATCAGATGATGTTGAGAGGTGGTATTGGAGGAATTCTCAGAGTAGGTTTATGCATAGATCGGTTTGATTTTTTTTTTTTTTTTAATTCCTTTGATGGAACTTGTCTACTTGAAATATTAATTTGCAGTGTTTTGCCTGCGCGAATTACAAATTTGTTTTGTGATTCACTTAGCGAGCAGGCAGACGGTAAGAGCCAATGTTGGAGTGCTATATAAGCTCCTGGCTTTACCTTTGGCAAAGCATACCCCATCTTTGTGTCATGGGAGCACAGTTGTCAGAACGACCCAAACCGGCCGATTGGATTGGTTGAACCGGAATCCGAAGGTCAAGTCGGTTTGGTTCTAATATAAAATCGGATGTGTAAGTGGTCCAAAATAATTTGATCAATTCATCCGATTCACTCGTGAACCGATCAATCCAATCTGAATCGAACGAGATTATGGATTTTATTATCATGTAAACCTTAATTTTTTTATTAAAAATTATTTTTTTAATATAAATATAATTTTATATTAAAATAATTGATCGATAGTTCAACCAGTGATTCAACGGTTGAATCAGTGATCCAAGCCTTTGGCCGGATCAATGTTTGGGCCAGATTTGACAACCATGGGAGTCTTAGTCTTCCCTTATGCCCTGTATGGATATATTGTGGAAGAGAGAAGAAGGGGAGAAATGAGCGAAGAGAAAGATCAAATATTACTGTCAACCATGAAGGGGAGAAGGGAAAGCAGGAGGAGAACTAGGGACATTAAAGTAAAAAAAATGAGGATGGGTAGGTATCCATTCAAATCTCGCTGCTTCCGAAGATAAAAGAGGTTTCGATAAAAGGCACATCTCTCCATTTCTCCTCTCTCCCACTTGCTTATCCAAACACGGGATTAATTATCTTTTCTTCTGTGTTTAATAAATTTCTCATCAACGAAGAGAGATTAGCTTTATTTTCTTTTCCCTTTCAAAGCAAACAGGTGATTTTTACTCTCCCCCAAGCAAGGTGTCAGTGAGGTGCGATGCGTCAGTCGATAAGCTTTTGTGGGTAAAATTCATTGCTGATGAGTTTTAGAATCAACGTGTGCAGCAATTGTGAATCTTGCTTTACTTTATTATTATTTTTTGACGAACTCTTACTGTACTGAATGAAGAATATCTGCCACCATGTTCCCTTATCTTGATTGGAACGGTAACAAAATTATCATTGAAATCAAATTTCATTGAAATCAGAATAGTTTATTCCTTAAGGATCAAAATTAAAATTAGAAGTTTGAGTTGGCTAGATTTTTAAATAGGTATACAGAAAATGCATCAAAAATTATGAAAAATATTTTCAAAATCAAACTTCTTGGGAATCTATAAAATCAAATCAATCTATTAGAGGTAAAGTAAAAAAAAAGGTTTTATCACAAAATTTTATAAAAAAATAGCACGTAGATCCTAACTTATGTAGGAATCGACTTATGCGCTAATACTAATAGTGCGGCTGGAGAGTTTAGAAGAAGAGAGAATGTTGGACGAGAAAAGGGTGGGGTAAGGATTTGTTAGGCTATAGTCTGGAATGGATTTGTAATTTTATATAGAGTTTAGATTTTAAATTCTTTTAATATAGAATTTAAATTTTAGGTGATGTTGTTGCAAAAATTCATTCTTTGGTTTGGGGCGGTGCACATCAGGATCCGGATAGCGCTTTCCGTCTGGATAGCCCTGCAAGGCAGTCTTCACGTAGGAATCATAGGGGATAGTTCCTGCGAAAGACCCTTCGATGCCAAGTCAGTGGAGATTCTGAGCAAACAGATGAGAGAAAAGGCTCCAGCAGAAGGATCTTCCTCCTTGAGATGATTTTTCAGGAGCAATGATCTTTGCTATAGTTTTCTTTGAGATTAGATTGCTTTCAAGAGCGTACCTGAGGGTCATGAGACTTGGTATTTGTACGCTGTCGAGGAGGTGAGCCATTACCTGATTTTTTGGGCGCGTTTTAGGGAGTTGGCATTCGATAAGGTTGGAATCCCAACGGTTACAGGGATCGGCAGTTGATGAAGTTGATAGGTGCTTTATCAGGAATTTGGAATTCGTTGATCATGGACGGAGTTGTATTTGGCTCTCGTTTCAGTTTTGGAAAGCTCATTCCGTGATTCTTGCGATCAGGGCGGTTCATCCTTCAAAATATCCGGCGTGGTTTGAAACAGCAATGGTGCTTACATTGAAGGGACGAGGATTGATCCTGGTGAGGTACTAAGATAGCTTGGCCCTGCTGAGGTTCGGATATAGCTCGGCCCTTTCGAGGCATTGAGATAGCTCGGCTCTGCCGAGGTTCGGAGATAGCTAGGCCCTGCTGAGGTTCGGAGATAGCTCGGCCTTTTCGAGGTACTGAGAGAGCTCGGCCCTGCTGAGGTTCGGAGACCATCTTTGGTGTTGGCATCGAGACCGATGATGGCGTCGGTACTAACTTTGGAGTCGGTGAGGAGACCGACTTCAAAATCGGTGCTAGGCTGACTATGGGGCCGAGTCGGTGCTGAGGCCGACTAGAACCGACTTTGGAGTCTAGAGCCAAGTCCAGAGATGAGGCCGCCTTGGCGGTTGGGGCCGCTTTTGGAGATGAGACCGCCTTGGAGGCTGGGGCCACCTCAACTTCCACCGTTAATTCACATACGGCTTTATCAGCCATATCATATGATAGTTTGTCTTTTTCCAAACATGATAGTTAACGAGTCAGGAACCGAAAGTGGCTCTAGCCTTTTCGCCATATACACGGATATTGGAGCAATAACAATTTTACCCCGCATCACATGCCCCCACTCCCTAGTCGAAGCGTAGGTTCGGGCATAGGGAGTAGAGTTCCAGATGGATTAATTCGATTGGAGGAACTTTTTGGCCATCCCGAGAATTGCTTGGCCCTGCCGAGGTTCGAAAAGAATCTTACTTCGCTTCACTAGGGTGTGGAGATTGTTCCTCAGAGAAATTTTACTTGGCCCTGCTAAGGTACGAAGAAAGTTGCTCGGCCCTACCGAGGTATGGAGAAAGTTGCTCGGTCGTGCCGAGATACAAGAAATTTTTTACTTGGCCCTGCCAAGGTACAGAGAATTTTTTTTACTTGGCCCTGCCAAGGTTCGAAGAATGTTGCTCGGCCTTGTAGAGGTACGGAGAAATTTTTTTTACTTAGCCCTGCCAAGGTACGAAGAAATTTTTACTTGACCCTGCCAAGGTTCGATAAATGTTGCTCTGCTGTGCTGAGGTACGAAGAAATTTTTTTACTTGGCCCTGCTAAAGTTCGAAGAAATGGACCTGTAGGTCAATAATTGGGCAAGACATGCCTTTCAACCACAACTCAAGAAAAATTATTATTCAATAAGAAATATTTGAACTAAAGAGTGAAGTTTTATTACAATGAGCAAAATGGCTCGGTTCAGGTATACTTCACTAGTAATAACTCGATGTTTAATCTAGTTCCATATCTTTGGGGTATTGTATTCCTTGAAGGTCTTCATTGCTCGGAGATGATCCGAGTTCCATATCCTAGGGATACTGTATCCTTGAAGGTCTTCATTGCTCAGAAGTGATCCGAGTTTCATATCCTCAAGGCACGGTATCTCTTTGATGTCCTCATCTGAAGAGGTGTGCCCTCGCACCAGACCCTTTCAAACCGGTTCTCCTCTTTGCTTGGCCGTACCTAGTAGGATCCGAAGTGGGCAATCTTTTTAATAGCGCCAGTTGCCAGTAGGTTCGGTGCGCGTAGTTATCGTTGCAGCCTGTCATCCCGAGCAATTGGAGAAATGGGACGGGAGAATCGCGATGCGATGTTGAGTCGTGGCGAGGGAATACTGGAGGTAAGGAGCGAGCCCGACGAGATCTGGGCAGGCTTCTATCTCCTTCCCTTCGCGGTGCCGATTCAACTTCTTTATGGCCGGGCTGTTGTTGGAGGCTAGTGGCTTCCAGTGGATTGGGCAGAGGGACCACCGGTAGGACTAGGGTGACTATTCTACCAGGAAGCTGCTGAGTGGGTGCAGCAGAAAAAAGGAACTCCATGAAGCCTCTGCACCAGTTGTGATAAGGCTTGAATTTACTGGACTAGCATGCTGAACTGGTCCTAGGTGACCGGGGTTACTAGCGGTGGAGGAACCTCGGTCGGTGATGGCTGCGAGGGCACCGTGTTGTTTGTAGGATTAGGCCTTTGAGAGGTGCCCTGATCAGAGCATCTGTGGTTTCTCTCTTACGGTTAGCTATTGAGGATTTATCCTTCTTGTATGGAACCTTGTCTCCTTGGTTTCAAGTTTTCAAAGGGACTTGGAACCCTTTCTCTAGCGCTAATCCGTTGCTGCGAAAATCCGTTCTCCGGCTTGAGGATAGTGCACGTTAGGATCTGGGTAGCGCTCTTCCATCCGGATGGACCTGTAAGGCAGTCCTTATACAAGAATCATAGGGGGTGGTCCCTACGGAAGACCCTTCGACGCCCAAGTCAATGAAGATTCCGAGCAAACAGATGAGAAGAGAAGGCTCCAGCAGAAGGATCTTCCTCATTGAGATGATTTTTCAAGAGCAATGACCTTTGCTAGAGTTTTCTTTGGGATTAGATTGCCTTGGAGAACGTACCTGGAGGGTCCTGGGACTTGGTATTTGTACGCTGTCGAGGAGGTGAGCCGTTACCTAATTTTTTGGGCGTGTTTTAGGGAGTTGGCATCTGATAAGGCTAGAATCCCAATGGTTACGGGGATCGGCAGTTGATGAAGGTAACAGGCGCTTTATCGGGAATTTAGAATCCCGTTGATCATGGACGGAGAGCTGTATTTGGCTCCCATTTCTATTTTGGAAAGCTTATTTCGTTATACTTACGATCAGGGCGGTTTATCCTCTAAGATATCCAATATGGTTTGAAGCAGCAATGGCGCTTACGTTGAAGGGATGGGGATCGATCCTGGCGAGGTACTAAGATAGCTCGGTCCTGCCGAGGTTCGGAGATAGCTCCATCCTTCTGAGGTACTGAGGTAGCTTGGCCCTATCGAGGTTCGAAGATAGCTCGGCCCTTCTGAGGTACTAAGATAGCTCAGCCTTGCCGAGGTTCGGAGACCATTTCTAGTGTTGGCATCGAAACGATGATGGTGTTGGTACTAACTCTGGAGTCGGTAAGGAGATCGACTTTGAAATCAGTGCTAGGGTTGACTATGGGGCCGAGTCGGTGCTGAGGCCGACTAGAATCGACTTTGGAGTATAGGGCTGAGTCCGGAGATAAGGCCGCCTTGACGGTTAGGGCCACTTCCGGAGATGAGACCGTCTTGGAGGCTGAGGCTTTCTCAACTTTCACCGTTAACTCACATGTGACTTCATCAACTATCATATGGTAGTTTGTCTTTTTCTAAATATGATAGTTAACGAATCAGAAGCCAAAAGTGGCTTTAGCCTTTTCGTCATATACATGGATGCTAGCGCAATGATAATTTTACCCCGCATCATGTGAGATTATTAGAACTGAATTTTAATTTCCTAAGAAATGACTGGAATTCAAATTACTGTTTTCAGTTTCGATTTTAGATGATCATTCCCGCGAATCAGTCTATGTGAGGATGGCATCTTTAGAAATCTCTCTCTCATCTTGCATTCCACCAGGTGATGGGTCGTGTATTCTATCCAGTACTCTGCATAAGAGTGACCGGTTCCTTCCTTTGGTCCGACAACTGGGGAAAAAGAACCTAAGCTCCCACTTTTTGACCACACCTTTGAAGAGTTCAGACAATTTCACGCGTGAATCGCGGGAATGGTGGGTCGGTGGCGTCTTTGATTGGAGTGACAGTTACTGAGACAAGTGCAGTATAGTACTGCAAATGCGAGGCAAGTGCAGCCAGTGGAAGCGAACCATTTAAAAAAGAAGAAAAAAAAAGGTCGCAACGAAAGTTATAATTTTCTTGTGCCATGTAAGTGTAGGGATGAGAACTTATCCGTTGACGTCGACCGCGTTAAACAGCACCTCCGCTAGAGACCACCCACTCTTTCTTCAAGCGGAAAAGCCCAAACACGGCTAAATGAGTAATGTTCAGAGAGTACACGGAGCCCCAATCTGAAGAAGAGGTCAAGAGCCATGAAGAATATGATTTGAAGACCCTTGCTCTAAACTGGAAGTCTAATTGATACACGACACATCCCGTCAGATGGTTTGAGGCCAAGGCAAGATATTAAATGTATGAAGTGAAAGTTCTGATTTGACTGCCAAGCTATGAACGAGTCATCAAGAGTATTTTAATCATTTGAACAAGTCAGCAGAAACTCATGAGGAAGAAGTCTAATCAACCAGCCTGTTATATAAAAAAGCCCTCCCTTCCAAATGTGAGCTCATAACACTCATCAACACCTTTCCTCTTCTTCTTCTTCTTCTTCTGATTTCATAGTACTCTTCCATTAATTCAACCACAGCCATGTCCTTCGACGGATCGAGCGACGTCTATTTGGTGAAGATGGGCCTGTTCATTCTTGTCCAAGCTCTGGTCTATCTGATCCTGGCCAATTCTTCCAATGTCTTCTCCAAAACCAAGATGAGATCCTTAAGCTTTCAATCCACTCGATCACTCAACTTGCGACGCATGCTTGCCTTGCTCTCTGACTTGCCTGCAGACATTGAGCCATCGCCCCGGCCATCTGATCTTAAGGATTGGTTATGATCCTCCTCTCTCTCTCTTTCTCTGGGAAAGATTAAATATGTACTAGCCTGTATGGCCTTGGTTTAAATTGGTTGTTCATTAAGGCATAATTAGAATGATATTCTTCTATTAATTGTTTTGTTCTTAATTTGTTCATGATCCGTGTGAGAATTGGTCTACCAATGGATCAAGTGGATTAAATCTTTTGGTGATAAAAACTGGTCCAGTTTTCCTTCAATTTTTGTTCCTTTGGAATCCACATCTCATGTATGCGGTGGTCATGCTGAGGGAGCTGGGCTTGCTTTATCCCCTTCCTGCACCACAAGATTTGTCTGTCCAGCTGCATCATTGAGTAATGATTGGCTGTGTCAACCAAAAAAAGGGGGTAATTCATAGATTTCGTCGGTGGTTTGTGCTGTAGATGTTCCCCTCGTCTCAATCCTGGATGAAGCTTGGACGAGATCAACGGGAATGCATCTTGCCTTCCAAAAGGAGGACCTGAATTCATGTAAAACGGTGGACAGGGTTCTGACCAATTCATTCGAATAATGCTAGCTATGAGATAAATAATGGTGAAAATTGATAACCGATCATCAGCGGACAGAGTACAAGGTCTCGTCCCTGTTAACCATGTAGCATCCGATTTATCATGTCAATTCTCTTTACTTTTTGATCTATCCTGTCTCTTAATAATTGAATGCAAGAAAATAAATTGTGCGCATATTTATTTTTAGGGCTTTGCTATGATACTTTGAGTATTTATTTTATTATTTTTTATAACTATTTTTTTAACAATTGGATCTACTTTTAGAGCATTAGATTAGGCTACCGAATAACCTATTTCATTGGTGATGTGCGTGACTAGTGCACATAATTAAAATGAAAGGAAAGAAAGTTAAATGTAAGGTGTGACTGTAGCAAATATGGTGAAGGAAAGGATAAGGAATGCATGGAATACAATCTTCATAGATCATGAGGTCTTCTTAGAAAAGAAAGATGACAAGTCGAATATCTCTAGCTCTTCTCTTCCTTTCTTTTCTTTTTGATAAATCTTTATGGTGAAAAAAGAGATAAGGAAAGCATGGCTTCCACTTATATGTCAATTTATGAATAGAGTCTCATGTATGAGATTCCTCTAAAAAAAGGAAGACGACAACAAGCTAAATACCTCTAGGTCTTTGAAGAGGGTAAGGAAGAAAGGGTTTCTTTGGGCAAGGAAGGAAGGGAACCGAGTGTAGGGCTCAATTTAGAGGAGTGCTAGTAAAATGATTCTTGAATTATTAGATTTAATAGAGATGCATTTATCAAATTCTTTTATTTATTAAACCTTATTAATTTTATATTATATTAAAAGAGTAGTTGAAAAGAAATTTAAAGAGTGAATGAAGCCATGCTTCTAACTCATGATCGCATCTTCATTTCTTTCATCTCAAAATATAATTAAAATATAAACTGATCAAGCTAAAATGATAACAATCCCTTATGCTTCGCAGCTTTTTCTAATCGATGAACATGGCCAACAATAAGGCCTACCATCTTTTGGCTTAAACTTTTTTCTTCTAGATAGCACCAACTAGCCATCTCAAACTATTCTCCTAACTTGCATGAAGCAAAAACATTTGATCCTTGTCAAAGTGATCATTGCGTTATATATGGTAAGCATTGAATAAACCAGTGATGCATAGGATCAAACAATAATATGCACTATAGTAAGTATTTCTTGCACCTTTACAAGATGCAACATATAAGAAGCATAATTTCTTTAACAGTATCACTAGTTTATTAGATATATAGCATACCTTTTAATGTTTAGCTTGCAATAATTATGGATAGGATGCAATATGTGAGTAGTTGAACATTTAACTTTCAAACGGCACAAAGTCTATGAAGGATTGACCCAAGGCTGCCTCTAGCACTATTGCTGTATAGTTCACCACTGATCCTTGGTTTAGGACCTCTATCTTGAACCTATAGTAAGCTCCATCTGCCACCACATTGGTCGCACCAACAACCACTTTAATGAAAGAAAGGTTGGCCTTAACTTTCCTATTGTACTATGAAACTGTGAACTTTGCAACTTTTAGGACATGAGGGTCATCGAGGTTTTTATTAGCTTCCCATCCTTGACAAGAGCCTTGTTCATAGCTTGGTAGCTTGCTAGGGCTCTAGGAGTTACAACAATGGTGCAAAGAAGAAAAGAGAGAAAAGAAGAGGAGCAAGGGATCTAATGGTGATTACTGGTGATTTTCTTTTCCTAAGATGAGATAAGGGCATGAGGATAAGAATGAGTGGAGGGGAGCCTTTATACTAATGGGGTGGATGAGGTGTTGACTATTTTTAAGACTCCACGCGTTGAAGATGGTTAATGAGGGAGGATTTTGAGGTAAATGAAAAATAGTATATTTAGCATATATATAGTAAGGACATGGATTTTCTATGATATAAGTTTTGTATTGTAGGATGTTATATGCATGATGAAACATTTTTATTGGGCATATTTTTTCTATGGATTAGGAGCAATTTTGTCTCTAAATCTCAATCCAATATCACCATCCGAGGATGATCTTGGATGCTTGTCCTCAAGAACAAAACAGGTTTATTAGATTAGAAGATGATTCTATAAATAGGGATGATCTAAGACCTTACTGCATCAAAATCACTAAGTTATAATCAACGTTGTGATCTCATCATCTCCATCTTGAGTATTGATGATCCTAAATGGATCATCCCACATCAAATGCTCTGAAAGACATATCTGTACAATGATGTAAATATCACACTCCTGATAGGGAATACAATAAATATTCCTCTAATAAGATCGCTATTAGTACGGCCAAGCATGTAGTTGCGATATAATCAACAAAAAACATACAGAATAATAATAGGAACCAAAATCAAAGAAAATAGCAAGAGACGAGGATTTTACGTGGTTCACCCAAACTGGGCTACGTCCACGGCGGCATAGGATCTGCAAGGCTTCACTAAGAGTTGAATCAGGTACAAGCCCTCAAAAACACACTCTCTCAGAAACTCTTATGATCTCACTAAAAGATTAAAGAACCCCTTTTTTTTCTCTCTCTCTCTACAGCACACAGAGGTCCTCATCGAGCCTTCAATTTATTTTACACGTTCGTAACTCCTACATGAAATTTTTGTGGCGGGCAGTTGCAGCTGAGATGACGCCTAAAAGATTCCTTCGGTGACTTTGGATAATGGCCAAAACATCCTCAACTAACTCCCCAAAATCTATCCAAATCTCATGTTTGTTACTTTTGGATAATGACCAAAACATCCTCAACTAACTCTCCAAAATCTATCCAAATCTCATGTTTGTTACTTTTGGATAATGACTAATTTGCCAACTCCTTCGTGAACTCTGATTTGGGGCTTCCTCTTGATGAAATTAATCTCCATCCATAACAATCTCCCACTTGGAGATTAATGACACTACTCTTAGATCTACCTTCTTTCTCTGTGCCGTGCTCTCCTGATCTATCTCTTGGAAAGCTTCACCAAGTTGTAACAGAGACTCAACTTGTCTCTGCTCACAACCTTGGTGAATATATCTGCAGGGTTTTTAGCTCCATCAATTTTTTTCAGCTTTAACTGCTCCTCATCCAATGCACTGTGTATGAAATGATACCTAAGCTGAATGTGCTTGGTTCTTGCATAAAATGTTGGATTTCTTGCCAAATGAACTATGCTCTGGCCATCGCTCCATAATGTATTACACTCGTGCTCCTTGCCGAGCTCCTCTATCAACTTCTGTAACCAGATTATCTCTTTACTAGCTTCAGTGATCGCCACATACTCATCTTCTGTAGTTAACAATGCCACTATCTTCTGCAATTGAGATACCCAGCTCACTGCTGTATCACCAACAGTAAAAACATAACCAGTGGTGCTCCTTCCACTGTCTCTATCACCAGAATGATCGGCATCTACAAATCCCTGTACTTGAAGACTATCACCTCTATAGCATAAACTGTAAGTTGATGTACCCATGAGATATCTCAAGATCCACTTCACTATATTCCAGTGCTCCTTACCTGGATTCTGTATATACCTGCTGACTGCTCCCACTGCTTGTGCGATATCCGATCTTGTGCAAACCATTGCATACATTAAACTTCCCATGACTGAGGCATATGGAACTCTAATCATCTCATCCCTTGCCTTCTGAGTTGTTGGACACAACTGCTTGCTGAGCTTGAAGTGTGCTACCAAAGATGTTGACACTGCCTTTGCATTTTTCATATGAAACCTCTTCAGTACATTCTCTACATAGTCCTCCTGAGATAGCCACAACTTCCGTTGCTTTCTATCTCTGTTGATCCTCATGCCAAGAATCTGCTTCGCCTCTCCCAAATCCTTCATTAAGAACTTCTTTGCTATCAGTTTCTTGAGCTCTTCTATCTTCCTCATACTGGAACCTACTACAAGCATATCGTCCAGATACAAGGATAAAATAATAAACTCGTTTGTAATATACCTCTGAAAGTACACACAATGATCTGACTGGCATCTAGTGAAGCCTTTCTCTAGCGTGAAACTGTCAAACTTGAGGTACCATTGCCTCGGAGCCTGCTTCAGATCATATAAACTTTTCTTCAATCTGCAGACCATATCATCCTTTCCCTTGACCAGGAAACCGTCTAGCTGGTGCATGTACAGCTCCTCCTCTAAATCTCCATAAAGAAATGCTGTCTTCACATCTAATTGCTCTAAATGAAGATCCTCCACTGCTACCATGCTCAGAATCATCCTGATGGATGTCATCTTGACTACTGGGGAAAAGATCTCCTAGAAGTCAATTCCCTCTTTCTGTGCATAACCCTTGACAACTAACCTTGCCTTGTATCTCTTGGTACCATCGACCTCATTCTTCATCTTGTACACCCATTTATTGAACAGAGCTTTCTTGCCAGCGGGTAACTTCATAAGATCCCAAGTCTTGTTTTGTTTTAAAGAGTCCATCTCCTCTTTCATAGCCAACTCCCACTTGATCTTAGCTTCATCCTGGCTTCAACAAAACATTCTGGCTCTCAAATCTATGTACAAATAATCATTAGCAGAATACCTCTGTGATGGCCTGGTAACCCTCGTGGTCCTCCTCAACTATGGGAACACCAGCTGAGGTACTGATGTATGCATGTGGCTATCTGTTCCAACCACATCTTCCTCCTCCACATCCTTGGAGTTTCCATCTTCAGTTTGCACTCGAGAATTACTCCATCTCTGACAGGATCGAGTTCTATAAACTCCTGTTTCTTTTCTTCCACTGCATCCTTTCTTTCTTTGTAAGTATGCTCTTCATCAAATACCACATTTCTGCTCCGAATGATCTTATTGTTCTGAAAATCTCAGAGCTTGTAGCCATACTCATCGCCACCGTATCCAATGAAAACACACTTTGTAGATTTGGAGTCTAACTTACTCCTCTTCTCTTTCTCAATCATAGAATAAGTAATGCAGCCAAATACTTTAAGAAAATAAAGTTTTACTGGTTTTCCAGTCCAAACCTCTTCTGGAATTCCACCATCCAATGCACTGGATGGACTCCTGTTGATCAAATACATTGCGGTGTCTAGTGCTGCTGCCTAAAAATATGTAGGTAGACCTGAGTCAAACCTCATACTCCTCTCTCTCTCAAGAATGGTCCTGGATGGTCTTGATCCTTCTGATTCTATGCTCTGCACAGTAGACATCAAACTCTCTGCTGCAGTATTCACCACTGTTATCTGTCTTGAGACACTTGAGACTTGCTCCAGTCTGACTTTCACACATGACTCTCCATCTCTTAAAGATGCCAAAGACCTCAGACTTTTTCTTCATAGCAAACACCCAGACTTTCCTGCTGAAATCATCTATAAACATGACAAAGTACTTATTGCCCGCATATGATGCCACTGGTGCTGGACCCCAGACATCTGAATGAACCAACTCCAGCCTTTCAGTCTTCTTGAGTTCTTGCTAACTGAAAACTCACTGTTTTCTGCTTACCATAGATACACTCTTCACAAAACTCTAGATTCACCTTCTTTAGCCCAGGTAGAAGCTCTCTCATGTGTAGAATATTCAAGTTCTTCTCATTAAGATGACCGAGCCTCCTATGCCATAATGTAGTCACTGTACCCATATCTCCTGCTGCCATTGAAATTGAACTCTCACTGTCTGCCAAGAAGTAGAGAGTGCCTGTCCGCTTCCCTTGACAATAACTATAGACCCTTTAGTAATTTTTCACTAAGAATTACCAAAAATGGATACATAACCATCAACATCAATCTAACTGATAGAAATTTCTGACTTGTGTAAGTCTTAATTCTCCGCCTATCACTGGCTTCAGTACAATTGTTCCTCTACCAATAATTTTGCACAGCTATCCATTATCAACTGTGACATGACCAAAATCTCCTTGGATAAAATTCAAAAATAGGTGTCTCTTTGAGCTACAATGGTAAGAAGGCTTTGAGTCTACAAACCACATATATGAGTTTGCCTCGTCGCCGGCTGACAGGCACACATCCTCAAAATTTTACTCAATAGTACTCAACATTTGCTTCTTGACCTTCTATCTTGATCTCTGCATATTTCACCTTCTTGGGCAACGGAAGAACTGCTTGCTTGAAGGATAAAAGGCAAGCATTGCTATCTTAATTCCAGTTGATAACCACAGTCTGTAGTCCTTCTGATACTTTATATATGTCATATATGGGCATTCTTTTGGCCAAATTATGCACGCTACTTCTGAAATTCTTAGTTTATGTTGCCCAGATGCATTTGGATCCTTCTTTTGGGTGAGCTTTGCTTGCTACATGTCTAGTAGTGACTCGTAGAGTTTATAGCGGTATACCTTGGGAGATTACTGCTTTTTTAAGATTTATCATAGTTACATAAGTTATGTAGAATTGGGTAAGGGAATCAAAAAGGCTTGTTTTAATACAAGCATGAATGGAATTCTTAAATCAGTTTGAAGTATAATTTCATATTTCTAACAAGTCACTAATATATGTTGGCCGGTCAGGTCACTTGCATGAAGTTGAAATATGAAAGATCAATTAATGTTTCAAAGTGAATACATTTATTCATTCAAAAATAGAGTGAGAAAAAAGGATAAATTAAGTAGTCAGAAACAAAGAACTAATGGAAATCAAAGCAATGCTTCCAACAAAAGAACAATAATGCATAGTATGCTAATGATGAAGGAAAAATAGCAATGCCTCTGCTTTGACAAACTTAGAGAATACCTTCTTGCATATGCTGCCTTAGCATTGCTAAGAAACCATACCTAAGAATGCCTCATCCTCCTTCATCACGCATAATGATGTTCTTTTTCAGCACTCAAGAAAATGGTCTTTGATGGTGGTTCCAATGGGTTTAGCTCTATAGCTCCGTTGTTGGAATTTCCACAATGAAAGTGTTGCTTGGCATAGTGGCAGCCGTGATGATTGCTTTGAGGAGAACATGGGATGTCTGGTTTGTTTATGACTTGAGGAAGTCCTGGGGAGATATGCCAAAAGGATGATTTCTTTTTTTTTTTCTTGTTTCCTCTTCTTTTTTTAGTTGGGGGGCGGAGCAATGGATGGATGGGCATGAGGCGTGGAGCTGGTGGATACAGTGATGTAGGAATGTGGATTAAATTCCAAAATATCTTATTTGTGACATATAATCACTGTTTCTTGGGGAGATGCTGGTTTTTGTATGTATCTATTATGATTGATTAATCATAGCTTATCCATGCTCACAAAGAGAATTAAGAGGTCTAGAGCGACTCATCTTTGATGCATAATGGACGCTTCAATGGGTCATCCGAGTATGGGCTGGCCAGGTGTCTGTGTACATGTTGCTCATTCTTTTAGATATAATCAGCAAAAAGCAAGTTACTTCATCTGTTGGTGTATTTATATATAAATATAATGTAGCTTCCAATCATGTACTTCTATCCAGTTCCCCTGTGAGTCTAATATCATTTATTCCGGATTATGTGCAGCATAGATGAGTTGAGAAAACTTTTAACAAAGAAGAAAAGATAAATGTCTTTCCAACTCTCTTAACCAAGTGAAATTTCAGAATAATGTAAGTTTGGGAGTCATACTGAATTTCTTACTTTTCATTCTGTTTTTCATGCTGCATAGTGTTTATATAAAGTATTCTTTTATGACAACTGAATTCTTAAATCAGCGAGGAAAGTTTCCTTAGTTGTGTTCAGTTCACTGTGCCTCGTTTCAATATTGACTCCAATTGTCAATAGAATTGCTGCAAATATTCAGTTTGGGATTAGCTAGCATCGATGAGGTCCTACTTAATAATAATAAACATGCTCAAGCTTTTTAAATCAGGACTTTCAGTCATGTTCCACCATAGAAACTGAGTTTAGGTAAGGACCTTGCGTGACAAGGAGCTGAATCTCAAAATAGGTTCAAGCCTCACTGATTCGATGAGGTATGGTGTTTTGACCTTAGTTTGAGATAAGGCCAAAGCTCAACCTGACCCATTTCCGCATTTGGTTGCCTATGGAATTCTCATGCTTCACATGCACCCAATCCTCTTTCTTGTGAACCCATTTACTTCTTTTGTTTTTTGTAAAAGAGAAAAAGATGAGATAACACAAAATATGTTACAGCAAAGGTTGGTGGTACTAGAAATGGCAACATTTCGGCCATCTCACAGTATGGTATAGTATGGATGCAAACCAAACCAAATTGGCTCGTACCACCACCTCCATCATTGCCGGAAAAAGAAAAAAAAAAAAAAGAAAGAGAGAGATAGAGGGAAGAGAGGTAGAGAGAGAGAGGGTTGTTGTTGGAAAAAAGAAGAGAGAGAGGAGAGAGGAGCATACTTTCGAAGCTAGAAAGCCATATGATCGTGACTACCTAGAGATGTTATTGATTCGGCTAGCCACTGGCGATGAGTGACGAACAATCGATCGGCCACTAGCAACGAGTGACAGATTATCGTTGACTAGCGATGAATAGCAATGGTGGGTGAGTGGTGGAGAGTGAGAATTAAGGTTCGTAAGAAAAGTGTCGGAAGTTTCTTGAAATGGCAAAGCCAAAGTCTCTTTTTTAATAGTGGATTGTTTAGAAAATAGGTTGAACTTAAACCTGATAACTCAATTAATTGATAAGACCTTCCAATAAGCGAACCATTTTTAAAGGATAAACCGACCCGTCTTTTGGCTGATACAGTTGGTTCAGTATACCTTGCTTACAACAATTCCCTCTCATGTCCCTTTGAACCATCAATACAAGCATGCAATGATCAACATTCATATATTTTGAAAAATTAACCATCTAACCATGAAAATCCTCTCTTGTTTGTGAGTACCAAATACCCATGCACTATTGAAACACATCAGTAAATCATAAATATATTGCAAAATAAGTAAAATTCTTTCTTGCAAGTGATATTGATCATTGATATCTCCAACAATTGGTTTGGCACATAATTGATTCAAATAACTTTTATTTCCTTCTTACTTAGTCCCATGAAGCCTTGTTGAATGCACACACCTCCCATAATGAAATGCCTTAGCACCATGAAGCCCTCGCATTTGACCCCTAAAATGCGATTTATCTCCATGGAAAGTGCTTGATGAGTGCAACTTAACCTGGCAACCTATGCTGACAATTGGCAATGAACAATAGAAAAGAGCCATTTGTTAGGCTTAGTCCCTAAACATGCCTTCAAGCTCACTAACATCAAGAGGGCACTCCTTACAAAAGTTGTTGCATTTTATACTCTTCTCTGTGTGTGAGAGAGAGATCCCTTGTATGTTATCCAAGTTCATATACGCCAGGATCCACCTTCCTAGGCTTGAACAGGGTATCTTGAACAGAGGAGGCATGATCACTGAAGCAATGCTCAATTAATTAAGATAGTAAGTTTGATATAAGAAATATGTGAGCTAAGCTTGTCTATTAAATTGGTAGGTTAATAGCAAAAATAGGCTTATTTTATATCAATGTTAGAGCCTAAACTAATCATCGTTAAGTTTATTTTTTGAGGGCATTTATCATTAGGTATATTGGCAGTTCAAATAGGACTAGAGCCTACATTATTTTTAAGAGAAATTACTGGTCGGTATCTTGGCTTCCAAATAGGATATTTTAGCAAACCCGAAACTATACGAACCTAGGCTCAAGTAAGCTAGACATTATCTACAAATGATCTAGCTTCAATTGTTCTTTTACGATTTATCGATATAATTTTTAAAAATTTATTATCCTAAAAATGAAATTAGTAATTTAATGAAACTATAGTTTGATTGAAAACATATTTCTTCTCATTCCTTAGACTTCAAAATAAGCCAAGCCTTATTTGGAAGAAAATGAGAACCCCTCTCCTTCACTCCCCTCTCCCCACCATATAAGCAACATCATTATGGATTTAACTTGCTGATAGAAAGAATCCTTATCAAAAATAAAATTCAAACACTCCAAATTTCCAAGTCAATATTTATAGAAAGAGTCCATATTCTACGGTCACTTAGAGACCTGAAGTTAGTATTACAATCTTACCATGGAGTTTGAATGCTACCAAGGCACTCATGCTGATATCAAAATCAAAGAAAACAATTAGTTCAATAGAGTTTTTTGATTCTTTTATTGTCCATATAATATTCCATCCTCTACCTTTGTTTTTGTACAAGTGGAGAGGAAATTCAGTGGGCAATATACTTAGAAGATAATTACTTCCGCCTAGGACATTGTAAGCTCTCCAATGCTTTTGACCAGGGCTTGCAATCTTGATAAAATAGTTGTATGCTCGGCATGGGGTTGGTTCGGCATTCCAAGAGTTAGTACACCCCTTTCTGTGTTTTGGTTTGATGCTGGATGGTATGGACCATATGGTGCACTCATATGGGATGGTACATACTGGTATAGTCTACCATACTTTTGACCATTTTGGTACAAGATCTACTCCTCTATATATTAGCAAATATGCTATTATAGGCCAACTCATACGAGAGAGAGAGAGAGAGAGAGAGAGATCCATATGTTTACAAATGCATTTTGCTTTTTATTTATTTATTTATGTATTTTTGCTTCTATTCCTGTGAGCTTTTTGCTTTCCATGATTTTTATCATATAAAAGCTATGTGCCGATATAAGCTCTCCTCTCCTTTCATTTTGTTGTCATAGAAGACTCTAATGTCCTTGATTCTTTCTATTTCCCTTTTGAAGTCTTTTTTTCTTCTTTCACATATGGAGATAGAGGAGTGTTCAATGTTGTGTTGTCATTGTTTGTCCCTTTATATTAGTTGCTGGTGAGGTGGTCTTTTTCATATATTCCATTTGGTTTGTATCCTTACTTTTTATTAAGATTGTTGGTTTGATGTAAGAAATATATGAGTTAAACTTGTCTATTAAATTGGTAGATTGATAGCAAAAATGGTCTGGTTTGGGCTAGTGCTAAAGCCTAAACTAATCACCATTAGGTTTATTTTTTTGAGAGAAATCATCATTAGGTATTTTAGCGGTTCAAATAGGACTATGCTTATATTATTTTTGAGAAAAATTACTAGTAGGTATCTTGGCATCCAAATAAGATAGTTTAGCAAACCCAAAACCATATGAATCTAGGCTCAAGTAAGGTAGACCTTATCTACAAATGATCTAGCCTCGATTGGACTTTAATTATTTATCGATATAATTTTTAAAAATTTATTGTCCTAAAAATGAAATTAGTAATTTAATGAAACTATAGCTTGATTGACTATATCCTCTTTTACCACTACCACCATCGTATCTTCAATACACTCACTATCTTTCACCATCACCACCGTCATATCTCTACACTCACCTTCATAATCCACCACCATAATCGTCACTATACTTTCACCACCTACTAACACCACCATCAAACCTATGTGATGCACCACCACGTCGCCCTCCACCACCTACCCCATACTTACACCATCTACCGCTACTATTGCCCTTCACCACTTGCCACCACATCTCCATAATTCACTACCTCCACATCATCACCATCATATCTCAATTATTTACTGCCATCGTTATATATTATTTGTGCATTGTCTACTATTAAGGTTAGTCGAACTATTTTAAATCGGACGATTTAAGGTGAACCGAGCCAAACTGACCTAAAATTGGGATAATTTTACCTCTTAGTTTGCTAAGGGAGGCAAACTACCCCAAACCATATGTATTGACTTTGTACTAGTATATCGAATCAAATTGAATTGCTCGGTTTAACTTGATTCATGATAATTTATGAATTAGGAGCTCATAGTCCACCTAACCAATTTGCCATTGGTTTGGTATGATACGGCCTATATCAAAACATATAAGCCAAATGTTAAAACAATACCAATTTTTAGTATTGGACCTTATCCACTACCATTGCCATCCTCTTTTATCCTCCACCATCAACCATAATTCTCCATAATTTTTTTATTTTTAAATTTAAAAATTATTTTTTTATTTTTGATAAATGAATGTGTTTTTTATAATTTTTTATTAAAAAATAGAAAATTTTTCTTTTTTCCTTAAGATACATTGCACCCAAGAAAATGTACAGTAAAAATATAATGTTACTAAGACCTATCTTTTCTTTGGTATGACCTTGAACGATTGCCGAGATGCCTTTAAATGGACTAACGTTAAAAGCTCCATCGCCGTTGGCAACGCTTCTGGCCCTATGCTCCCTGTTCGATGAACCAGCATGGTAAACTAAATAGTAGGAAGATTTACTGGCGTCCGTACGTTCATCTAACTTTCTTTTCTTCTTCCAAATATTCCGTTTGTTTTACCATCACAGTGCTCTTCCTTGTTCTCGCGTGCATTGTTTCACATTTTGATGTTAAATATACCTTTAAGGACTAAATTTTATGCTCTTATACTCTGTTCTCGTTTCACATTTTGATATTAAATGTAACTTTAAGGACTGAATTTTACGCTCTATCCTCATACTCTGTTCTCGTTTCACATTTTGCTATTAAATATAACTTTAAGGATAGCTCAGCGGAGCGGCCACTTGCTTGACCGCGAGTGGTAGCTCTCAAGGAATTCCTACTCTTTGCTCCGACAAACTCTAGTGGGAAGGGAGGCATGATCATAAGTCTTTCCAAACTTGATGATTTAAATTTGTCATGTAGATTATCATATTTAATAATTAAATATTATAATATAAATAATGATATTTAATTTATAATAATTTAAATATTTAAAATTATCAGAATTTGATAATTTTAAATTATATTTTTAGCATCAATATAAATATTGAATAATATTTAATCTAATTATATATTTAATTTATAAATATTGTATAATGAGATATTTAATAATATTATATATTACATTATATGTCATATAAATTAAAATATTTATGTTTTTTAAATATGTAATATTTCTAAAATTGGTTTACAAAGAATTTTTATTTTTATTATAATATTTAATATTTTAGCAAAAAAAGCTACTTAAAAAAAAAAATTCTAATAAAATTTAAAAACATGTACTGATTACTATATTTCATTATTATGAACCATGGCCATCTTTCCTTCTTGAAAATCTAATTATAAAGTATAAGTTAAGATTCTCGATAATATTAGATTACTACAACCCAAATGCCACCTTAAGGTTAAATGGTGAAAGCTAAATCTGGAAGGCAACAATAGTGTTGACCAGCCCAAGTTGTTTAAATTAGATTATTTCTGTCAACCTTTAAATCCAGTTTTGATAGAACACATGTTATAATCGCATATTCTTAGAAAATAATGAAGACTTATTTGATCTAGTTTCATAATGACATAATATATCCTTATTAATATCTAAAATCAAGGAATATAAAAAATATAATAATAAAAATAATCTAATTACATCTCTCTTAATGCTAGTGAGAGTCCTAAAAATTGCTGAAAAATTAAGCTAATAAATATAATTTCAAACAAAAGGAACTTGCAAAATGTCCTTGGATTGAGGCATGTTTGATATTGTCTTAAGTATATATAAATTTCATTCTTTCATGCAAGTTATTAGCAAGTTAATTCTTAAGTTATAATGGTCTAACTCAATTTGATTTTTTTATTGTAAGCATGATTGTATGTAGGTATAATTTAGTGACCCTTTCAAAAGTCGATGGATTAAAGAAAGCAAAAACAAAAAGAAATGTAAAATAAAGTTAGTGAAATCCGTAGGCTCAGACTAAAGACACGAGAAGTAGTTGTTGTTTTGTCAAAATCTATAAACCTGGATTTTTTTTTTAAGGCTACATGACTCTCTCGATGCAAGCACGTAAGAAATTAATGTTGAATGCCTATGTCCATGTTCGTGCTCAAGTTGCCATGAGCGCTTGCTACAGCATGCATCACGACAAGGCACTCGCGAACGTGTCCACCGACAAGGTACACCCTGGAGCGTCGTGCCACCTTTTGAAATTTAAATCTTTTCTTTATAAAAAAATAATTTTCTCCAAAAAAATCCCCCTACAAAAAGGTTTAAATTTTTGAAAGTTGTTAAAAATAATAAACATAATTTTATGAGCATCTTATATTGTGCACTGTATTTAGCATTGATTGTATCTATCCAAAATAATTATTAGGTCCAAAGGTAATTGAGAAGTAAATGGAGATGATATTTTAAAAACTATGCATAAGATATCAAGTATTTCAAATTAAAAGCGTTAGCAAAAGATTCAATGTAAGTATAAAGAAAAGCAATTGCAAAAGAATGTAATGATAATATGAAATAATTTAACGTAATGATAATATGAAATAATTTTAAGCATATGAAATAATTTTAAGCAAATAAAAAATAATAATAAGTTATGAAGATTTTTTATAGTAGATCTATATTTTTTTGATTACGTTCACTGTTTAAGGCTTCTCTTTAGGATTTTCACTATAATGATCTTAAATAGATAAAAATCAAATCTTTACATGCTCTTTTTAACGATCTTAAAAAGAACCCTTGTAATCTTTTTTTTTTTGGACCTAGGATGAACCCACTCTCTTTTTTATGGGCTTAAGAGAACCCTACACTCTTAAATGAATAAGAGAAAATGAATAAGAGAAAGAAAGCAAATTACTTTAAAAAAACAACAATGTATAAATATAGTTCTAAACTTGAAAAGAGGATTTGCAACTAAGGCTTAAGAACAATATTTCTATAAGGCTTTCCTAATGTTTTTTTACTTAATTTAAAACCTAATTTATTTTTAAAGTATATTGAACCTTATGTTCTTCTTCTACCAAGTTTTACCGTGTGTTTTTTTTTTAAAAAATGGATGATCTTTTATTTGTACCTTAATTTCTTTTAATTATATTACCTATTTCATCATCATCATAAACTCAAATATTGCATAGTCTTTTAATTAATATTTTTTTATCATCAAAATATATATTATTAAATTCTTATGTTTAAGATGAGTCATATTGGATAAGATAAAAGTGTTACTATTATCCCGTTTGGCTAAATCTAGCAATTAAGTCAAAGAACAAAGCACCAAATTTGGATTAGAATAGTGTAACTCTACATGGCCCGTAAACTTGATTCGAATTAATCAATATGTTCTGATCTATGAGTCAAGTGATACGTCATATCTACCAACGAAAAACAATTTACCCACAACTCACCGAGAGAGAAGCAGAACTAGGTTGCAGGTAAAACGCAGAGAGGGAATAAAGAGACACCAAAAAGGGGGAGAACCCGGGGAATAAGACAACCCCCGTGCGATCTCCTCCCAACAAACCAAAACAAAAAATTTTATTAGGGTTAGTGACCTGCCATGCGAGCGCACCCAACATGGCAAAGGTCAGTATGACAACAAGAACGAATCCAAGAGAGTAGACTACTTTCCTAAGCCCCTTGCCTCGCCCCTCCAAGGAGCTCCCCGGACTTCCTTTGCTCTACATCAGATATAAACATACCCCTCAACATCTACGAGGTGAGATCCATCGATTGTCTCTTTTACATCCGAATCAAGAAAGTTGAAGTCGTCGGCGATGATCACCACAATCGCACGTGCCTGATCAGCCCAAATTGGGACGAAAGAAACCGCATCTCATCCGATCCACAATTAGAACGATCCTTTTCGCGCTCATTTTCTTCCCCATCTACAGACCTGCTGCAAAAAAAAAAAAAAAAAAACCAACCTGAAAGGAATAGAACCAGTAGAACAAACGAAATATATCACAAAAAACTGCTTCCCCTTCACAAAAATAATTAGACGGCATCGATATTTGCCATCGAGAGAAAAATCAAGACAGAAAAAGAACCAATCTCCATCAACCGTGATCAAGGATCACAACAACTCGAAAAATATGACAAAAAATGAAATAAAAAGAATAAAATCGCAGATCGGTAAAACAAACAAAAAGAAATCTCACAAACCAAACCAGAGATTACAATTCACAAACAAAGACCATGCCTGAACCAAGCGTTAGAAACTTCTTCCCAGAAAGATCCACAAAGCCGCAGATCGATCAACCTACAAAAGAAAAACCAAGCCAAACATACGACAGCCCTATTCACAAGAAAGAAAGGAAAAAAAAAAAAAAAAAACCTTAAACGCTTCTATCTCTTTGGGCAAACCAAAATAAATAACAACCAAAATATTTTTCATAAAAATCTCTTTGCGGGCGGGCCCCTTGAGGCGAATGAAGTCCCGGTTGAGGCCAAGGATCCGCTCGATGAGGCGGTCGCCAGCGAGGAGGTGGGCGGCAGGGCAGGGTGGACAATGCGGTGGTGCTGGAGGCGGCGAGGGAGGAAGGACGGGGAGCTCCACAGGGGAAGAATCGTGGGGGTGGGGGAGGAGGGCTTGGTGATGTGGAGGAAGCGACGTGTTAGGGTCGTAAGAAACGACATGGCGAGACTTTTTCCGGCAGCGCGTTGTTTGGAATCGGGGAGGAGTAGGCGGGCGGAGGATTTGTAGTAGGTGCTCTCTGAATCAGAGAGGGGGAGCAGGCGGAGGATTTGTAGCGGCGGCGCTCTCTGAATCGATCGGGGGAGGGAGAGGGAAGAAGGCGGTATTTGTAGGCGCTTTCTACCTATAAGGCAAATTCGAAGCGTAAAAGGATTTGTAAAAGTGCCAAAAAGGACTCGAGCCGTAAGTTGTGCGCGAAAAGGACTCGAGTTGTAATCTGTGCGAAAAGGACAATGGGAATGGGGCTTTCTCCCTTCCGGAGAGCGACTCCCGCGGTTCGTTACGCAATTCTATGGTTGTGTTTTTGGGCCGAGTATTTATGATGGCTGGCGGAAATCGCGGGACTTCAAAATCTATCCATCTTGAGTTGGCACGTTTCTCATTCAGCACGTAAGTCTGCAATGAGATTAGGAATGACAAAATTGTATACAAAATCCAACATAAAATAAATAAATTTAGATTAACATTAAATAGATTTATACCACAAATATATTGATATCACTATAATACAAAATAATCATATCGTATTATAAATTGATATGCCAAATAAAGATTTTACATATTCGTGTTAAGCAAGTCACGCCTATTTGTATTGAATAAATCGGGTAGCATCAATCTAATATGATTTGTTTACTAAACAGATTATGCCCATCATATTATATTACCTATTTAGTAATTATAGTATATTCATATTTAGATTCTTAAAATAAATAATTATTTGTGAAAAACCGCGTTCGACATAAATTTACTCTTCGATGAAACTACTACACCCAAGCTTTCAAAGCCTTTAAGATTCAATTATTTCATTAAAAACATCCCAACTTCCCAACATTTTAAGATCTATTTATGTAAACACTTTAGCCCACGATCCAAAGAACCACGTAAAGCATCGGGAACCACAAACACCACCGTCCTACCATTTATAGGAGTGCAGCTTAGGCCGGGTTCAACCCAAACCCGCCCATCGAACCCAATTTGCAGTAGTACTTGAACTCATGTTTGCCCAACCCGAACATGAAGAATCCGGGTTTAACCCAAATCAATTTGCAATTGACCCAGTCTCGGGTTGTGGTCAACCCAAACCCAAGGTAATCCGTACCCGATTTGCAAGGCCACAACACGTGACACGTCGTGCAAGTCTTTCGATTCCCGAACTGACACCGCCGCTCAAGCCTAGCTCAACCTCAACGACATTGCAGGGGCAGACGGTTGAGGCGAGAGCGAGGCGATCAGGGGCTGGGAGCCAAGGCTTAGACGATCGGGAGATCTCTCTCCTTTTCTTCCTTCGAAAGAAAATCGATAGAGATAAGAGAAAGAAGGGGAGAAGCTTCATCGGGAGAGAAAGAGGGTGGATATTGAGGGTAAGGGGGCAAGGATTAGAGTTTCGTAGGGTGGGAGTTGGGGGAGGTCGCGGTTTCTCTTCCCCTGGGCTCTTGATTGTTGGTTGCAGGGTTTGGGGCCTTTAAAGCTAGATGGTTGAGATGAACGGCGAAGGGCGGGGGAGGACTGGCGATCGAGCGATGGCGAAGTGTGGAGTCTGGCTGACGAGATGAACAGCAACAAACCTCGGGGGTGGAGTCGGAGTGTGTGCAAAATCTCCACTGGGACAAGGTTAGGGAGAATCAGTGTAACTCCACTCTCTTCAAGCACATCAAAGCTCCAGTTCATATCGTAAGTTCTCGATTCTTTGTGTAACCCTTCTTTTGAGGCAAAATCTATGTTTGGCAAAGTTTTTGATTGTTTACTTGATTGGATTTTTAGGGATTTGATTCGTGGCATAGATATCTTGGAGTAGATCCGAAGGGTTTCGGATGAAGAAGTTATTTGATTTTCTTCAAGAAAAATCATATGTTGCAGTAATTAAGCTGTATTTTAGGGGATTGCTGTGGTTTCTTTGATTGGTTTGGATCGGCATGGATTTCGATCTTGTTGGTAGCCCGGAGTATAATCTGGTTTCATTCTATACTTTTGTAATGTCAGTATATCAGCAGATAAAGGAAAGAGAATAGTTTTATCTTCAAACAGTTGGTAGGTGATACGAGGAATTTTGATTCTAAATATTTGTAAGGGATTAAGAAACTGAAGAAGAATAAATCATTTTCTTTCTGTTGGTCAACAAGAACATCATGATTTGATCACCACACGATGATTTGAACGGAGTTGTAAGGGCCAATAGTTTAGATTTTGTTATACTAGTTAAATCATATCATAGTGCTGTTGATACAGGTTCCTCTTATTTGGATCACCAATGCTATCTGATTCGGACATATTAAAAATTTATGAAAAATATGGATGTCAATGATGTTTCTCTTGCTTCACTGATGGTAGGTGTGGTCTTTGGTGAGGAGATTTGATCAGCCCCAGAAGTACAAGCCATTTGTAAGCAGATGTATCATGCAGGGGGCGTCTGGAGATTTGGACCGCAAGGAAAGTGAATGTCAAATCTAGGCTCCCTGCACCAGCACCGAAAGGTTAGAGTTTCTTGATGACAATGAACACATTCTTAGCATCAAGATTGTGGAAGGAGATCATAGGCTCAAGGTGTGGTGCTCATTTCACTTGTTTTTTGTTTTACCTTTTCTTCTTTCTCTTTATGTCTTGCTGCCTGTTTCTTGATCAATTAGGTCATCATCCCTAAAAAAGTTGGGC
Source organism: Calamus simplicifolius (assembly GCA_900491605.1). Lineage (NCBI taxonomy): Eukaryota > Viridiplantae > Streptophyta > Magnoliopsida > Arecales > Arecaceae > Calamus > Calamus simplicifolius. The sequence continues at coordinate 280,391 of UESW01004342.1, read as the reverse complement.
TTTTGAATGGAAAATTTGATGGTTCTATTCCTAGGCACTTAAAATTGCACATTATTTTGACTGAACATGTTTTCATATCTTTACTCCCGTAGCATAAGGTCATGCTAAGATCATACTAAATAGATGTTTTACTTACTTTTTGATCAATTATGGATATAAAAATGGCTGTAAGAATGACTACTGCCATTTGAATGATTTGGTAGATTGACTTGCATTTGTTCAAGCTGCATGTTTTTTTTTTCTTTTTTTTGTTGCTTGGATTCCTAAGCAGTTTTTTGTTATTTAGACTCTTACAGAGATGTTTCTTTTCGTTCAATATATATATATATATATATATATATATATATATATATATATGAATTTTTAATTTAAAATGTAAAGCTTGTTTCTTTAAAATTTTAATTTATTTGTGCAATATTAAATTTATTTATTTTAAATTTTAGTCTATTTATGCAATATTAAGTTTATTTATTTTATATTGTCATTTTTTATTAATTTAAATTTTAATTAAAATTCAATTCAAACTTAATTTTTAAAAATAAAATAAAATAAAAAAAATATTAATATTTTACAAATAAAATTAGGATAAAAAAAACTCGAGTTTTATACACCGAGTTACACGGCCATTTATAGACCCCTTCGTCTCCATGATTATAAAACGCTCGCTACAAAACCTTCGCGTCAAATAATATAAGACGATCACATGCAAATAAGCGGGCTATCATTCCACCCAACAAAGTTGGTTAAAATATGTGGACAACAGTTAATGAACAACAGGCAAACGAGCAGCGAATAAGAGGCAAAAATTTCTTTCTTGAGATAATTCATAAAAAAATACACTTCACTACATAATCAAACACAAATAATCAAGATCAGCCCAGATGGCTTATTAAAGTAATAATAGACACGGGTACCACCAGCTTCTATTTAAAAAAATAAAGCAAAAAGCTGAACAAAAGGCCATAAAAAGCAATTAAAACTTAGTAGTAGATTGATATTGCACTTGTCCGATAATGCCCTTAAAAAGCAGATTGTGGCATAGGTTATAGAGCAAACGAATAAATGGGAGACCAACACCTTTGGATAAGGTTCATCTCACTCTGAGGAGGAATTCTAGTTGACAGTAGACGATATAGAGATCTGCATAAAATTGATCAGTAAATATACATTAACAAGGACAAGTTTGTTCTCATTAATTAGCTTGATCTATGAGTCAAGTGATAGGTCATTTATACCAAAGAATAACTTCCTTGCAAGAATTTACCCACAACTCACTGAGAGAGAAGCAGAATGAGGAAGGAGGAGAGAGATGAAAGGTTCTCCCTCTTTGCTACTAGGAAAGAGAAAAAGAGATAGCGCTGGACACTAGCGATTGAACCGACCGTGAATAGTGGGTGCTACAACAACGGACGACAATCGGAGTAGCCGGATGACCCAAGAAATAAAGGCAACAATGATGAAGAAAATTAAGAAAAGACTTATCGGCATGGTTATTGTCAATGTTTTGAAAATCAGACCCAACAACGAACTAGCTTATCATTTGGATCGTGGGTCATTCGGTTCAACCAAATGAATCGATTTGGTTGGACTAAATAATATTATAATTAATTTTTAATTTAATAATATAAAATAATAAAATATAAATACAATTCAAATGAAAAATTAAAAAAAATTAAAAATCGGGATGGACCGGTTCAAAATCGATCGGTTCAATGGGTTTTTTTGATTTTTATCGGATCGTATAAAAGTCACCTTTAATAATAAAATCGGACCGACTGATGATCGATTTTCGGTTGGATCGGTTGGATCGATCGGTCTGATCCGATTTTCAAAACCTTGGTTATTGTGACATCCCAAACTTAGTTGCATTATAAGATTATAAAAATATGTTATATATTCATAACTGAAATTTATTTATTATTCCTTAATTTTTACTTGAATTTTTGAGCTGCACAATTTTCATTGCAGATGAATTTAAAAACGTTACAAATAATATCAAAGCCGATTTGAATGTATGAAAATTGATGGGCATAGGAAATGATTACTCATGGGATAATGATAAAGTTTTATCATGGCGTGAAGTCATCCTTACAGATTAACAATCAACTTGGGAATATATTTTGATTAGCTTGTGACATGCAATGAGAACGTCATATTATAAGAGGGATAAATTGTGAAAATATGTTATGTGCTTATAACTTAAGTTCACTGACTATCCAATAACTTCACTTGAGTTTTTTGGTCATTTGATTTTGGATTGCTACCAGCAAGTCGATTGAGAGCATTACAACTATGACAAGTATGGAAAGGATTATGGTGCTTGGCGGGGCTCTTGATGTCGACTCGCCTCGTTCCAAAATTTTGATGACCCAAGTAGCCACAAATAACTACTACGAAAGAATATGATTGATCTTTCTTGGTTCGATAATGGTCATCGTTAATGATCTTGACGGTTCAAATGAAGAAGGAAAAAGAAAAAGTAGTTAAACATAAAAAAAGAAAAGTAAAGATAGTGTAATTATTTTTTATTAAATATTTTAATTAAAAACAACCATTTATTTCTAATTTAATTAAAGGGTGTTAATTATTTTCGAAGCAGTTGAAGAATTTTCGCATCTCTTTTTCTGCTCTTTTGTCACCCTCGGGATGACAATTTTTACTCCACACAAATTTAAAATGTTAAGTTTTTTTTTTCAATCATTTCCCTTGTTCATCTCCTTCCAAACCTCTCCTTTGTACTCAAATTATTATTTATTTATTTATTTTCTGCCGGGTGAACTCTATTGGTCATATAAATTAATCGCTCATGCATGCTATTTCAATGTGCAACAAGATTCATTAGGCTTCGATAAATACGTTGGTATGCATAAGCAATTATTACGTACGATCAATACATACTTGTTCGGATAGAACGCGTGCATCGCATTATGATTTATTGATACGTGAAAGGCTCGGTGCACATCGAGTTTTTTTTATAAAAAAATTAATTTTTGTTAAATTTTTTGCGCACGCGATAAGACGCAATTGTGCGCAAGGCATTTCCCTATCTGCCGGCTTTCATACGGCCTGAAACTTAAAGTCGGCGAACGGGCCCAGCACTACTGACGAGATCTTCAAGCCGGTGGCAAGGTCCGGTGTGGTATGCACTCTAGCGTGTGATCGCTTCCTCGCCACGCCTTCCGCGATGGCTCCGGACCCCTGGCTGCCGGTGCCGAGATCAACGCCGGCGTTGCTGTGCCCCGCATCTTGTCCTTCCGTCGTTGCTTCCTGGTTGGCATGGGAGCCACTGGCAAATATTTTGGTTCTTGAGAGACTAGATCTTCGTTCAAAGCTCATAGTGGAAAGCGAATTCACCACCGTCAGCGGTCGCCAACGGTAGTCGGTGTTCTTGGTATCTCTTGAGAAGAGGTTTGGTACGCTAGATTTGCGCTCCATTTGCGCCATTGGGAGCGATCGGACGGCGAGAGAGGGACCCCAAGCTTTCTTGGAACAATAGCCCTTACAAACGGGCAATCCCTTTGAAATTTATTTTTTTCTTCAAGCTTTCGTACACCCGCGTGTAAGATTCCGATTTCTATGCATTTGTTCTTGATTCTCAAACAAGAAGTTTTTTTTTAAATTTATTTTTTAGTTGTTGATTTGCAGGTGCCTGTTGTTATAATTGGAGAATTTTTTTTTAAAAAAATTCCTCCTTGTACTTTTATTTTTCCTTTGAAATAAATTTTTGCTCGGATTTAAGTGTTTTCTTATCGAGTAATGAGGAGGGGGTGGTATGCTGATTACGAGGAGCTCAGCGATTCACTCACAATTCCGAGTTCTAGAGCATTGTTCATGTCGGACATAGCGTTAGTGTTTTAAGTCTCTGTCGTTCTTGAATAGATATGAAGATGATCTGGGGGTCTGACTTTAGATTGGTTTGTGTCATAAGTGAAGTTTCTTCTTCTATGTTTTGCGTCTGATATTATCTGGTGTAAAACGTGAACTGTTGTAATATCAGTCAGTCGAGCAATTAAATTGTAGCCTGAATATTTTAATATCAATTGGTTATAGACATGGCAATGTTTACTTAGTTGATCTAGAAAAATTATCTTTGAGTGATCATTGCTTAATTGCTGACAATGCTAACATAAATGAAATTAGTTGGTTGTGGCATCGTAGATTAGGTCATGCAAGCACACACCTTATTTCAAAACTAATTAAAATGGATTTAGTTAAAGGATTACCTAAACTAGATTTTGAAAATAATAAAATATGTGATGCATGTCAATTTGGAAAACAAACTAGAAGTTCTTTTAAATCTAAAAACATTGTTTCAACTTCTAGGGCTTTAGAGCTACTTCACATGGATCTTTTCGGACCAACTAGAACCACAAGTCTAGGAGGAAAGAAATATGGTCTAGTGATTGTAGATGATTATTCTAGATATACTTGGGTAATGTTTTTAGCTCACAAAGATGAGACTTTCTCGATTCCTGAAATTCTTCAAGAAAGTCACAAATGAGAAAAACACTACTATAGTATCTCTAAGAAGTGATCATGGAACAGAATTTGAAAATCACTTATTTGAAAATTTCTGCACTGAAAATGGAATTAATCATAATTTTTCAGCCCCTAGGACTCCACAGCAAAATGGTGTAGTTGAAAGAAAAAATAGGACTCTAGAAGACATGGCCCGTACCATGCTATGTGAAAGCAACTTACCAAAGTATTTTTGGGCGGAAGCAATTAACACAGCATGTTACATCTTAAAGAGCTTTAATAAGACCAATATTAAAGAAAACACCTTATGAATTATGGAATGAAAGAAAACCAAATATAAAATACTTTCATGCATTTGGATGTAAATGTTTCATTCATAATAATGGTAAAAACAACTTAGGAAAATTTGATGCTAAATCTGATGAAGGAATTTTTCTAGGTTATTCAACAACTAGTAAGGCATATAGAATCTTTAACAAGAAAACCTTAGTAGTTGAAGAATCCATTCATGTAGTTTTTGATGAATCTTTAGCAACTGGATCTGAAAAGATTGATGATGAGGAAGATACAAACATAATTGAAAAAGATCTTGAAAAACTTAATATTGAAGTATCTTCTGATCATGAACAAGAGCTAAAGATGATGATTCACATAAGGACGATGATGTCAATATTGATCATAATGATGTAGATCTTCCAAGAGACTGGAGATATGCTCATAGTCATCCCAAGGAATTGATTATAGGCGATCCATCTCAAGGAATAAGACTAGATCATACATGAGAAATATTAGTAATCATCTTGCATTTGTATCACAAATTGAACCTAAAACTATAGAAGAAGCTGAAAAAGATAATAATTGGATGTTAGCAATGCAAGAAGAACTAAATCAATTTACAAGAAATAATGTTTGGACTTTAGTTGAAAGACCTAAAAATCATTCAGTAATAGGATCAAAATGGATTTTAGAAATAAACTAGATGAAAATGGCATAGTAATTAGAAACAAAGCTAGATTGGTTGCTAAAGGATATAATCAAGAGGAAGGTATTGATTTTGATGAAACCTTTGCACCTGTAGCTAGATTAGAAGCCATTAGGCTATTACTTGCATTTGCATGTCATATGAACATTAACTTATTTCAAATGGATGTAAAAAGCGCATTTTTAAATGGATTTATTAATGAAGAAGTTTATGTAGAACAACCACCAGGTTTTGAAGATCACGAATTTTCAAATCACGTTTTTAAATTGCACAAAGCTTTATATGGTTTGAAACAAGCACCTAGAGCTTGGTATGATAGGTTAAGTAAATTCTTAATAGAAAATGATTTTACAAGAGGAAATGTTGATAAAACTTTGTTTTTGAAAAGAAAAAGTAAAGATTTACTTGTAGTACAAATATACGTAGATGACATTATTTTTGGTGCTACTAACGATTCTCTTTGTCAAGAATTTGCAAAGTTGATGCAGGGAGAATTCGAGATGAGCATGATGGGAGAACTCAACTTCTTCCTTGGACTCCAGATCAAACAAAGCAAAGAGGGAATCTTTATCAACCAAACCAAATACACAAGAGAACTACTCAAAAAGTTTGGTATGGAAACAATGAAACCCCTCGGAACTCCAATGAGTCCTTCATGCAAGCTGGACAAAGATGAAGAAGGTAAAAAGGTTGATCAAAAGTATTATCGAGGTATAATCGGATCCCTTCTTTATTTAACAGCAAGTAGACCAGATATATGTTTTCAGTATGTTTATGTGCTAGATTTCAATCTGAACCTAAAGAATCACATTTAATAGCTGTTAAAAGAATTTTAAGATATCTAAATGGAACTAAAAATGTAGGTTTATGGTATTCTAGAGACTCACATTAAACCTAATTGCATATTCAGATTCTGATTATGCTGGATGTAAATTAGATAGAAAAGCACAAGTGGTGCATGCCAATTCTTAGGTAGTAACTTAATCACATGGTTTAGCAAAAAGCAAAATTCAGTTGCATTATCAACTACTGAAGCTGAATATGTAGCAGCTGGAAGTTGCTGTGCGCAAATCCTATGGATTAAGCGACAACTTGAAGACTATGGTATCACACTTGATAAAACACCCATAAGATGTGATAACACTAGCGCAATCAACTTAACTAAAAATCCAATTCAACACTCAAGAACAAAACACATAGAAATTAGATATCATTTTATAAGGGAACATGTAGCTAATGATGAAATTTGTTTAGATTATGTAAACACTGAAGAACAATTAGCTGACATATTCACTAAACCTTTAAATGAAGAAAGATTTTGTTATCTTAGAGGAGAGTTAGGAATTTGTAATCCTTTTGAATAAATTTTGAAACCTCTAAGGAAATATATCTAGAATTCTTTCAAATTCTCAAAATCTTAAGGAAATTTTATCTAGAACTCATATCAATTTGATCTCTCAAAGTCCATGATTTTTAATCATACTCAAAGATCAAATTCCGGACTCATTCGGATTCTCTGAATCTTAATCTATTTTTCTCTGAAATGTCGGGAGCCGACTCGAGAGTATCGGAGTCGACTCGAGTTTCTGCTGAAACTCAGGAGTCGACCCCTCCTCTGAGCGAGTCGACTCGAGATCGTGTCCGTGCTCTGTGACTAGTCGCGAGCCGACTCCACACTTTGCGCGAGTCGACTCGACGTGGTCCCAGTCGATTATTTAGGGCACGAGTCGACCCGACGGACATTTCATCTTCCAAAATCTTCCAAATCCTCTCCAAAACTTTCCCAAAACCCTCCAAACCTCAAATAACCTCTGATTAACCAATCCTTCAAGATCAATGGCACCCAAAACCCGAGGAGCAAGCTCGAGTGGCGCCGGTTTGAAGAGAAAGAGGACCGTTCGACGACCCGTCCGCGAGCCGTCCGGATTCTTCCTCCACCCCTTCTGCTAGTGATCCTCCTGCTCCAGCTCCTACCCCTCAGGTAGATCTTCTAGCCAGTAGGATTGTAACCACAGGAAGAAAGGTTGATTTTGAATTGTTTGAGAATGAAGGATTCATCATTGGTAGACAACTAATTGAGATGGGATTTGAGATATTTGTTCATTGGACTGTCCTACCTACCCTGCTTTGGTTAAAGAGTTTTACAAGAATTTGTCTAGAGGAGATGATGGCTTAGTAAGCAAGGTTAGAGGCATTGGTTTGAACATTACATCCTCATTCTTCTAGATATTGAATTACCCTTATCTGGACCTCTACATTTGCCCCAGAAGATAGATCTCCAGCCCTCACTAGACTTTGAACCGAAATTTGAGGGATTTGAAGAAGTTTTGCTAGTCAACTGCCTTGGAATTAAGACTTCTCCACAACATTTGCAGCAGGATTTTATTTCCCAAGACAGGCAGATTTGACTATGTTTCTGAGAGAGATATTTTTGTTATGGATGCTGTTGTTCTGGGAAGCCCATCAATCTACCTAGGATGATAATTTGGTATATTGCAGATTGTGGGAAAAAGAAATCAGCTTCCCTATGGCATGGTTTTGACTAAATTATTTCAAAGCCAAGGGATTGTGTTTAGTGATTGTGAGCCAAAGAAGGAGTTAAGACATACAGATTATTATACTTTGGCTACCATTCATCGCATGGGGTTTGTTAAGAAAAATGGAAGTTGGGAGAGAAAGAATGTTACTGAGGACAGAGATTAGATGCAGAGGCACCCAGACCTTCTTGAGACATTCATCACCTGGAGCCTCCTCAGTGTTCATCTGTTCCAGAGTCTGTTCCTGCTCCTGCTTCGATCCTACCCCTGCTCCTACTGTTGCTCCTGCTCAGTCTTCACTTTCATCTGGTAGTTTTTCTGATACACAGTTAGATCAGCTTCGATCTTTATTCAAGTCTGAGTTAAGTGATCATGAAAAGAGATTGAAAGAAGAATTTAATGAAAAGTATATGAACTTAAAAGAAGCATTATATTCTCTCAGTGATCGAGTTGCATTGATTGAGTCTACTCTCAGTTCATCTACCGGTTCCTTAAGTGAAAATTTAAAGAATATCTTTGGAACTTAAGGACATCTGCGGTGACTCGGAGACATACTCCCAATGCAACGCAGAGCTTCAAGAAAAAATCACTTCTGCTTGTACTTTTGTTGATGAAAAACTCAAAGACTATGTTAGACTTCAATGTGAAGGGATGAAGCAAATTGTAGATCATTTGAATAGAATTACTAGAAGAAATTTTTAAGTTTTCATGTAATCTCTTTTTGATGTAATCAAATTTACTTTCAATGCAATGACAAGTTTACATTTATGTACTTTCATTTTGAAGTAATGAGAAAGTTTGATGCTTCACTTTTGTCTATTTCAATTGTAATATCCTTGAATTTCTTTGAATGTTAATCCTCAATTGATAAGTTAAATGGAAAAAGATAAAGAATATTATTGATATTAACTTCTAACCTTTTTGTTGATTACAAAAAAGGGGGAGAGTTTATTAATCGTATATGCCTTGCCTTCAATTCAATCAAAGTTTAATTTTGAAAGGAAGAGCATAAGGGGAGATAAATTGAATTTCATAAAGAAAATGGAAGTAAGTTTTGATTTTGAAAAATTTTGAATGATTATAAATTAAGGTTCATAGGGGGAGCTACCTCATTGAGGGGGAGCCTTTCCATGAACACAATAGTTGATTTTGGAATCACAAATTTTTTCAATTTATAATGCATATACTCAATGTTTTTGTCATCATCAAAAAGGGGGAGATTGTTGAGAAATTATTGAAACATAATTGCCCCAACTTTATTGATTTTGATGATTTCCAAAAGCCATGAGTACCTTAAAGAAAACAATGTGTTTATTATCAAAAACCTTGAGCTTATTCAAATTGAAAGAATGAACTATCAATGGTTATATCAAATGAGTTTTGAATCTTAGAAAAAGAAGTTTCAAGTTCTATGCTTAAAAGATTTCAAAAAGGAATTTTTAATACATTATAATTCAATCGATGAATTCTTGAAACATGTCTTGAATCCATGATAAACGTCATATTTAATGTATTCAAGTCAAATTTATATTTTAAATTTAATTGGGACAAGTTTTAAAGTCAATCAGAACATTTTTCTGATTTTTGTATCGCTCCCGAGCCGACTCAAGGGTTTCCGAGTCGACTCCCCAACCTGAGTTTCTCGAGTCGACCCTTGGTTTTCAAGAGTCGACCCCTGAATTCTTGCGAGCCGACTCCTGTCTGTGCGAGCCGACTCCGCTCAAACAACAGAACCCATGTTTTTTGAGCACTTCTCGAGTCGACTCCCCATTTTCTCGAGTCGACTCCCGACTTTCAGGAGCCGACACTTGTGTTTTCGCGAGTCGACCCTTCAATGCTTAAAATGTTTCTATTTTTGGTAATCGACCTCGAGCCGACTCCCACAAAGCTCGAGTCGACTCCACGAAATCTGGGCGCGATTTTTAACGATGACACATCAGCCCCAACGGTAAGATTTTTGAATAACGGCTATTTTTCCTTGTCTCTAACGGATATATTTTTGCAGATTCTATAAATAGAGGAGCTCTTTTCAAATCAAAAAACCAGAGAAAATCAAAAAGAGAGAAAAGAATATCATTTGAAAAGAGGGAAAAACAGAGCATATTGGAAAAATCATTTAGCTCAAAGAAGAGTGATTCAAAAGGAGTGAAATCCAAGTGAAAGTTCGTCTGCTCCTTCTCATCAATCCACAAAAGTCAAAAGAAAATCCAAAGCATTTCAAAGGTCAAATCGGAGGATTTTCAAAAGAGGAAAAAGCTTCATCTCAACTCCAAAGTCTTCAACGGTCAAGAATCTTGCTGAGGCGTGATTCAACACTTCTAGAGGAGTTAAAGAGAAGAAGGAAGAAAGCCCAAGCATCTACCATCTGCAATACAATCAGGCTTTTCTAACCTTTTATATTTTGTACTTCATTTGTATATTTGCTCAAGGGGAGCACTTATTGTTCAAACACTATCATTATTATTTGTTTGCTGATTCAATCAGTGGATTGAATCAGTGGAGGTTGGTATACCTCGTTACAAGCCGGAGTGCTTGTGTTGGGTTAGTTGTGAGCCCGAAAAACAACGTGTAGGGTTTTGTGCTGGTAAGCCCGAGTTAAAACCAGCTGGGTTCGTTGTGCACCCGGTAAAACAACAAGTTTGAGTTGTGAGCTTGGAAAACAACTCGGCTGTAATCTAGAGAGATTATAGTGTGGACCCAAGTGAATCTTGGGAGTGGACGTAGGTGCTGGTTGCGCCGAACCACTATAAAATTATCTTGTGTTTGCCGTGCCATTTTCTCTATCTCTATCTCTCTTTATTTGCTTGTGTATTAATTTTAGTTAGCCTCTCACTTGCACATCTTGCTAACTAATCAATTAAAGTTAAAAAGTCTTAAATTTTTAAGAACCCAATTCACCCCCCCCCCCTCTTGGGTTGCCATCTGGGCCAACAGATAACCTCCTACACAATCGTGCCATTTACTAGTGGATCTGGAGGATTTGAGATTCAGGTAGAGAGGACTAGTAGAGGGGTCAGAAGCTAGGAAGTTCAGTAGGATGCAGCTGAGCAGAGGACTCAGGAGGATGCAGCTGGGCAGGGGACTGATACTGGGATCGCACTGCATAGGCCCAGGAGAAACGTGCGACCACCAGTTCGATATGGCTTCGAGGATTCAATGTCATTTACTCTAGTGACATTGAATGGAGACCCTTACACCTATGAGGAGGCTGTGGAGAGCCAGGTCAGCCAGGATAGAGATAGGTGGGTTCAGGCTATGGCAAAGGAGATGCAGTTTCTCTACAGGACTGGCATATGGCAGGTGGTCCAGCTAACACAAGAAAAGAAATCCATTGATTGCAAATGGGTTTATCAGCGCAAGAAAGGGCCTTCAGAGCAAGGTGGTATTAGGTACAAGGCAGGACTAGGGGCCAGAGGATACTTTCGGAAGGAGGGATTCGACTACAGAAAGCTTGTGGAAGAAGGTGGAGTGGAGCTAATGAACGTACATATCAAGGAGATGATGGGAATTATGTATACAAGATATGAATCAAATTCATATAAATATTGCGAAAGATATAATATAAAATTCCCAGATGCCCAGGATCCTTAGGAACAAATTCATTATATCTCAAATAAAATCTAATTTTATTCATACCTGAGTCCTTTATCGATGTAGATGAGGATGAAGCCGATTAATCTCTGCCACTAGCCGTCCACGTGTCCGGTCTCTAACGGTGATCCACGCAGAGAAAAAGGGATGAAGACCTCCAAGGTATGAAGATGACACCACGGGAGAGAGAGAGGGGTGCTAGCGCCTCTTGAATCCCCTTACAAAGATATCTTTAAAGAAAAGTCTAATCTTTTCTTCTTATGCTCTCCTTTCCTTATGCTCTCCTTTCTTGTAGGAAGGAACTATATTTATAGGTTGTTGGTAGGAAGGAACTATATTTATAGGTTGAAAATGAAACATTCCAAAGAGGAAGAGACCTCTCTTTATGGTAAGAAACTCCCATCATTATGGTAAGAAACTCTCATCTCCATGGTAAGAAACTTCTCCCATCTTTATGGTAAGAAACTCCCATCTTCAAACTCCTCCCATCTTCATGGTAAGAAACTCCTCACATCTTCATGGTAAGAAACTCACATCTTCATAGTAAGATTAATCCAAGTGTCACAATCTCGGCCTATGAAATTAGGAGTTGGTTATCCCATAACTACATGCCCTAATTTGTACGTATTCATCATCGAACTGTAGAGATTCATCATGCCTCATCCCATGGGCATGATTCCATCTTCACATGGCTAAGATTGGACATCCATACCTGAATAATCAGAACCATCCATCACATGGATCAAGTTACATATCGATATTCAATTATTTGTTCATCATATATACAAATAATTTCTCCTTAACATTCCTTCTATTATAATGGATCATATCCATTATAATTATATCTTCTTGAAACTGGGTCTCACCCAATTATTTAATTGATCATCTTATCTGAATTAAATCTAATTTAATTTTTATTTTAATTCATCCAATATTCTCCTTAATGCGTGTGACCCCATTAGGCCCTTTAGCATGTTGACAATAATCATGTCCTAATCATAGACCCTAGGAATGATTGGACAACTCTTTGTCTAATTCAATAACATGATTATAGATCATGAGAGACCTCTAGTAAAGCATCATGACCATCCAACTGCTAAAGGTTTTGTTGACGTGACCATCAACACCTATCCATGAACGGTTACCGTATGATCAAATCCTTTCATCACATATCCCAGATCAATCAATGGTATGGAATGTGTCAACCCTGTAATTGATCTTTGTTTACTTGATCTCAGGAAAAATTAACTATATAAATTAGAACTTCGAAACCATTTCGAATTCTAACTCAATCGTGTAAGGATTTATCAATCAATTTAATCCATCAAGTGGCCGTGGGATATAACCCTTTCTATCAAGGAAGACGAATCCTGTCTTGATCAAACACCATCTTCATGTGCTTCATGTTATACCCAACCGACACTATATTTGCCACCCGTGGCTAGAGCGACGTTTAGATGCCGTCAAAGCATGACATTCCACACATAAGATACAATGAAGATCTCAAGTCAAAGAATCACTCACACCACCGTCATTAGAGATCAACCATCGACACTATATAGAATATCCATAAGGGATCTCTGTACGGGTCATCCAATGCATCGTTACAATAACGAGCATTCACACGCCTATTCAAGTATCTACATACTTCAGTTTGTGAAATCAGTTGCTCACCCCAAGGGTGAGGATATGCAATGTGCTAGTCTCATGATGTTCGATGGTGTCCAATTCCATCTACACATCGACTAGGGAAGTTTAAAGAATCGAACCATAACGTGCAATTTGAATCTCACAATTTGTAATCTCTATTACAAATTCTATATGCATGGTTCACATTCTTTTGGACTTTATCTCATAGACAAATATATCAAAAGACATCTGGATAGATAAAGAAACCATTTTATTTGATTTGTATTCATAGAATGTATACAGCATTCAATCCAATTGGATCTAAGGCATACACTAACATCTCCCACTTGCACTGGAGCCATTCACCCATGTATTTAATACCGAATGACTTAACATGATTATCATGCTTCTGCTGCGGCAGGGCTTTAGTGAGCGGATCAGCTACATTATCCTCAGTGGGGACTCATTCTGTTTTTACATCATTTCTACCAATAATCTCTCTAATTACATGGTATCTTCTGAGTACATGTTTGGACCTCTAATGAGACCTTGGCTCCTTAGCTTGCGCAATAGCTCCATTGTTGTCACAATACAAGTGTACTAGATCAGCAATGCTTGGAACCACACCAAGTTCAGTGATGAACTTTTTGATCCAAACCGCTTCTTTGGCTGCATCTGATGCTGCGATGTACTCAGCTTCGGTCGTATAATCGGCAGTCATCTCCTGCTTGGAACTTTTTCAGCTGACTACACCGCCATTGAGTGTAAAGACATAGTCTGATTGAGATTTATAATCATCTTTATCAGACTGAAAACTAGAATCCGTATAACCCTGAACTATGAGTTTGGGTCCTCCATAAACCAAGAACATATCCTTAGTCCTTCGTAAGTACTTAAGGATATTCTTGACGGCCATCCAATGTTTCTCTCCAGGGTTTGCCTGGTATCTACTAGTGATACTCAATGCATAAGAAACATCAGGTCTCGTATATAGCATCGCATACATGATGGATCTGATTGCTAAGGCATATGGAATCCTATTCATGTGCTTTCTCTCCATTTAGGTCTTAGGACTCATGTCCTTGGAGAGATATATTCCATGTGATACCGGCAGGAATTCCTTCTTGGATTCCTCTACGCTAAACCATTTTAGTACTTTATCTATGTACGTTGATTGGGACAATCCAAGCAACCTTCTAAATCTATCTTTAGATTTTAATACCCAGTATGTAGGCTGCTTCTCCCAAATCTTTCATGGAGAATTTGCTGGACAACCATTCCTTCACTTCTTGCAGCAAGGATACATTGTTTCCTATCAATAATATGTCATCTACATATAATATCAGGAAAATAATAACACTCCCACTAATCTTCTTGTACACACATGGATCATCCTCATTTTTGATAAAATCAAACTTTTTGTTTGTTTCATCAAAACAGATGTTCCAACTTCTACAGGCTTGCTTAAGTCCATAAATGGACCTTTGCAGCTTGCATATCTTTTTAGAATCAATGGACTCAAAACCCTCAGGTTGTGTCATATACACATCCTCCACTAAATAACCATTTAGGAATGTGGTCTTGACATCCATTTATCATATCTCATAATCGTAATAGGCTGCAATCGCAAGCAAAATTCTTATGGACTTAAGCATGGCTACGTGAGAAAAGGTTTCATCAAAGTCAACACCTTGCCTTTGCTTGTAACCTTTTGCAACTAGCCTCGCCTTATAGGTAATCACATTACCATCCATGTCTGTTTTTTTCTTGAAGACCCATTTGCACCCAATGGGTTTTATCCCTTCAGGTGGATCAATCAAAGTCCATACTTAGTTGTCGTACATGGAGTCTATTTCAGACTTCATGGCTTCAAGCCATCTCTTGGAGTCAATGTCACAAATTGCTTCATCGTAGTTAGTAGGCTCATCATCTTCTATAGGAAATCCATATCTCTCAGGAATATGATGTTCTACTAGACCTACGTAGCTAATGTCACTACAATAAATTCCTGCTACTCCAATGCTAAAAATAACGTTTACCGACGCTTAAAAGCGTCAGAAAATATTTTTCCAACGCTTTTACATGTGTTGGGAAACTTGGGGTGGAGACGCTCTTTGCCGACACTTTAGGAAAGCATCGGCAAAGCGTCGAAAAATTTCGACGCTTTATAGGGTTGGCAAATCTTGATCTTGCCGATGCTTTAAAGCATCGGTAATTTTTTTAAAAAAATTAATAAATTTACCGACGCTTTAAAGCGTCAGCAACATTTATTTTTAAAAAAAAAATAAATCCGAAAGGGGAAGCTTGGGTCATGGGAAGAAGATGCGGCGGCCTCTTGCCTCTTGACCACTCGCCGGCAATTCAAGGTCCTGTTTCTCAAGAACCGTAACGTTGGGGTGGAGTCTTCCAAGCGCTCACAATACCAACCTGTTCAAACAGAGGTTTAAAAGAAAACAGAGAAGGGAAAAGGATCGGAAAAAAAGGGAGAGAAAACTTTTTTTTGCGCAATGGCAACCAAAGCGCATGTCAAAGTCTGATCGAGAACTGGTTAAAATTACCGATGAGAGACAGAGAGGATCTGGTGGAGATCGTGGTAGTAGGGGACCAGTTGGAGGAGACAGTGGAAGAGTACTGCAGCTGTGATAGAACCGGTGATCATGGCTTGTTCATAGCAGAGGATGATGAGATGAGCTTCTTCGTGTGTAACTTGTGGATGCGCAGCCAGTTAAAGTATGATCTCCTAAAGCTTGAGAACCAAATACCTTTCTACGTGATCGAGACTCTTTACAACCGTCTTAGGACTCCAAGGTACAGAAACGTTGATCTTGTGGTCCTCGCCCTTAATTTCTTCTCTAGTCTTCATCCCAAGGTAGCCAAGATGACGTCGAGGATACCAAGCTATGCGGTCGAGCACTTGCTCCACTTGTCCACATTTCTCTGTTCCTACAATCTCTCGACAACTTGCTGCCGTGCGAGAACATGCCACCCACCGCGAAGGTACCGGAGTGGATCCCCAGCGCGACGGAGCTCCACGCGGCCGGAGTCAAGTTCAGGAGAAAGGAAAATGCGAGTAATGGGCAAACAACACCATAAATAAACTGAATCGCAAAAGAAAAATAAAAGGAAAAAAATCCAACAAAACCAGATAGAGAGAAGAAACTCACCTGGATCTACACGAGATCTTGAGCTTGGGAATCTCCTGAGGGAAAAATCAATGAATATTTGTCCAAAATGGGAGGAAAAACCTTGCCTCTGGCTTCAGCACAGGAGGCTTGGCAACTAAACATTACTTCTTTGTCCAAATGTTAAACCATTGGCAAAATCAAAACAACAACAACAACGATCATTATGTTCTGATCTAGAAGCAACAGAGAGGCCTTACTACAAAGTACAAACAGCTCACAGGCCATTAACTAAATAGGAGCGAGCGACAAGAAGAAAAGATAAGAAAGCTTTCGTCCCACTCCGCAACCAAGAAGAGAGGAAGAAACGGAGCAACAAGACTGTTGACAGCCGTCCGTATGTTGCCTTCTTTTTACCCGTCCCCAGCTATGAGAACAATCTTTGCGTTGGCCCTCTTATAGCTAAAAATGGAGCGAAATAAGAATACTTTGCTGTGGCGGTCCTCGCGCTCGGTGGAGCGAACAATGTGGCACCCGTGGACCTCCACGATCTCCCCCGGTGCTCCTTAGCCCTCGCCGAACCTCGGCCGCTGTTGTTGTTGCTGCTGTTGATGGCCCTGGTGAAGGGCAAGGTGGCCATGCTCGCCTTGGCCATCCGATCGGAGAGATGGCCATAGTCGAAGGAGGAAGCTATGGCAACTGGCAAGGAGAAGGAAGAGGAAGTGTACGAAAAATAGAGCTTTATGTTTTGAAATATTTTGGCGCTAGCTTGAAAATTGAAACAGAGGGCCGATCCCGTGGAGAAAAAAAAAAAAAAAAATGATGACGACGCTAAAAAGCGTCGGCATGTATTAAAAAATTGCAATCCCAACACTTAAAAGCGTCACCAAATAAAATATGATGTCAACCCTTAAAAGCACCGTTAAAACTTATTTTCTTCCGACGCTTTGGCTTAGCTCAAAAATTTCCCACGTTCCATCATAGCGTCGAGAGAAAAGCATTGTTACCCATCATTTGTTTGTAGTGTGTGTACTTGGAGCTTCTTCTGGCTC
This sequence comes from Calamus simplicifolius, assembly GCA_900491605.1. Taxonomy (NCBI): domain Eukaryota; kingdom Viridiplantae; phylum Streptophyta; class Magnoliopsida; order Arecales; family Arecaceae; genus Calamus; species Calamus simplicifolius. Next base: position 262,999 of record UESW01004342.1, on the reverse strand, counting down.
TATCATTTCTGTTAGAGGTTCACGTAAATATTACCTGAATGTGAGTTGAGTCTCTGCTCAGCTCCCACTATATTTGACATTTGCTCCATGTCATCTAATCTGTCTGTGTTAATTTATGGTGCTTGAATTTTACTAATCTCAATATTTCTGCCACTACCATTTCTTAGAAAAATCTCATTCTTTAGAAATATGGCATGCCTTGAGACAAACACATTTTGCTCGAGTGGGTGGTAAAAGTAGTATCCTTTTGTTTCTTTAGGATACCCCACAAAATTACACTTGTCAGATCTAGCTCCCAGCTTGTCTGACTCATTACGCTTTACATAAGCGTAGCAACCCCAAATCCTTAGATGACTAAGGGTTGGTTTCTTTCCACACCATATCTCATAGGGAGTGGAACTGATCGACTTAGACGGAACTCAGTTTAGAGTGTATTCGGCTGTGTGTAGGGTATAACCCCAAAACATTTTTGAAAGATTTGCAAGGCTCATCATTGATCGCACCATATATAATAATGTGCGATTTCTCCTTTCTGATACACCATTATGCTATGGCGTACTAGGAGGAGTCCACTGAGAAAGAATCTCATTCTCCTTCAAATATTCTAAGAACTCATGGCTTAAGTATTCCCCACCTCGATCTGATCGAAGTATCTTAATACTTTTGCCACTTTGTTTTTCTACCTCGGATCTGAATTCTTTGAACTTTTCAAAGGCTTCAGATTTATACTTTATCAGATATACATAACCATACCTGCTATGGTCATCTATAAATGTGATGAAGTAAGAAAAACCTCCTATTGCCTGAATATTGATAGGACCACATACATCCGAATGTACCAGTCCTAAACATTCAGTTGCTCGCTCACCCTTTTTAGTAAAGGATGACTTAGTCATTTTGCTACATAAGCACGACTAACATTCCTCAAACGATTCACAAGCGAATGAGCCCAAGTAGCCATCCTTATGTAACTTGGTTAAACGTGTTTCATTTACATGGCCTAAACGACAGTGCCATAGAAATGAGTTCTTAGAATTATTTGATTTTAATTTCTTAGTTTCTACATTGAGAATAGGACATTGTAAATTCAAAACATAAATCCCATTGAACATTTCAACAGAACCAAAGAACATTTCATTTTTAAAAATTAAAATTCCTTTATTTTCAATTTCAAATGTATATCCATCATTTACAAGACATGAAATGGAAATAATGTTCTTTGTTATATTTGGAACATAGTAACAATTATTAAGCTCCATTACAAGCCCAGTGGGCAAAGACAAAGAACAAGATCCTATAGCTAAAGCAGCAACATTTGCTCCATTTCCTATGTGCAGGATCACTTCATCTTTTTTCAGCTTTCTACTGCTTCTTATCATCTGCATATTAATACAAATATGAGATCAACAACCGGTATCCAATACCCAAGTGGAATAAGAAGTAACAGAAAAAAATATTTCAATCATAAATATACCTGAAGTAGAAGCATCTGTATGTTTCTTTTCTTTCAGGCTAGCCAGATAAGCTTTGTAGTTTCGCTTCCAGTGCCCTTCCTTCCCACAGAAGTGACATTTTTCCTTGGCTACTTTGTTTTTCTTGATGCCCTTATTTGGTTTAGTCGCCTTGGCCTTTTGGACCTTATTCTTCTTTGATCGCTTCTTACGAGCGTCAGAAGACTCCACGACCATAACATGCCCCTTTTCTTTCTTAATGTTGGGCTCGGCATTCGTCAGCATATTCACGAACTCAGGTAGAGATGTCTTTAGCTTGTTCATGTTGAAATTAAGAACAAACTACGAATAGCAGGGAGGTAATGACTGCAGAACCAAGTCAACACTTAGTTCATGATCCATCACAAAACCCAATCATGCCAACTTTTCAATCAAATTGATCATTTTCAGTACGTGGGCACCCACTAATGAATCCTCAGTCATTTTGCACTGAAACAGCTCTTTAGAAGTTTGAAACCTCTCATATCGAGACTGTGCACCAAACAACTCTTGCAAGTGCATCAAAATCTCTTGAGCATTCATATGCTCATGCTGTTTCTGAAGATCAGGTGACATTGAGGCCAACATCAAACATGTGGCCATGTCTTCAGCATTTTTATACCGGTTGTATGCCACATAAACCTCAGTCGGAGCATCTGCTAATGGGACCTCCGATGCAACCTCATAGGACAAAAAGAATTTTCTCAGATCGAAGAACGATCCTTACATTCCTTAGCCAATCAGGGAAGTTGAGTCTAGTCAATTTGTTGGATTATAAAATATTCCTTAGGTTGATGTTTACACTCATGGTTTCTCTGATAACCTACATAAAATTAGAACGAGTCAATTACTATGAATACTAATCACCAACTTAATATGGTAATTCTAGATTTTTAATTAAGTTGGTTTCTCCCACTATTTTATCAAGGTTAATAGCCCTCTCTATTAATCTCGAGAAATTGACATCAATTTCCTTAGTGGGCTAGGATCCTCATTTGAATTACCTTGACCTTGGCTTTGGCACAACAAATCTTGGTAAGCCAAATTTGGTAGATTATTATCAATCACATCTAATGTGACTCCTAGATCATTTAGGGGACATTGCTTTGTCAATTATATTCATATGTGATCACCCTAAAGTTTGCCTCTATATTAGACTGACCTTGACTTTGGCCAATTATGCCAGCTAATCTAGTTAAGTCAACCCATTTTCCATAATCAACTCCTCTTAGGTACACTCGACCTTGGCTTTGGCACGACAAATCTCATGACCTAATGATTTTATATCATGTGAACAATGGAAGGCTTATGACTTAATATTCGTGGAGGGATTTAGCGCATAAAGGTCCCATCTACATCTACAACATTTGTACTATGCTAGGTTACATATCCTATATGTAGATTTTAGATTAATCTCAATTAACCTTAATTTCATAAGATCCAATCTATGATTGGGACTCCTAATCAAATTAGGATCCTGATCACTATCTAATTTAGGAACCCTAATCATGTGACCAAATCAATTGCTACCATCCTGATCAACCTTAATTAATTTAATCAATTAAGAGATTTCCTTAACAATGGCCAGATCAGCTAATCAATGGGGTCCTATTTAGCATACCCTTCGATCCCATTGAATGGGTTTTTCCAGGCAGCGAACGGAGCAATTAAAAACCATGATCAAACCTTTCTAGACACCAATGTAGTTAATCCCAATTGATTAGATCAATTATGGGATCATAGGATCAAACAATGACATGGTTAAGTCTAAGTTTCCTAAATCTTTATCATCTATTAAATTTTATGATAACTATAGATAGTGATCTAGCTAGGGTGTTATGATAAGAGTTCTTAATTTAAATTTTAAATTTTCTTATCATTGAATTACATGTTATGACATGTCGGTTTCACATCCCATGTAAATCCTAATGTCTCTAATAATCCTAAAGTTTTCAATGTTTATTATCATAAGAATATCATATCTTAATCATATCAACCATCATGCTAAAATTAAATCCTAAACATGATTTCTAGGATTTCAGCATATAGTATCTATCATGCATAAATAATAATTACTATTTTAACATGGCATATATATATTAATTATTGTTTATTATCATATAATAAACCTTTTCCTTTATATATCAAAGTATCTATTTGAACATGATAATGAATATGCATAAATCTAAATAATATTGTTTATCATCAAATAATAAATATTTTATTATATTTTAGATTTATTATCAACATATGAAAACTCTTCATGATTTTAAGCATCATATTATCAATCATATTAACTCAAGTATCCTATCAGATTAATGAATATGTAGCCTAAGGGGGCTCTGATACACTGATGGAAATTATGTATACAAGATATGAATCAAATTCATATAAATATTGCAGAAGATATAATATAAAATTTCCAGATGCCAGGATCCTTAGGAACAAATTCATTATATCTCAAATAAAATCTAATTTTATTCATACCTGAGTCCTTTATCGATATAGATGAGGATGAAGCCGATTAATCCCTGCCACTAGCCGTCCACGTGTCCGACCTCTAACGGCGATCCACGCAGAGAGAAAGGGATGAAGACCTCCAAGGTATGAAGATGACACCACGGGAGAGAGAGAGGGGTGCTAGCGCCTCTTGAATCCCTTTACAGAATATATCTTTGAAAAAAAGTCTAATCTTTTCTTCTCATGCTCTTCTTTCTTAGTAGGAAGGAACTATATTTATAGGTTGAAAATGAGATGTTCCAAGAGGAAGAAACCTCTCTTCATGGTAAGAAACTCTCATCATTATTATAAAAAACTCCCATCTTCATGGTAAGAAACTCCTCCCATCTTCATAGTAAAAAACTCCTCCCATCTTCATAGTAAGAAACTCTCATCTTCATGGTAAGATTAATCCAAGTGTCACAATCTCAGCCTATGAAATTAGGAGTTGATTATCCCATAACTACATGCCCTAATTTGTACATGTTCATCATCGAACCGTAGAGATTCATCATGCCTCATCCCATGGGCATGATTTCATCTTCACATGGCTAAGATTGGACATCCATACCTGAATAATCAGAGTCATCCATCACATGGATCAAGTCACATATCGGTATCCAATTATTTGTTATCATATGTACAAATAATTTTTCTTTAACATTCCTTCTATTATAATGGATCATATCCATTATAATTATATCTTCTTTAAATTGGATCTCACCCAATTATTTAATTGATCATCTTATCTGAATTAAATCTAATTTAATTCTTATTTTAATTCATCCAATATTCTCCTTAATGCGTGTGACCCATTAGGCCCTTTAACATGTTGGCAATAATCATGTCCTAATCATAGACCCTAAGAATGATTGGACAACTCTTTGTCTAATTCAACAATATGATTATAGATCATGAGAGACCTCTAGCAAAGCATCATGACCATCCAACTGCTAAAGGTTTTGTTGACGTGACCATCAACACCTATCCATGAACGGTTAATGTATGATCAAATCCTTTCATTACATATCCTAGATCAATCAATGGTATGGAATGTGTCAATCCTGTAATTGATCTTTGTTTACTTGATCTCAGAAAAATTGACTATATGAATTAGAACTTCGAAACCATTTCGAATTCCAACTCAACCTTGCAAGGATTTATCAATCAATTTAATCCATCAAGTGGCCGTATGATATAACCCTTTCTATCAAGGAAAATGAATCATGTCTTGATCAAACACCATCTTCATGTGCTTCATATCATACCCAATCGACACCATATTTGCCATCCGTGGCTAGAGTGACGCTTGGATGCCGTCAAAGCATGACATTCCATACATGAGATTCAATGAAGATCTCAAGTCAAAGGATCACTCACACCACCGTCATTAGAGATCAACCATCGACACTATATAGAATATCCATATGGGATCTCTGTACGAGTCATCCAATGCATCGTTACAATAACGAGCATCCACGCACCATCCAAGTATCTACATACTTCAGCTTGTGAAATCAGTTGTTCACCCCAAGGGTGAGGATATGCAATGTGTGCTAGTCTCACGGTGTTCGATGGTATCCAGTTTCATCTACACATCAACTAGGGAAGTTTAAAGAATTGAACCATAATGTGCAATTTGAATCTCATAATTTGTAATCTCTATTACAAATTCCATATACACGGTTCACATTCTTTTGGACTTTATCTCACAGATAAATATATCAAATAAAAGACATCTGGATAGATAAAGAAATTATTTTATTTGATTTGTATTCATAGAATATATACAGAATTCAATCCAATTGGATTTAGGGCATACACTAACAGGAGAACCCAGCAATACATTGACCAAGATTTTTTTACTGGATAACTTTCGTAGGGATTGCAGCTGATGGACACGGCGGATGTGCTGAGGCCTTAAAAGCACCACGGTGGAGATTGTTGGGCCTGGTGTGGTGCTATCATGCCCAAAGGGGCTAACTTTTATTGGGCTTGGTTTTAGTACAAGGGTTGAGATTAAATCAAGTCATGGGTGTACACGGGCTTGGGGATTAGTTTAATCTCATTGGGTTAGTCCATGGGAGTTTTTGTTGAGTCTGAGCCTGATTCATCTCGTAGATGTATTTAAACTCTAGTCACTAGGATTTGGATGGAATAGAAAATAGATTTTTTTCTCTCAAAAATTCTTTTCTCATCTCAGGAGTCCTATCTTCTCCTCCCTATCTTCTCTCTTCTCCTCTCTTCCCTTTCCTCATGCGTTCTATTGGAATTCTTCACGTGAAGGAAAATTCCAATGGAGGAAGGCTGTTCGTGAGGTACCAATGGAAGAAGGCTGTTCGTGAGGTACGTGATTTGAGGCGTGGCTTGAGACTTCACGGGAAAAGTCAACCAAGCATTGGCTGGGTGTCGGCTTCATTCATCCCAACACGTGGGAAAGAAGGAGCCGAGAAGTAGGAGCGCCACGGAAAGGAGGAACCACACACGTACGTGAAGAGGAGGAGGAGGAGGACGTTACCGTGCATTCTCCAAGGAAGTTCGTGAGTGAATTTCTCATAGAGGATACGGAAAGGTATTAATTAAGAATTAATTCCGAAGATGAAGAGTCTCTTCACGACGGATGAGAAGACGTAGAAAGGGAGAGATATTCCAGCAAGCAATAAAATCCTTTGGGAAGTAAGAAGGGTTGTGATGGTTTGAACTCTGGTTCAGTAATAATCTGATCGTTGGTATCAGGATTAGAAATCCTTGGTTCTTGTTCAACAAGGAATTCACTGTTGTTGATCAGGGACTAAACCCCAACACGTTCAATCTATGTTAGATGTTGTAGCTATAATTCATTTAGGATATAAAGCTCCATCATATCATGGCCATGCAAACGGGTTTATTAAATGATAATAAGAAGAGAGACCAGTTATTTATTAATTCTTATAGGAGCATTTGGGCAAATATTGGATGTATCATAGTAGCTGATGGTTAGAGTGATGTAGTATAACAAACTTTACTAATTTTTTTATCGGTTATCTTAGAAGGTTAATATTTATAAAATCTATTGACACTTTAGAGATAGTGAAAGATGCTCATATTTTGTGTAAATTATTTAAGAAAGTTGTTGATTGGGTTGGACCAAGTAATATAGTCAATAAAATGGTTAATAATGGGGTAGAGCTTACAAATTAGCAAGAAAGATGACATATAGAGATATCAATTGGTCTCTTTGTGCAGCTTATTTCCTAAATCTAAGTTTAGATTATTTGGAAAGTTGAAACATGTAAATCACCTTGCAACTTGTGTATCAAAAGTAACCAAATTTGTGCATGTATGTATTGGCTTAGTTGAAGAGAAGATTAGATTTGATAAAAAATATGAGAATAGAAGCAAGCTTTGCCACTACTTTCATTGCATTATAGGGTATCTATTAGCATATGCATGATATGCAAGCTTTGATGAATGGTAAGAATTTTAGACATTCTATATATCCAAGAGATAAGAAAGATAAAGAAGTTGTGACTATCATTAATTTTGGATAAAAAGTTTTCGAATGATTATTTGGTTATAGTGAAAATTCTTGAACCATTTATTCATTTATTGAGTATTACAAATTTCAATGTAAAGACTTCTATTACATACGTTATGACAGCATGGATTGGGCAAGATTGAGAATCAAGAAGTTATTTTTGTAGAAAAGAAGCTATATATATCTTGCAGAAAAATCATCAAGGGTCATTGGTATTGACAGTTAAGGTTCATGCTATTATTAATTAGTTAAATCTTGCCTTTTAGTATGATCAAGATATATTTTCTATCAAACCAGTGGTTAAATTAGGATTTTTTTAATATATTGATACTAAAGCCACATATAGCAAGACCTAACTATTGCAAAAGTTTAGGTTATTTAGGAATCAGATAGATAGCTTTGGAAGGGATCTTGCCTTAAGAACATGCAAGAATGCACAACCTATTGAAAAATTATAAATTTGTCTGCCTTCAAATTTATTGAACTTAGGAAATAATATTTCTTAGTTGTTTACTTTCATTATTTTGTTCTCATTACTTTGATTTGACATGAAAATATATGGAGGTTTTTCAAACCTGTTACTCTAAATTTCCAAAGTTTGATGGTTAAAGTACTAAGTCAAGCTTCAAATTCTTTGGGTTCTGAGCACAATTAGAGTAATTTTGTATACATGCTAAGAGAAGGAATATATTAGAACATTAAAGGCTTAATAATCTTACATATGTTCATTATAACCTGCATTGAAGATTAGCTAAGTTATTCTTCTTTCATAGTAAATAATATTTTGTTAGTAATTACTAAATGCTAGTACTTTGATGACTGTTTGAACTAATTTTAGTTCTATTTTATATTTTGTAGGGCTTACAACAAAAAGGTGAATTCTAATCTCATTAACTATAAAAAAATTGATAGTAAGGAATTTTTTTTTTTTGGTACAAACGGGTGATTAAACCACCCTGGGATGGTTACACCTGACATATCACTATTCAGTAATTGAGTAAGGAAACTAGGGCAAGGATCACCCTCCTTCCAGCTCTAAACACCAGACTGAGAAGCCGCACGGCCAGCAATCCAGTCAGCAGCAGCATTGGCCTCGCGGAAGATGTGCCGAATATGGATATGACGACTTCCGAGATGGTAGAGCGGATATCATACATCAAAGGGATGGAAGGCAAGAGAGAACAGGGCTCCTGCCTGATCCACCGAATCACCGTAATGGAGTCACCTTCAATAATAATACTACGGGCTCCCAGGGCCCGAATACCATACGAAATACCAATCCAAGCCGCATGCAACTCGGCAAGAGGCACAGATAAATCAAGTAATCCAAGGCCACCTGCCACTAGCATCCGACCATCCGCACCACGAATAACAAAAGCCGCACCAGCACATCTGCCGTGGACACTCCCATCAAAGTTGATTTTAACAAACCCTAGAGGAGGGGGCTCTCAAGAGATAAAAATCGTACATCGGTTCGCTGCCAGAGCAGTAGGGGAGTCCCAGAGGCCAGGATTTGCAGAATCAAGAGAGCCATGATGAAGAGCGTACTCCGCTGAAAGGGAAGCAGCTGATCTGACAACTCTACCGGAAGGAACCATCATGTCAGAAAAAAGGATCCGGTTCCGAGATAACCAGATCTGATATGCAATATAAGCCCACACAGGACCCTACTGGTTGCTACCCCTCCCAGTGACCTGCTTCAGCAGTCTCAAAAAGAAATACGGTGGATATCAGAATTAGAGTCCCAAGGAGAATTCCCAGAAATATGCCAAATCTGTCTAGCCCTGGGATAATGGAAGATAGCATGGTCTGACGTCTCCATCTCAAGGCCACATAATGGACACATAGGCTAAATGCACAAACCATGCCGAGAGAGAAGGGAGCAAGTAGGAAGAACATTCCATGCTAACTTCCATATAAACAACCTCACTCTGGGGTGCACAGGAAAATGCCAAACCCAGTCCAGTTCCATGGATTGCTGAGGAAGAGGACAGCAGATAGATAGGAGGTCCCTAAGAGGAGCCCGAGAAAAGCATGAGCGCTTCCATACCCTAGTATCAGAAGTGGCTCCCGGACAAAGAGGGATAGAGAGAATACGATGGCCCAACTCATCCCCAAACAAACTAGACACCCTCGATACAGACCAAGCAGGATGATCTATGGAAACTAAGTCATTGACCCGCATACCCTGAGGAATATCCGAACTGACAAAGATTGGCCAGCGAAACAGGAGGAGATCCGCTATCCAAGCATCCTGAGTGATATCCACCGAAGTCCCATTTCCAATCATCCAAGAGGTGCAGTTCAAAATGGCTGGAGCATACCGACAAACCTCTTTCCAAAAAAAAGAGTACCCACGAGTAGACTGAGGAAAAGAGGAAGGGTTCCAGTCTCCATACTTGGCCCTCATGAAGGAACTCCATAAGCAATGCAGATCAAGCAGAAATTCGGAGGCATGCCTAGCCGTCAACGCCTCTCTCCTGGCAGAGAGTGACTGGATACCAAGCCCACCCTCAGAAATTGGCATGCAGACCATGTCCCAGGACAAAAGATGAAAACCATGACCATCCTGCATAGATCCCTAGAGAAAGTCCCGAAAATGTCGCTCAATCTTCCTCAAACAGGCTCGGGGAATGGCAGTGTTAGCTAAAAGATAACTCGGCATAGAAGATAATACCGAGCGAATGAGAATAATCCTAGCCATCATAGAAAGCCCAGAAACCTGCCAACCATCGAGACGATGGCAAATACGCCTCACAAGGTCACTAAAATCCGAGCATCGAGGCCGCCTCCCAGAAATCGGAATCCCCAAGTAGGACAACCGATCAGACTGAACAGGAATACCAATAATGTCAGAAATAGACCTCTTCAAAGATGGAGGAGTCCTCGGACTGAAACATATCATAGATTTGCTAAGATTAACTCTCTGACCGGAGGCACGGCAATAGGACAGAAGAGCCATGGCAAAAGTGGTGGCATTTTTGGTAGAAGCCTTTCCCAGGAGTAGACAGTCATCAGCAAAAAATAAGTGGGACAGCAAGGGACCACGGGGCCCCGCAGAGTAAAGAATAAGAGACGTCCTCCGTTGGGCCAAAGACAGTGCCCAGGATAAAGCATCCGCTGAGAGGATGAATAAGAAGGGAGAAAGAGGACAACCCTGCCTCAGGCCCACCTCAGAATGAAAATAATCCGTCTTACTCCCATTAATAAGAAGAGAAAAAGACGGCCTATGGACACACTCCATCACCTAGTCAACAAAGCGCACATGGAACCCAAACTCATGAAAGGATCGGCATAGAAACTCCTAACTCAGTCCATCATAAGCTCTTTCCATATCAATCTTGATAGCCATAAGACATTGACAGCTAGTAGCTCTCTGCAAGTCATGCATAAACTCCTGGGCCAACAAGGCATTATCAGTGATACTACGGCCCCTGAGAAAAGCCCCCTGCTCCAATGAAATAAGGTGAGGAATGATCGAAGACATCCGGGAGACCAAAAGATGAGCACAGACCTTATATAAAGTGGTATATAGACTGATAGGCCAAAAGTGCTGGGGAGAGGAGGCGTCAGGCCATTTGGGCACCAGCGTAATAAAAGTCCACTTCTAGTCAGAAGGCACATGAGTATTCAGAAAAACAGATTGGATCACCAAGACAACATCCGAGCCAACAATATCCCAGTAATGGCAAAAAAGAAGGGTCGAAACCCATCCGGCCCCGGGGCCTTATCCGGACCAAGATCTCATAAAGCAAGATGAATATCCTCCATAGAAAAAGGCATGGTAAGAGAGTCATTCTTGACAGCAGAAACCTTACAGGATGATTAAACAGGACAAACAGGGATCCCCTCCCTAGAAATCTCAGTCCACCTCGACTGGAAGAAATGAAACAACTGGTTCCTAATTGCCTGAGGATCATCCTGAAACGAACCGTCATCAACAACTAAGCGTATGATGTGGTTCGCGGCACGGCGACGTAATGTAGTCTGGTAAAAAAATCTCGTATTACGATCACCTTCCTTGATCCACTGAACACGAGACTTCTGCCTCCAAAAAGTTTCCTGCTGCAACATAAGAGAATGATGGATAGCCAAAGTGGATCTGAGGGTAGACAGATCAGACTCGACAAGGAACCCGTCCTGGTCCTCCTTGGCTTGCAAAAAAGAGATAGTGGACTCAGCGTGCTCCACTTGCCTGACAATGTCCCCTACCTCCCTTCTATTCCAACTAGAAAGCATGCGGCTAGCAATGAGAAGGCGTCTGGACAGTCTATAGGTGGCACACCCTCTAACAGGCAATCGCCAAACCTAGATATAATGCACCTAGCCAAGAATAAAAAGTCCAGAACTTCTCAAATCTAAACTGTTGGTCCGCTGAGTAGACTCCTCAGTGGAAATAAGAATAGGACAATGATCCGAACCAATTCTGGCCAAGTGAGTAACAGTAGCAGAAGGGAACCGCTGAAGCCAATTGGAGGAAGCCAGAGCCCTATCCATTCTCTCCCAAACTCTAGCAGAACCCTGGCGATTATTGCACCAGGTAAACTGGGATCCCACAAACCCCAAATCCAAAAGACCAGCCGATGAGATGAAGTTTCTAAACTCCGCAATATCCGTAGATCCCCTAACCTACCTTCCCCCTCTTTTCTCAGTAGCCCCCACAATGTAGTTAAAGTCCCCAACAATAAGAGAAGGAAATCCCTGGCCAATAAGCAAGAGAAGCTCCTCCCACAAAACCCGACGGACCCTGAAGTCAGTGCTGGCATAGACCCCAGACAGAAGCCAAGGATCAGAAGATCCCTCCGAAATAACCAAAGCCACCTGCTGCCCACATATGTGAAAGACATCAATTCTAATTTATCAGGTCTCCAAAGCACCAGGATACCACCAGAAAGGCCAGCTGACTCCACAGCATAAGATTCCCAAGATCTAGAAATATGCCGCCGAATCCGAGCCAAGCTATCACCAAATAGGTGAGTTTCCATCAGATACAGATATCAAACATATGAAGCTGCTGAAGCCTCCCAAAGGAGGAGCGAAACGAGGGTTTTTGGGCCCCTCGCACGTTCCATGAGAGAATCTTCATGCAGAGTGTAGGGAAGGTGGACCCACCAGAGTCCCTAGTCACCTGCTCCTCAAGATGATCAAAATTCACTGGAAGTCCCGTCGGACCAATAACATTACCATCCAACCCCATAGATGACTCCCTGACCATAACTGAACAATCCTGCAAAATGGCTCCCTTGAGTAGGGCAACCGCAGCTTAATGGACCGAACCGTCCACCTGATCTGGCTAAGAAATCCCTGAGGTAGACCCCATGGCCAGACAATCTCTTCGACGAGATTTTTGCAACCTCGATCCGGCAGGTAAATCCTTCGAGGCCGCGAAAGTAAAGGGAGCTGAAGCACTGCTTTTACCCTGAATTTGGGCTTTCCCTTTAGCTTTAGATGCCTTGAGGCCACTCGCTGCACCTGAGACTCCACCGACCGAGCCCTCTTAGACGGGCCCGAATGGGCTTCTCCCTGGGGCTTCTGCCCCCCAAATGGGTTAGGTGGACATTCCAAACTTTCAGACATAACAGGAACTGAAACTAAGGACTGAGACCCAGGGACCAGAGATAGTTCCTTCATTCCAACTGGCACAAAAACACCCTTCCAGCACTCAGAAACCAAACCGGCACAGAACCCCCCTCCCGGCACCAGACGCAGCATTCAAACCAACCTGCAGCAGAGAACCCTCCCCAGCTGCAGCCGGCCCACCCGAGACAGAATGGCACACAGAGACAGTAGAACATGGCTTCAGACTAGGCGAGGAAGAAGCCTGAGTCGGAGCACCAGAGGAAGATACCAGGCCAACCACCCCGCGACCCGCCTGTCTCCGTGCCATTTCTTCGGAAGTTGCCAACCATCCCTCGGAGCAGGGGGGAAGACACTGGCAAACCAGAAGCAGGAGAGACCGAAGGGGCAAACTGCACACCCTGAGGGGGTTTCCTCCCGAACCGCTGCCATCCATGGGCCATATACCAGAGAAGACGACTGA